>JAKSZT010054399.1:10251183-10511183 GCA_026826555.1 Tolypeutes matacus
TGCTGGCCATGTGGTCTGCTGGCCATGTGGTCTGTCGGCCATGTTGTATGTCAGCCATGTTGTCTGCTGGTTCTTCAGCTGTGACCCAAGTCTTCCCTTTCCTTATGCTAATCTGCCTCACTTATGCTTGAATTTCTCCATGTTCTGCAAATGAAGTCAGTTCTTTTGGGAAAGGTTTAGGAGCTCTTTGTTCTATGGCCCCAGGCAAAATCTCTAAGGAGATGATGGCATGCTTCTTTCTGAGTGACACTCCCCCTGGGAGTTGAGCGCTTAATTCAGGAAGGCATAGCCAGAGGTCTTCTCAGCTTATTTCTCCCAGCATGGACCCATTGCCTTATGAGTTGAGACTAGGGTGACTGGGGCCCTGCTATTTTCAGTGGTGCTGTGCCCGAGGTAGAGCCTCTATTCCCTGAGTTGGCACTGGGTGGAAGAAGGGAGACCCCACTTCATGGCTGCACTCACCTGGAATTTAGCCTCAGCAAAACGAAGCTGGAGGTAGGATGAGTAATGTTAAGATCCTGCTCCTCCTGGGCAGAAAGCCTTTTGATGACGGGTAGGGGGCAGGGTGCCCTGTGTTCTTGGCAGAAACAGTCTGGAATGAAATTTCTGCCACAATAAGCAGTGGGTGGCAGGGGGTGGGGAGGTGGGAAGGTCTTGATTCAAATACCACAGCTGCTTGCTGTTCTTATTGAATTTTAGTAGATTTCTTTGAACAGATGTTTCTTCCTTTGCTGTATTCCTTCAGGACCATTTCCAGAGGCTTTCAGTAGTTGTTCTTAAAAATAATTTTCATCAGTTTCACGGGGGAGGGGGAAACAAATCTGTGCAGCTCCTTGTGCTGTCATGCCAGAAGTTGATCTCCCTTTTGCCCTGGTTTTTAAATATTTTAGGGCCTAAATTTTCATTTTACACTGGATCCCACAAATTATGTAACCAGTCCTGGACTTAGCCAGGTACCAAAGCAGGTATCAAAAGACAGGGTGGCCTAAAACTCCAGGAAGGTAAGTCAAGGTGTACTTGCTTCCAGAACACTGTGCCTAGCCCAGCCATTATCTTCTTAGATGTTCTCTTCTCAGGTGGTCCCTGGTCCCAGGGCATGGTAGGGGCCCCTGTGCAGATACAGGTAGGTGAGTGGTTGCACCCCTCTGTAAAGGGGCCAAAGAGTGGTGCTTGAAGGAAGGTTCTGGCACATTTCCTAGATCACAGAGATATTACCCCAGCCAAAACAATGACCTACCTGGAGGTGAATATTTGCAAACATTTTGCCTTAGGATTGCCTGAGGTGCAATTAGAGATATAGCAGAGAAGCAAGAGTCTGGAAAAATCTCTAACTCCTGGGGCAGTGGTTTTCAAACCTTCCTGGCCTTCAGATTTCCCTGGGAATTTGCTAAAAATGCAATTATCTTGGCTTTACCTCCAGAGATTCTGAATCACTAGGTGTGACAGTGCATTAAAAAAAAAAAAGACATAATATAAATTTGTCATTTTAAGTGTATAATTCAGTGATATTGATTACATTCACAAAATTAGACTACGCAACTGTTACCACTATCTGTTTCCAAAACTTTTTCCATTACCCAAAACAGAAACTCTGCCCCCATTAAGCAATAGCTCCTACTAACCTATATTATAATCTACTTTCTGTCTCAATGAATTTGCCTATTCTGGATATTACATATAAGTGGAATTACATAATATTTGCTCTTTTGTGTCTGGCTTAATTCACTCAGGATAATGTTTTCAAGGTTCGTCCATGTTGTAGCATGTATTAGTACTTCTTTTTTTTTTTTTTTTTTTTTTAAGCTTTATTTATTTATTTACTTTTTAAAAACCATTTTCACCACCCCCCTCCATTTTTGCTGTTTTTGTGTCCATTCGCTGGGCAATTCTCTGTGTCTGTTCCCTGCCCTCTCTTCTCAACCTTCTCCTCCTGTCTTCACTGGGATTTGATCCTGGGAACCTCCGATGTACTTCTTTCCTTTTAATGGTTGAATAATATGCCATTGTGGGTGTTTACTACATTTTGTTTTGAGTTGTTTCCACCTTTTTGCTATTGTGAATAATGCTGCTATCTGTCTGAGGCCCTGTTCTCATTTCTCTTGGGTATATACCTAGCAGTGGAATTTCTGGGTCATATGGTAATTCTATGTTTAGCTTTCTCAGGAACTGCCAAACTGTTTCCCACAGCAGCTGCACCATTTACAGCCCCACCAGCAGCAGTGCATGAGGATTTCAATTTCTCTGCACCCTCACTGTCGCAGTTTGAAGTTATTTTATGAATCCCCCAAAGAAAAAGATTATGTTATTGAACTAATCCATTCCTGTGGGTTTTGGGGCCCTTTTGATTGGACTATGTCAGTGAGGCATGACTCAGGTTATATATAAAGCTCTTTTACTGCAGTTTCATATAAACAGAGACACAGAAACACATAGAAAAAGGAAGCTGTCGTTTTGATCCTGCCAAGTGAGAGAGGGGAAAAAGTAGAGAGAGAGGATTCCAGGTTCACCTGCTATTACAGAAAAGCAGAGAAGCCTTGAGAGGCTGCCGGAGGGCCTGGAGCCCAGAATCAGCAGAGCACAGAAGCTTGGAAAGAGGCCCCGGAGGGGCTGGGGCCCCAGAACAAATCAAGGCTGAAGAGAAGAGCCATATGCCAGAGAGCCCACAGCTGAACTTGAGAAGAAAGTGGAGACTGAGAGAGGAGGCCTGGAAAGAGACAAGCCCCATCCCTGGTTGCTCACAGCTGAGCTCCAGAAGAAGGTAGATTCTGGAAGGGAAGGCAGGGCCCTTGGTGGAGATCAGCCACCATCCTGCTTTGCCACGTGACAGGACCCCAGGATCACCAGCCACTAACTTTGGTGAGAAAGCATCTCTGATGGTGCCTTGATTAGGATACTTCACAGTCTGGGACCTGTAAGCTTTTACCCCAAATAGAATTCTCATTATAAAAATAAGCCATTTTTGGTACTTTCCACTGGCAGCACTCTGGTAAACTAAGACACTCAACAACACTTATTTTCCAGTTTTTTTTAATTTTTATTTTGTTTTTTTGATAACAGCTATCCTGGTAGGTGTGAGGTGGTATCTCATAGTGGTTTTGATTTGCATTTCCCTAATGACTAATGATGTTGAGCATCTTTTCTTGTGCTTATTGGCCTTTGCATATCTCCTTTGGAGAAATGTCTATTCTAGTCCTTTGCCCATGTGTTAATTTGGCTGCTTGTCTTTTTGTTGTTGAGTTGTGGGAGTTCTTTATTATAATCTGGATTCAAAAGTTGAATTTATAACAAGAAACCCAGGGAATTCTTCTTCCAGTGAGTGGGCGAATGAGTGGTTGTTCACAGGCCACACTGAGGGGCCAGGTGTGAGAGTGAAAAAACCATCTTAGACATTCCACGCCAGCAGATGCCACATGGAGCAGAAATGAGCCTGCCCTTCAGAGCCCCACATGCATTGCCCTATTAGGACCCTAAGCCTCAGTGTCATTTGTTAGGCAGCAAAGAGTGTTGGCAATTTACTGAATGACCTTGGGACTAGATGGATGGTGCCCAAATCACATCTCCATCCAAGTTGCCCAGAAGCCACATGCTCCTGGTGTTTAGTAACTGCCCTTTCAGTGGGACAACACGCAGTGTCACGGACACCCCACGCCACCCACACTCTGAGCCTTCTGTTTTATAATTTTTCCTGTGGGCAATTTCTTCCTAACAAGGCCACTCCTTAGTTGGCTGTCCTGGGTGAATCATTTCCACCCTCACCCCTGCTCTAAGGGGATAAGAACTTTCTTCTTCCTAGCTGGAGACAAAAACCCTCTGCCTTGTTCAAAGTGCTGTGTCAACACATCGGAGAATGAGGAAGGAAATAAAACATTGGGCCTAGCTAAAATAGCAATATGAAATGAATAAAAACAGTATCTGAGAGTAAAGGTGATGACTTTTAAAACCAAATACAGTTTTCTGCAGCTCCTCCATTGCTTACTTTTCTTTAAAAGCCCTGTACAAGAGCTGTCCCACACGGATAAACGCACGGCTGGAGAGCAGGAGAACTGCTCGCTGGCCTCTGCCTGGGTGAAAGCAGCAGCCCAGGAAGCCAGCAAGCATCGGTTCGCCCTTTGACAGCCAGGCTAGGCTGGAGGCGAGCGAGCAGCCAGTGCCAGGGATATCACTTCCACATTTGGCTGTGGCTTCCTCCCCCTAAAATAAAACGGGAAAGGAGTGACCACTTGTTTCTTATTTAGGACCCTGCCTTTGGCAGCCTAGACTTGGAGGGGACTATTGTGTGGTTGTTAAAGGGCAACCTTCAATTTGAAGTTTAAAATAAACCCAGCACCCTCTCTTAGCTCCAGGCCTCCACTTGGGAATGGAAAATGACGGGCCTGAGCTGCGCCTGGCAGATCCGAGGCTCGGAACCGAGTGGAGGCCACGAGCGGCTGGAGCTGGTTGGCACGTTGGAAGGCCCTTCTCTCTGCTTGGCCCCTTCAAGGAAAACTCCTCAAAGAAACCTTGGGAATCAAGGAGAATGGCAAAAATGCAGAAATCCCCGTCCAGTTGTGGGGAGATGCCTGTGTCCAGTGCGGCAGCAGGCTGAAGGAGGAAAAGAGGAAGGCAGCCCTCGGAAGGGGCCTCAACACACCCCAGTGCTTTGCCCCACTCCTCCCAGGATGGTTTTCTCTCTCGGCTTGTAAGAACCCACCGCTGTCCCTGTGGCTGGCTGCAGGGGCCTCTTTTGAGCTCAGAGCTCTGTGCTCTAGACCAGAGCTTCTCCAGCTCTTACAGGCACCCAAATTCCCTGGAATGGGAGTGAAATGCAGATTCTGATTCAGGAGGTCTGGGGAGGGGCTGAGATACTGCAGATCTGACAAGCCCCCAGGCCACACTGGGCCTTGGCAGGGAGCCGGATCTCATCCAGGGGATTGGCTCCTCCACCCCCAGGCATGAGAGCTCCAGGTGCCCTCCCATCCATCTCCCAGGGTGGGGCAGTGTGATAAGGATCAAGGCCAAATCGGGAGTCCGTGGGGACACCTTGAGGCCATGCACAAGCTCTGCAAGAGCATATGCTAGGAGAGGGGATCACACATGGAGCCCCGAGGGGCCAGCCTGCTCCGCCTTTGCAGGGTGCTCTCCGACTGGTGCTAGGGCTGGAACCCAGAGCTTCCCAGCTTGGAAGACGGGTGGGAGGCCTCGAGGACGCTCTTCTGGGTTCCTGCCTCCCCCTCACTCAGACTGGATAAGGCCAGGCCAGCCAAGGGCTGGGGAAGAGCCCTGCAGTGTTTTGGGGCCAGCGTGGGGTCTCCCAAGGAGCTGGTCAGGGATCCAGAACCTTCTTTCAGACCTGACGGGTGTTTTTTTTTTTTTTTTAATTAACTTAATTTAAAAGTTTTTTATTCTGACAATGTCTCAAGTTCCTCCCGGTTTGTCTTCGTTTCCCAACCCAGGCTTCTCAACGCTTCCAACGTCTCTGCCCGAAAGGTCTCTCTAGGGGGTGGCAGGGAGAAGGATGCAAAGACACCAGAAGCTCCAGTGGCTGATTCTCGGGGACTCCCCCAACGCCCTTCTCTCCGCCGTCCCGGTCAATCCAGGGCCCTGGCCCCCAAACCTGCATCGCCCCAGCCTTTCCCGTGGAAGTTCTGCATGCAGCACGCTGGCCTCACAGGGCAACCAACGCCAGGCAACTGCCGTGCAAACGTCAGCAGCCAGACATTGGCGCGTGTCCTGCTCCTTCTGGGCAGGCATCTTGCGTACAATACGTGGCCAGGGAAGCGGCTGTGGCTCAATCAGTGGGGCTCCCGTTTACCATATGGGAGGCCCCGGGTTCGGTTCCCGGGGCCTCCTGGTGAGGGCAGGCCCGCCCGCGCGGCGTGGTTGGCTGACCCGGCGAGCGCAGGCAGCAAGGGGGGGATAAGTGAATAAATAAATAAAGTCTTTAAAAAAAAAAAAAAATACGTGGCCAATCCCAGTATCACGGGGAGGTCGAGGCACAGGAGGTGCAGCTCTTTCCCAAGGCCGTCCAGCAGGTGGAGGGACAGGGCTGGATGTGCTGGCAGCCCCTGTGCCCCCAGTGCAGGGGCACTCACGGGCGCCGAGCGGGGCGCTGATGCCGGCTCTGACCCCAAGCCAGACCTGAGCCTTGGGGTCCCTTTGCCCAGCTGCCAACTGGACAAATTCCCAGGTGCTCCCACATATCGAGCCCTCCATGAAGGTGTGTTGCTTGAAACTGTTTGTTCAGAATGCAGGTGTTCTAATTGATCAGTGGTGACGATATCTACACCTGAAAGCTATTTCCAGGAGATTGGGGGAGTGGGGAGGGCAGGCAGTGACCAAAGGACGTATCGGCATGACCCTGTTTGGACCTAAATCCTCAAGGCACATGGGGGCCTCCTGGGTACAGAACGCTGAGCTTGGAGTCTAGTGACTCCTGTTCTAACCCAGTCTCACTGGGTCTGGGTTTTTCACCTTTAAATCAGAGGCTTCCTTAGAAACAAATCAGGTAACCAGCACACACAATTGAAGTATTAGCATGGGCTGGACCAGTCTGCTATGCTACGGGGCTCTCATCTGCTGCCCTGGGCAATGGCCTCTAGAAATGGTTTGACTAAAGCAGTTAGAAGACATTTTTTGGGAGTGTGTGGGGGCGGGAGGACTGGGAGATTTGAATAGAGACTAGGTATTAGGTGAAAGGAAACTATTATGAAATTTTTTTTAAATGTGGAAAATGCTATTGTGGCTATATAGGAACTGCTGCTTACTTCTCAGAGATGCAAACCAAAATATTTAGGGGCGGGGTATTGTGACATCTGTTATTTACTCTAAAATGCTGCATCAGAAAAAACCTGAAAGCAGCCGGTGTGGCAAAATAACGATTTTAAAAACTAGGTGATAAGTTTTTATAAGTGATGGCTCATTATGCCATTTTCTCTTTCTACATGTTTAAAGTTTCAATACTAAAAATAAAATTTAAAAAAGAACATTTTGCGGCTAAAACAATAAATAAGACGGAGAGCAGGGCCATTTGGATTCACGTCTGTTGGACCGAGCTCCTGTTTACTAGCACCGAGGGTAGCTGCAGGCTTGAACTTGGAATGCGAAGGCTTTCCCACCCCCCAGGAAACGTCCTCATCAAGGGCGAGGGGTCTGGGGCTCTGACCATCCATTGCCACCCATTTCTCACGCACACCTAGCTCAGGCCCCCACAGCTTGCCTGGGTCTTTACCAGCTTTGTCATCCACCAGGCCCCAGTCAAGGGTGAGGAGCTGGGAGTCCAGGTGTTGGGGAAGGGACAGAAGTCACGCTGGGGGCAGGAGTGGTTGTTTCCTGGGGTCCCTCTGCAGATGGCCCCATGTCAGCAGGGCCTGGAGCTGTCCTAGAAACGGAGCTTCTGAGCGGCAGAGGAAAGGACTGGGGATTCTTTTATTCATCTTGGCATGGCTGCCACCTTGGCAAAATACTCCCTACCAAGGCTATTTTTCAGAAGCGAGGCCCCCTCTCTTACAAATTACTCCTGGACCCCTAGAAGAAGTCACGACAAACTTCTGAGTCTCACGTTCTGAGTGGCCTCAAATCCTTCAATTCTCTGGAGCTGGGCTGCCATCTAATCCCGTGGGCTCCCCTTGAAAACATGCCTTTAACCCAGCCTCTTGGCACCACCTTCCCCACCTGCTCCAAGCTGATGCCATCCTCACCTGGGCCACTGGGTGTGATGGTTAAGCTCATGTGTCCGCTTGGCCGGGTTATGGTGTCCAGCTGCGTGGCCAAGCAAGCACTGGCCTGATTGTGACCGTCAGGGTATTTTGCAGATGAATTTGCATTTATAGTCAGTTGATTTCATTGATAGCTAATTGCATCTACAATCAACAAAGGAGACTGCCCTCAGCAACTAAGGATTTCAGCAGTCAAAAAGAATTTCTCTTCTAGTATTCTGTGTGTGACTTTGCTGTGACCTAAAATGTCTTTGAAAATTAAATGGAAATTTGGGAGACACTGGGGAATGAGAGGGGGAAGATGTCACGGCACACCGGACATCCGATAATGCAGTGATAAAAGGAAAAAAAAAAAAAAAAATTTAAAGAAAAAAAAATAGAACTTCTCTTTCTACTTCAGCTAGCCAGCTCCTCCTGGGAAATTCAAGGTTGCCTTCCTTGGAGTGTCCAACTTGTGGCATGCCCGATGTAATTCAGACTTGCCAACCCCTGTGATCGCTAGAGCCAATTCCCATGATAACATCCCTTAATGTTTATGTGCATACAAGCATATATATTATCTCCTGTCAGCTCTGTTTCTCTGGAGAAGGCTGACCAACACACTGGGACAGCCTCTCGGTGGTGTCCCTGTGCCTGGCCTTGTCCCTGCACATCGGTGGGTGCCCCGGCCCCTCACCTGCCTTTGCCCAGCCTGCCCATTCTGCTCCAGGACTGTGGGCTCCCACCAAGGGACCCTTCTCTCGGCCTTCCTCCTCAGGTGTCCACGTGGGTTACCTCCGTGTGCTTGCCGTCTGGGAGCCCCTTGGCTCGCCCTGCCCCTGTCCAATGCCCCTGTTCCCAGCCTTCTTGGCTTTTTCTCCTTGGCACTTACCAGTGACATACTCAATAATTCTGTTTAAGAGTCTCACGCTCTACTGCGTTGATTATTATATTGGAATCATGGAAATGCTCTAATGATTGAAGTGATGAATGCACAGCTATGTGATTATACCAAATAGCATTGATTGTACACTTTGGATGGATTGTATGCTTTAGGATGTACCAATAAAATTTTATTTTAAAAAATTCTTTCTATTGCCTGTTCTCCCCCCTCCCCCCCGCAACTTAGAATCTATGTCCCATGAGGAGGGAAACCTGTTTGGACAGTGCCTGGCCCAGCTGCTGCCCAGTGAACACTTTGTAACAAATGCACGGTCAAGGTTAAGGGGATTCTGGGACAAAACGGGCAATCCAAAACCTCCAAAAGCTAGTTGAGGTCACCAGCCTTACCCACATTTTGACAACTAGAAAAGTAAAACTGACCTCTAAACACAAGCTCCTTGCATTTTCCCGAACTCCTAACGGAAAGTAAACCCCAAGAAGAGAGTAACAGGAGGAGGCAGGATGAGGCTGGCTCAACCAGCGCCTCATTCTGGAGAGTTACCTTGTGCTTCACTGGGCTGCCCTGAAGGCCCAAGAGAAAACCAAATCCTATTTTCAAGATGGGAGTTCGAACCTGGTCAACCCCGAGGCTCGGCAAGATGGGGCACCAGTGGCCTTGGGAGGGCACAGCTCATTCCCCAAAGGCTCACGACCCACAGAGATTTCTCTAGACTGGAGATGGGAGAGCTAACAGAGTTCTGCATTTGCTCAACATCAGACTTCTTTGTAAGAGGCGGAACTTTGAAACTAAACTCAAATCTTTTCACCTTCTCTCAATAAAATCTGGCCCAGGGGATTGTGCTCAAAATCTCACAACAGGTGTCGGGTTGGCTTGAAGGAGTGTTTCCCACCAGCCTGTGTCTTTTCTATCACTCCCTCCACAAGGGATTATGCCCTTTGGTCTTTAGGTTGACCCAGACACAGTCCAAATTCCCAGTCAGGAAAAGACCACGTTGGGGGCTGTAAACATTGTCCCACCCACCTCCCGCAAGCAGAGAGGTTGGTGGTCTTGTTTCTTGTGCCTATTTATGTTATCACTATTTGGAATTATTTGGCGGCTTTAACACAATTGAGGACCCCTCACTGGTATCTCATCAAACCAGTCCCTGGGAGTGGAAAGGGAGGGGTGTGCTGTAACCTGGTTTGGACACATGGTACAGACATCAATTTTTTCTTTTTTAGGAGGTACCAGGGATCAAACCTGGGACCTCACACATGGAAGGCAGGCACTCAACCACTCGAGCTACATCCACTCCCCAGACATCACGCTGAAGCTTCATCTTCCACTGATTAACCCTGAAACCAACTCCCCTTCAGGGCAGGTTTTCGAGAAGCTACCTATGTAGGCAATATATAGGACTTTGCCCATCTGCCCCTTTACAATGAGCAGCTGCCCCACCTGCATGGCCAGGACTGAAGCGACTCGAGCTTTCCCTCCTGCTGGTGGTGTCAATTGCTTATAACTGGGTTGGGGAGTAGGAAAAGGCAAAGTGGACTTCTTAGGCATTGTTTTCCAGAAAATAACACCCCTCGTTTTAGCTGTGGCTAAAATATCACTAGGAGACGCTCTGGTCTACATTCTCGCCATGGCACCCCACTGTTCCTGCCTTCTGCCTCGCTCGGGCACTCGGACCGGCCCGCCTGCCCTGGAAGAAACCAAGCCGTGGGCAGGGTCTGCAAGGAAACATCCAGCTCTAAAGCTCCGACGATGGTCCTGTACGTCCGTTAATTTCCACACTCTGTGCCAGCGCGGTCCCTGCCACCGCAGCCAAGCAGGGGAGGCCCTCTTTGAAAAAGCTGTCACTTTGGTTACGAAGCTTCTGAGAGGCACTAAGATCCCCGTGCAGAGAGCAAACAGGCCCAGCGGTTCCCCAACATCGTCTAATACGAAGCACCTGTCCGCAAACAGGCGGCGGGCAACTCACAGACCAGCCGAGGCACTTGTTGAAATATAACATTTTATTGCTTAGATGGTTCGATACAGAACAGCTTTTCTTTTCATTTTGAATTTGGAAGTACTATACAACTGAATACAAAGAGGAACGAAAGTACCAAAACCAAACTTGTGATTCTCTGTTCATGTGGCATAAACCAGTTTTGTACATAACATGTAGCAGCAGTTTTTAAGTTCCCTTTAGAAAAATATGAATTCTACACATTTATTATCGTTTCCTGTTTAATGCGTGGGCTGAAATCACTAGGATTAACTTCCTTCTTGAAGAAAGAGAGGAGAGGAAGAGACAGAGGGTCAGAAAATGTGATGCAGTTCTGAAACTGGCTTCCGACTGTCACGTGGCTTCCCCAGAGCTATTTGGAAAACAGCCATTGGGGGCTTTTTGTTTTGCTTTCACAGTCAAGTTTAATGTAGTGATTGAATCTCAGCATTATGTCCATTAATCAGAGAGAGAGAGACAGAGAGAGAGAAAGAGAAAAACTTGCACCTCAAAAAACTTTTCAGAAGATCCATATATATATATATATACTTTTTGTAAAAGCCCTGAGAGAAGGAAAAAAGAGAATCAAACAAAATGTATAGAAACAAATTAGCTGGACATGCAAACTAAGCTATGATTCACCCAGAGTTTAAAACAAATCACAATTTTCACAGTTTAATATTGGGGGGACAGGGAAGAACGACAAACAAATAATACATTTCTCAACCTCACTAATAAAATGTGGCAAGACCTTATTGACTACGAGGTTATAGATAAAGGCTAAATAAAGCTTTAAATCAATAGTGATTATTGCGAGCTGTAGTCCCAGCTGCTGGTGCTGGGAGCTGATTTACTGCTACATCATCGCAGCATAGAATTTAGTCATGGCTTCTCCCCCCACAATATTGCGAGTTTTAGTGTGGAGAGTTGCAAAGGAAAACAAACAAAAAAAAACCCAACAACACAAGGAACCCCAAATAATAATAATAACAACAGTCATAAAAAAAAAAAAAAAAAAAAAGATTAAGGGATGTATGAACTGGTTTTAACTAAGTTAACCACACTCCGTCCGGTTACACGAGGCATCATTGGTTGATTTGCATTCATCGAGAGTAAAGACAACCTCGTTTTTAAACTGGTTCATACATCCCTAATACAGTTAAAAATCATATACACCTCAACCTTTTTTCCTTTTGGAGGCAGAGATAGCCCTTTGCAATCTCTCAAGAGGACTAGTCTTCCTTTGAAGTCTGGGCAGTTGGATCTCAGCCTCCAGAAATTGGCGAAGAAGTGGGGGGAAGGAAGGGACTTGGGCCTGTGTGTGCACAAGTTTAGGTAAAAAGAGGAGCACTTAGGGCTCTGAAGGGCAGGGATCCTGGCAAAGGAAATCAGGGGAGGGGCCTGCCTCCTTGCGGGGGAAGGCACAGAGGGGGTCCAAGTGGTGGGAGAGTGCAGGAAATCCCTGGCGGCACGATGGCTCGGGCATGCTAGAGGTCTTGGCTGAAGGGCAGGGTGCTGAACACAAGCTCAGCTACAGTAGGATATATTTCTTTTCACTGCTGGCAGCTACAGTGAGGGAATTCTAGTGCCTGCATAGGATGCTCGACGCAAAAAAATAAAATAAAATAAAATAAAATAAAAACCCTGCCTTTTTGCACCCAGGGGGGTTTCAGGCTACTTAAGAAACTAGAAACAGCAAGTTTATTTTTCTTCAAGCACCAACCCCAAATTGCAGGAAGGTAAAAGTCTCTTTCCTTAAGCTTGCATTTGTAGTTTTCTCACCAGTAGTAGTAGTAGCATTTCCTCGCTTTGCAAATGACAGTAGCACAAGTGGGTACGGCTTGTACTGGGTTTACCAGGAAGACTGAGACTACCTTGCTCGTGATGGACAGATCTCATCATTGCCCTCCTCGCTCAGGAGCGTGCGTGGCGGCGGAGGCTCCGTCTTCGCGGATGCCCCCTCCCTGGCACGCTCACCGCCCCCCCCCCTGAGCTGCGCCTCTGCTGGGTTGGGGAGAGCCGCTCAGTGGCCTCCCCTGGGTTGTCCAGTCCTGGCAGCAAGGCTGGTTTGAATACAGTAGAAGAGCTGCCACACGAGGGCTGGCGAGAAGTGTGGCCATTCCCGTGGCGTCCGCGGCGGCACAGGTCTCCCAGGACCAGCACTGCCCATTTGTTCCTGCTAACTGCAGAGACTAGCCAACTGATGAAACGAAACTATTATTATTATTAAGAATACAGACACTGCAAGGGGGAGCAATCAACTCTGACGGCTGTGCATATTTTCCCATAGGTTAAAGTTGCCAAGGTACCTCTTCTCGGTCAGGTAAGAAGGAACGTCTTGAAATGTGAACAGGAATACCATTTCTAAGGCCGAAGGGTGGAGACAAGTATGAGGTCGACGCTAGGACCTTTCCTGGTTTGGGCTTGAACCAAATTTGAAACCTTCATCAACCACATCCTGTATTACCACGGACCAGATTACAGCTTCAACCACGTAGCAAACAGGAAAAGAAAAAAGGGGAAAAAAAAAAAGGTCTATTTGAGAAATTAGCATCTTAGCATTTTATCCGTATTTCCTCTGGTCACTTACGTGAAATTCACATCATTTTCTTCCAGTTATTGGCTATGGGTATCCCAGGGCAATTTTTTTTTTCTTCTGTTTCCAGCTCACAGAACAAACAGTACGATCACAGATTCACAAGAACAAGCTCACGCACACCGATACAAAGGATAACATTAATGCTTAAATGAAAATGTCCTCTCCAAATAATTCATTAAAATATTTTTTTTTTTAAAAAAAAAAAAGTCATTTTGGAAAAACAAAACAAAAAACTATGATACCAAAGCATCTGGTAAAGTAGTTAAGGCACTCGGATCAGTTCGTTCTTTAGTCTCTCGTGTGGTACTAAGGTGTAAGGCGGTGGCACTGAGGCAAGACTGTCACGCTCTGCTTTCTCTCTCTGCCTCCTCTCGCTCTCTCACTCCCTGACAGCTGAAGGGCACTGAGGAAACCTCGTGAAATATAGATTCGGGACACTTTGCTCTGCTGGCTTTTGTCTCTGCTTTGGGCCGCTGGGCCGTCACTCCATTCCCAGGAGCTGCGCGGCTCCGTCGGCGGCACCCAGGGAGGGCCGGACGGGCCTCTTGCTGGGCTGCTCGGGCAAGTCTTGCCCGGAGGCCGCCGCTGTGCCCTCCTGGTCAGAGTTACCCTGAGACGCCTGCTTCTTGGCCTTAGGGGCGCCCTTGCTGGGCTCAGCCTGGCAGACGGCAGCCGTCCGACCCGCCGCCTTCTCCTCCCTGGGGCCCGGCTCCTTGGCCGCGCTGGCCAGGCTCTCTCGACGGCTCCGCGTGACGGCCACGTGGTTGCTGATGCTCGGCGCCGGCTCCGCCTCGTTCTCCGAGACGGGGGTGTTGCCGCTGTGCGTGGACTCGTCCTCGCTGTCCTCCTCGCCCTTCTCGTCCTTGTCACTGTCCTTCCCGTGGTGTTTGGTGTGCTTGGCTTTCTGGTGGATGCGCTGGTGGCGAACCAGGCTGTGCTTCAGGGTGAAGGTGCGCTCGCACGTCTGGCACTTGTACGGCCGCTCCCCTGGAGTGGCGGGAGAAAGAAACGACGTCCACTGAGGATGAGGCCAGCTCTGCCCAAGAGCAGCGGCCATATGGCAAGTGGAGAGTGGGGCAAGTAACTGGAGGCAGGGGTTGAGGACTCCAGCCACTCGGGGAAAACCCTTGGGTTTCTCGGAACGCCCGTCTGGGGAAGCAGGGAAGGGAGGGGACAGGTGTTCTCTCTTACAGGTGGAGCCAGGAAATCAGAGCCTCCCCGAGGGAAAGCCCCAGGCTGCACCCAGATTGGCTTCTACCAGAGCCTGGAAAAAAATCCTGTGTGAGGACAGGAAAGGATGCGTCTCTCGAAAGGGCAGGCGCCATCTTAGCAGGCTCTGACACAATGCGCAGGGCACAGTGGCACTTCCTATGTCAGAGGCGGGAGATGCCCTCTGTGCCCTGCTACGGAGCAGCTGGGGCCTTTCCCACTTGCTCAGAGGCACTGAGCTGTGAGCAGCTGGGAGCACCACCTGTGAGGGGCCCTCTCCGTAGCAAGCCAAACCCCACCGTCCTTCAATTCCCCTGAGCACAGCCGGCAACTCTGGCCCAAGCTGCCTGTGAGTGAGGCTGGCATGACGGCGTGGGTGAGCCTGTGTGGCATGCAGGAGCTGGGGGGGGGCAGCTGCGACCAACACACAGGGGCCTGCTTATTTTCTGGGGGTGGTGGTGGAAAAGGACGTTTCTATCTTTTGGCTGCATGAGTAAGCACATCGAGGTGCCTTGCTTTCTGCCGAAAGAAGGGTCCCTCTTAGGGTTTGTGGTCTCAGCTCTGTAGGTGGTGAGTTCCCAAGAGGAACAAGGACGTGTGCCCAGACACGAAGGCCCCAGGGCCCGGCCAGGATCCTGTTACAACCACCACTGCTGCTGCTGTGAGGAAGGACGGTGCCTCGGGGGGCGTGGGTGGGCAGCAAACTCCCCATCTGGACACACACTGGTGCCTTCCCCACTCGGCTCTGGAGACGGGGTCCCTACAGCACACCTCCCACGGCCAGACCCCACAGCTCCTTCCCAGGGCTGGGGGAGACTGCGTGGCCCCTGGAGCTCCACACCCCACCTTCTTCCACATACCTCCACCCACCTGTGCGACAGACAGGGGAGACTGAGGCTCAGGGGCTGAGGGACAGTTTAATCTAGGACACTGCCAGACCACCGAGGGGAGCCCTGGGCTGCTCTCGAGCAGGAGGCACAACCTAAGATGCCTGTTTCACCCGGGCTTAAAGGCCGCACCTGCCAGCTCAGCACATTCCTTCTCTGGCTTCTCGCACAGTCTGCACCGCTGCCTCAGCAGAGGCTCTTGGGGAGCAGGACTTGTAGACTGAAAGGGGCTGGAGGCAAGGGGCAGCAGGAGCAAGACTTGGGGATAGCCTCCCGGCCCCGCCTTACCTGTGTGTGACCTCATGTGCCGGGTCAGGTCCTGCAGAGACCAGAATCGCTTGTTACACACGTTGCACACCTTCTTCCTCTTGTCCGCCTTGCTGGCCGTGCTTTTGGGGGAGTCTGTCTTTGGTTTCTTGTCGTCGTCGCTCTTCTCCGAGGGCTTCTTCTCGGGGGCGCCCTCCCCGTCGGAGACGCCCTCGGCCTCCTCACCCTGCCTCTCTGCCGAGGATGGGTCCTCGGGGCCTGGAGATGGCTCCACCGCGGGGGGCTCCGGGGGCTTCTCCGCCTCGTCTTCCTCCAACTCCTCCTCTTCCTCCTCCTCGGGCTGGGGTCCCTGCGTCCCCGCGCCCCTGCCCTCGTCCTCGGGGGGGAGTGCAGGCTCGTCCTTGGGCGCATCATGGCCGTGGGCCTTCTGGTGGCGGCTCAGCGTGCCCAGGAACTTGAAGCTCTTCCCGCACACGGCACAGGCATGCTTCTGGTCCTCTTGGGACGGGCCCCCGCCGCCCACCGCCGCGGCGGCGTCCTCGGCCAGCTTGAAGTCCATGAGCTTGCTGGCAAAGTCGAGGTCCAGGCTCTGGTTGCTGCCAGCATCTTCCTCCAGGCCCTCGGTGGCCTCGTCTGGCTGTTCCTGGCCGCCCGCCGCTGCCCGCTGCTCGGGGGAGGCTGGCCCTCCCTCCTCCTCTTCCTCCTCCTCCTCCTCCTCCTCCCCCTGCGCGGGGAGGTCCTCCCGGGGCGGGCTGGGCTCAGGGGCCTCCTCGGGAGGTGGCTCCCGCTCCCGCGAGGTGAGGTCCAGCACCTCGCTGCCCGCTGCTGGCGTCTCCGTGTCCGACTGGCTCTCTGTGTGACAAGCACAAAGGGAGAAGGGGCTGAGATGCAATGCCTGGGGAGGCTTCCGGCCGGACCCACCCCCAAATCCTCACCATCCCCTCAATGACCCCGCGGACGGGCCGGGAAGGAGCTGGGGGGGGGGGGAGTTAAGACAGGCCCCCGCTTTGGCCCAGGCTGCCTGCAGGGCTGGCCCTGCCTGAGAGCCCAGGCCCGGGCCCTCCCGCTGTACACGATGCCCCCCGCTGCCGCCTGGACAACCCCCCTCACGCCCCCCGGGAAGGAGCAGGGACTCAGGGCAGCACAGAGACAGGAGAGTCGGTGCATTCCAGAGACACGCAGCACGAGGGAGGTTGAGTAAGCCGAGTTGGTAAAAGTTATTTTTCCAGCGCAAAGAGATTATACAAACATGCAACAAACACAGGAACACGCCGCCACCCCAAATACTCCAAGACCCCAGATCTGGTGGGCGCTTCAGAGGAAATGACCCAGAGCCCGGCCTCTGGGCCTCCATGGCACACACACGTTCGGGCCGACAGCTCATGTCCAGGTAAAAGAGTTCAGAAGCGAGAGGAGACTCATGCACACCTGTAAGCTGGTCCGAGTGCAGTTAGTACCCGTGTAGGTGGTGGGACCTCTCAGATGGAAAAGCTCCCTTTTATGCTAGATGTGGGGAGGGTACGAAGGAGACGGACGGCCCAAGAGGGGAAAGGGCTGTGAAGGCTCGTGTGGTGCGAGGGGAGGTGGAGGCCTGCTGGGCCACGGGCACCTCTGCCTTCCGTCTTGACCGGTTCCTCCCTGTCCACTCTCCAGAGCAAAACCACCCATGGGAAGCCCACCAGAGCTTCCAATGACCGCTGAGGGACGTCCCTTGTGACATTAGCTACACCCACCAGGTGAAAGGATTTACCAACAGCACAGCCTCCTTTTTAGTAACTGTTGATCAAGTGCTACACCAGTGAACATCCAATCTCCCTGGGACATTTTTTTTTTTTTGCCCTTTTTCATGTTTATTATTATTATTTTTATCTCGTTTATCTCATGTCAATGAGTTTTGACAGCCAGGGCTGATGGCCAGTTAATGACGGCCAGGATTCAGAAGTGCCTCTGATAATCGGTTGTTAAGGTCACTGATTCACAGCACACGCACCAGACGCCCGTCTTTCAAAGTTCTAGCTCTCGGACCACAGTTCTTGGGGCAGCAATGGATGAAGACAGCTGAATGGAGTGGTCCCTCTGTGGCCAGATGGACTGGCAAGTCCATCCGTTGTCCGTGATTCTCGCCAACCAGCGGTTGTGGGCAGGGATAAAGGAGCTTGTGCTTTCCTTCCAGGGTTGTACCTACTCTTCACACCTGTCGGGCTTCCTGGTTTACCTGCAGCTGTTGACACAGCACTTCTGCATATGTCATTTCATTTGTTTTACTCTGATTGCACCTTTTTGGCCTGGGCATCTCAAAAGGCTTCAGAAGGAGATAAAAACTGTAGTGTGAAGATACAATTTTGGAAAACAATATGATTTTTGGGAATTATTCAAAAGCTAAAGAATATGAATCCCGAGATACACACACTGACATCTGGGGCATGTTCCGAGGAAAAACTGGATGCTCATTTCCTAGAATATTTCAACAGAGTGTCTACTGAATGGATTTTGGTACCAATTCGATAAAAAAGTACAGGGGAGCAGATGTGGCTCAAGCGGCTGAGCAACCGCCTCCCACATGGGAGGTCCTGGGTTCGGTTCCCAGTGCCTCTCGAGAAAAGAAAAACAACAAGCAAAACAAATGGAAAAAAAAAAAACAAAAACAACTCAGGGGAGTCAATGTGGCTCAGTGGTTGAGAGCCGGCTTCCTACTTACAAGGTCCCGGGTTCAATCCCTGGCCCCTGGTACAAAAAAAAAAAAAAAAAAAGACAGACTTCATCTAGGTTAGCTCTGGTGTTGTGTCTTTATATTCTGGGCTGTTTCCTTTCATTTTACCTTATTTTTCATCAAAGAACAACGGATTGTCTTTAGTTTTAACCCTAGTGCAGCATATGTAAGAGGATAAACCTTGAAAAAAAAAAATCATAATGAATTCTAAAACCAAACCCTAGTAAATAAATATTCTAAGCCTTGCTGCGGCTTGTCTTGCTCTGGGGCCCTGGGCAGGGTGGGTAAGTGAAGGCACCGAGAGGCCCACCGAACTTCCTCCTGTGGACCAGGGAGCCTGGTTGTATGCACTCAGCTCCCACCAGGGGGAGTGTGTTTTAGCAGGGTAGGCCCTGACCTTCATAGCTTTCAACAGCTCAAACTGATTTTTATTAGTGATTCTTGTGAACAGCAGAGTCAAGCTCTTCACGTATCACTAATACAGCCAACTGAAAATGCACGGACCCCCTGCCCTCTTCACACGCACGCCCACTTGCAGGCAGCTGGGCGGATTCCTCTTATAAAAAGCGAGGCTGCCTGGAAAACGGGGATTAAGTCCCTGTCCCCATCCGTCCCTCATTCCTGTTGTTAAACATCTAAAGAATTTACCCAAGGAGGCAGAAAGAATCCCGACAGCTCTCGTGGATGATAAACCTGCAGCTGCTCCTACAGGAAAGTGGAGATTTTCACAGTCATCTCAACAATTTACTGTCTATCGACCGCTACTGGGGAATTCAATGTCACGTAACTCAGTACCGGCCCTGAGGTGGCCATGGCCCCCCGTGAGGGAAGCCGGCTCTGGCTGCGCTTTCCCTAACACACGCGAGTGCTAAATGGGTTTCCTGGCGGCGCGTCCACCGGGCCTGCTGGACTTCTAGTTGGGAAGGGTGGCCTGGCACTGGCTCAGGGAAAACAAGCCATTAAAAGCCTCTGCGTTTACACTGATGGAAGAAGTCCACGTGGAGCTGCCTGTACACACACGGATGCTTTTGGGAAAAGATCTTGTAAGACTGAAAATGTCAGACCTATGTTATAATACATACGTTTAGGGATTTTAAGAAAATACAGTGTTGGCATATAAGCCCAAAAAACTCCACGAGAACTCCTCTGGCCATTTCTTTGTTGTCTTTGTTTTTAAATGGTCTTCCCCCCACAACGTCACTTTAACTTCTTGGGAGAGAATCCCGGATAAAACCTTCAGCCTCCATCATCCTCTCTGGTTTAAAAAAGTTTCCTTGAAATCACTGAGCTCCACTTCTCCAGCTTTCTTTTCCTCTTAAATCTCAGTCTTCCTTCCTATCATAAATTGTGGCCACAATTAAACCAAACATATATTTTCTCTCTGCCTGGTCTCACATTACAACTTTGGGTGAATTTTAAAGCAAACCTATATAATTTTGGGGACAGGGTGGAGGTGGGGAAGGACTTTGGATTTGGACAAACAAATCTTATAACTGCAAACTGAGAAAATAAGACACCCATTGTGTCATGCTTGGTACCGAACTCGCGCTAAGACAGTAACTTCTGAGCTGAAGTCTCCATTTTTGCGCTCCTCCTGTATGACCGAGATGCTGAATGCTGAATATGCACCCAACACACGAGGCTGTCATGCTTTAGGGTTTTTTCCCCAACAAATGCTCCCCTGAAATACCTGCTTCCCCTCCTTTGGAACCGCTTTGGGCAGAATCCCTTAGCTGCTTCCTAAATTCGGCTGAGAGAATGTTCTGGGCTAACAGGTAACGTGACAGCTGACTGTTATAGTTGGATCATCCGCAGCAAGCATGGCTGGGTGTCCCCTGGAGGTCGAGGGCACGGCATCCCAGCTGTCTGTGGCTCACAAGGAACCATCTCTGTGGGAACCCTCACCTCTCTGTACTCAAAATTTTGATGCCTGGCAAATTATGCAGAATGGGAGCTGGCGGGCGGAGCAGGCAGAGGAGCTACAGTTTGATACCTGGAGACAGTCTCAGGCATCAGCGCCTCAGAGTTTATTGAGCAAGCGCTGGGTGGGAGGCTGAGTAGAAAAGGCAGCGGAGATGCTCCTCCACCACGAAGGCTGCGTTTCTCTTCCTTCCACTGGGGATCTGGAAATGCGCCGCCCCCCCTCATTCAGATGTACGCTCCCCTGTACCCGAGATAAGGACAAGGTGCCACAGGGACACACCCAACCCCAGCAAACCTCCCAAATACAGCACCCGAGTCGAGGAAGACAATCCAGCATTCTGGAAGCCATGGGACACAATTTCGACCCTCCACGGGCAATTATGGGGGATCCCCTAGGCTTCAAGCAATGGTGAAATGTCCAGGTTTTTCCAAGATCTGCGGAACAGAAGCCAATACCTGGAATACAGTTACCGACCAGTGATGCCTAAGTGGCCGGGAGCAGCCTATGTCTTGCTGTCTTGTTTGTTTTGGGGAGGTGAGGACGGGGAGGTGGAGGAGCCCAGCAACTGGAGATGATGGGATGTACTGAATAGGAGTAAATACTGAAGTTGGGGGGTGAGGGGAGGGCACGGGGCAGGTGGCCAAAGTAGTCCCGGGCAGTTAATTGCTCTGTAGGGGGCTGGAGGAGAGAAGCGTGTATCAGCACATCGGAAAAATATCCTGATTCAGGTCAAGCAAAAATGTGATTAAAGAAAGGACATGCAGAGTGGTTTTTCAAACAAGAAAGTTTTAGGCTGGGAAGAGAGTTACTGAAAAGAAAAACAATACCAAGAGGTTCCACGAGCTAGAACGGCATACCCTCCCACTCATGTCCCACCTCCCTGAGGGGCCCCCAAATCCTAAGGAAGACATCTGCTGGGAGGGTGGCACAGTTTCCTTGGCAACTCAGAAAAGTCATCTAGGGGAGCTATGGTTGCTTCCCAAATTTCCTGGGCTTCTGGCTAACAAGGTCCAGCTGCGAAGTCCTAGCAGATCCGACCCCAGTGTCATGCCCCAAAGCCTCAACGGTGGCCTCCTTCCTGGGCAGGGGACGCTGCGACCTATGAAGCCCCTCCACCCCGCACCCTGGACGGCTGGCTTTTCCTACACCCCTGCATCAAGTGCGCGCAAAGGGCCCTTCTCTCTCTCCCTCTCTCTCCTTCTCAGTAACCTCAAGGCACTACCTGGACTATCATGAGATCCAACATCACTCTCTTTTGCCTGGGGGATAAGCCCGTTTCTTCTCAGGGAACAGTTGGTAACTCCGTGTTTGCGCAACTGGTGGCGTTCACAGTTAGATTTGGTAGAAAAGAAGGCATCGCATTTTTGACAAGGGAAGGGCTTCTGACCTGAAGCGGGAAAAAAATATATGTTTATCTGGCTTTCTGATGAAATGAAAAGTCAAAGTCGCTTTGATTTATTTTCCTGGGATAATCAACATTTGCTTCCCTCCCCCCTCCCCCCCTTCATTTTAAGAAAATAAACAAAATACATTAAAAAAAAAACAAAACAAAAAACCAAGAACGTTGACAACTAAAATGAGTATTTTTCCTTATCCAGGGTGGTACAGGAGTTAAGTCTTTGTCTTCCAAACACAAAAGGACTTTAACAAGGAAACCAAGATAAATATGTTTAAAGTAAAACGATGTTACAAGAAAAAAAAATTAAATAACAGCAGCAGCGAACACATTAGAAGTACAGGGAGGGATAGCAGAGCATGGTAAAAAGACGCTAATGTTGTATCAAAAATAGAAGACCCTTTCTACTCATTTCTAGCACTGCGAGTAAGCACAGCTGCCGAAGAGCCAAGGGGATGGAGAAACACGCCAGGGCCCTCCTGGAGGAATCTTGAGCCTCTGGGATATAGTTGGGGAATCCATTTGGAGAAGTCAGGGACGGCTGGCCCTGCCCCTCACAAGTGTGTTATGGGTGGGAGATCGGGGAGCTGGCAGGTGGGGCGCCTCGTTCCGACGCGGGAGGCCCTAGCCAGCCCACCCGTCCTAAGCCCGACTTCCCAGGACCCCTCCTGCCCGCCTCGCTGAGCTGTCCTGCAGAAAGCCCTGCCCGGGGTCACTGGGGTTCTCTGCAGATGAAGGAAGGGTGGGGGGAGCTTCTTGTTCCATGAAAGGGTCTTTACTCCCCTGTGCTAAGCTCCTGCTTGGTAATAAGTAAGTGACCAGCGAATCACGAAGTCGGCTCTGGGAGGCCAAGTGCGCCCCCTAGCAGCCCCCTTTCCAACCCAAGGGGGGACAGAGTGGGCATTGGTTCCTGCGCCATACCCTCTCCCACCCATTCTCTTCCTGTCCTCTAAACTCCCTAAATGAGGTAAAGGAATGACAGGTGACACCCTTACCCCCAAGAGTTATCTGGTTGGGTCTGCTGATCCTCTCCTTTTATTTGGACTCCTTTTGTACTGTAAACATGATGTTTCAAAATGCAAGCTAGGATCCTCTGCCATTTGTCCTGTGTTTTCCCAAATGGATGTGAGGGAAAGGGAAAGAGGGAAAGAGGGACAGAGTGTGGCTAAGAAGGAAGGAGGGGGGCGTGGGGAGAGGGAAGAGACAAGGGAGAAGATGGCGCAGGGGAAATGTTTACGGGATTTTCCTTTTCTTCCCCAATCACTAGATCCTACGGCCCCAGCCTCCAAGTTTACAGGGGGAAAAGCTTTCCTGTATTAACAGATCCAACTGAGAGCTGCAGCCCAGTGCTTTGGTCTCATGACCTGAAGGACAGCTGTCACCAAACACATAAGTCAAGGGCTGGCGGAAAAGCCCACCAGCCCAGCAACCTTAAAACACAAACCATGGGGGCCTTCGGCCTTACCTTTACGGCAGTATCAGCCAGCCCCCGACTAGTTTAGGTGCAGAAGCCGCAGCACTCGTTGTGCAAGGATAGTATGGGCCTGGTACCTGAGGGGTCAGCCAGATGGGGCCACTGGTTTCTGCAGGGGAAGGGTCAATGCCGCTGCCTTGCACAACTCCAGGTGCACCACAGCACTGATGAAATAAATGCTCCACCAAGGTGGGTCATCCGTTGTCATCAAAGAAAAGAGGATATTTATTCCCTTCTGAGAACCTTTCAAGGCAGTACTTCCAAATCACCAGTGGAGCTTTTTAAAAATACAGATGCTGGGAATAATCAGAGGCCTAAAGAATCAACAACCTGGGAAGAGCACCCTGGCATGTGCATCTAAACGAGCAACAGTTGACTAAGAAGGCAGAGCTGCCGAAATATTTTAACGTTCTGGTCATTTTTCAAAGGAAATTGGGGTTAGCAAAGTGGGTGACAGTAATGATGGCAAACTTTGGCCTTTTTTTTTTTTTAATTTAAAATGAGATGACCTTGCTGAGACCACCAGAATTCTCCCTCCATCCTCTGCCCACCCTTGCAGCCAAGGCTTCCTCCTGCCCTTGGCAGAGGGCGCAGAGGGCCAGGTTGGACGCGGACCCAAGAAGCCACTTAAAGTTAAATGCGGCACTGGGAAGCGGATGTGGCTCAATCAGTAGGGCTCCCGTTTACCATATGGGAGGCCCCGGGTTCGGTTCCCAGGGCCTCCTGGTGAAGGCAAGCCCGCCCACACGGCGCGGTTAGCTGACCCAGCGAGCACAAGCAGCAAGGGGGGGATAAATGAATAAATAAATAAAATCTTAAAAAAAAAAAAAAAAAAAAGTTAAATGCAGCACTGACCACACTTAGGTTTGGAGATCTGGACTGATTTTAGCTCAGATGCCTGCCGCTTGTAAGCATGGGGTGGGCAGAAGGGGGATGGAGAGTGCCCCAAGCTGGCCAAGCAAGGGAGTTAGTACAAATTGTGAGAAAAATGGAACCAGCCAGGAGCCCTGGAAGTCAGGACAGGAGTGGGTCTCGGGCTCTGCCCCCTTTTGTCGCACTACGAGGAAGCTACATAGGGGGAAGGAGGAAGATGAGGAGGATGGAGACACTGCACTGGCTCTGTTCTCTGGCATCCTCTCCTCCACCCGAGGCCTAAAAACACACAGAGGCTCGGCAGGGGGAACCAAAAGGAACAGGGCACTGGTCTCTCCTAGGATGTTGACACTGCTCAGGCAAAGAAAGGTAAGGAACCAGGAAGTGTCCCTAAGCGACAGGAAGCCGTGGGGCCAGGAGAAGCAGGAGGAGGGATTGGAAGGAGGAAATTTGGCTGGGTGTGGAGAGAGTGGCCAGGGGATGTGAAAACTGACAACAGCCAGCCAGTTTCCTCGTTAGAACACAATTCCTGGAACCTGAGGCACAGAGAGAGAAATGGCTGCCACCATGGGCTCCCGGCCCTGGGCGAAAGGTGAAACCCTGGTCGGACAGCTGACTTCTGGTCTACCTACTGCTGCCCGCGGTGGGGAGCCTGCTCTTGAGACAAAGGTGGGACAACGTGATAATTCTGTGCATTTGCTAGGAGGTCAGCAGGAGGCCGACATTTACTTTACATCCAACCTACAAGTGGCTACTGCTCAGAAAGCTTCAGCCTAGAACGCAACCAGATTTTAATACTGCCTTAAAACCAAACCAAACCAAATCAAACCTCTTCCCTGTATAACAGCTTTGTATGGTTTCAGAGTCAGGTTAATTTCTGTACTCTTACATGTATGCCTTACTGAGTCTCATTTTCAAAGTTTCTGGATGAAGCATCCGACGGAAACCTTGGAATCTGGGGAAGACTGGGCTCCAAGCATCTTCACCGGCATTGCATCCTACCAGAAAAATATTAGGTCCGTGAAGAGTGGGCTGGATTAGACGACTTCCTATGTTCCTTCCAGCTTCAACGTTCGATGAATGGAAAAGGTTCCAACATAGAACCAAACACAGCCAAGGGCTTTTTAACATTATTTGATGGAGATGACCGAGAGGCTGTCCTTGCACACTAAAGCAGTGAACCCCAAACACAGCAAAGGAAGTTAACGTCGCCAGTGGGCACAAACCCTTATTACGGTTTCCATGCAACTAACTATCAAAATTTGGAAGTTGTGAAGCAGCTAACTAATACTCTGTTTCATACCTGTGTTCTACCCTTATCTCAAACCACCAACCACTTCCAATTCTTCTGGGAAAGGACTTGTCCGAACCTAGCAGGCAGAGGAAGGCACGGCCTGCACACCTTCCCGCAGGCTCGGGGGGCCTCCTGCATCTGGACTGTGGGAGCGGCTACAGGGACGTGGCCCTGGCTTTGAATTCTAGCTCCACCTCTGGTTGCCCGCACAATCCTGCCGCAAGGTGCTCGGGTTCTCTAAGCCTCCATTTCCTCGTGGCAAAATGTGGACAGCATCGTCCCATAGGAAGGGAAGCTCAAAGAGGATTCTCTCCAACCTGGAATGTGGCCCTCGACAAAGTCAAGGCCCCAAACCCCCGTTATGACAGCATAACATGATGGGAGATGAGGGACAGGGCCCAAACACACACATCTGCTAAGGGCATCAGCAACTGGGAAGGGAGAAGCGGCAGAATGTTTTTACGTTGACCCGCCTTCCCCCACTCCCTGCCGATGGCATCACTGCCTTCAACAAACCTCCCATCGTCCTTGCTGTGCTTCAGATCCTACCAACTTTTAAGTCAATGATGACATTCTGGCATTCAAGAGCCAGGCAATCAAAACGCCTCGAGTCACAGTTAGGAACTTCTGCCAGGCATCTGCAGAGACACGGGAAAAGTGCTTGAAAGAAATGCTAACTGCGCCAGGCCTCAGAGGGAGGCTGCCGGTGTGCTGGGAATAGAATGTTCAAAGATAGATGACAATGCCCTTTATCTGAGGCTAATGTGCACAGGATCCACAAAGGGCAGGAGTCTGAGCTGGGGAGACTGCGTTATGGCAGGGGACAAGGAGGGTTAAGTGGTAAGCTGGCGTGGAGGTCCAGACCACTGGCCTTCCAAAATGCAGCGAGGGAAAGACTCACTTCCTCCATCAACTCTGCAGGTGCCAGACAGACAGCACCTCAAAGGGTGGCCCAAGAGACCGCTGCGGGCACATACATTCTCTCTACAACTTGCCCTCCGTTCTGAGCCACTCAGTTCATTGGGATGATTATTTGGTTTTGCTAGGCTGAAATGACCTAGAAGGGAAAGAGAACAGCGGGCTTTCCCTTCTAAGGGCTTCATGCATCTAGAAGTTCTGGTTCCGTTGAATGCGTCTTCCGGTGACGTGTGCGCCCATCTCCAGATCTGAGGTTCCGCCGCGCCGGGAAACGATGCTGGCGTCTCTGGGGCACTCCCGGGTGGCTGGCACAGCCTCAGCAGAGACCCCCAGACCTTCCAACCGTGACTCAACAGCCAGCCTGACCTCCCTAATCTGCTTTCTGCACACTTCCTGTTTGCAGGGACAGCTCTGCCACCTTCCTCCCCTCCTGCCTCATCTAGCAGAAACAGCCTTCCGGGAGCGTCTCCAAAGTGTCGTGTGATGATCTAGCCCTAAATGAAGCCTCCATGGGCTCCCCTCCAATCCTACCACCTTCCCCGGGAACTATCTGTGGGTGCCAGGCTTAGCTGGCCGAGAGACAGAATGCCTGGTTCAACGTGAATTTCAGACAAACAATGAGCAGTTATTTAGTATAGTCAAGTCCTAAATGTCACATGGGAAATACTTATGCTGAATATTATTCGTTGTTTCTCTGCGATTCCAATTTAATGGGGTGTCCTGCATTCTACCTGGCAATCCTCTACCATACAACTCTTCATTCTGTTTTACATTCTAGCTATTTGGGTTGTAAACTCCAAAATGGCAAGGCTCTCGTCCAATTGGCGCTTAGTTCAATGATATACATCCTGTGTGACTATTTAGTAAATCACAATTAAGATGACAGTTGTATGGCCATCTGAATAGTACAAGTAGGTGGCATAAAATTATTTAAAGTGTATTCCATATTTTAAATTTCTCTTTAAAATTCAGCTTATATAAACCAACACTTAAAAAATACTTTAAGATGCTCACTTTTGCCAACTCAAGTCTGTTACTTAAAATACTGTATTTAAATTACATTTGGGTATTTCTCCAGAACAGCTGACAATTTTCACATTAAAAAAAAAAAAGAAAAAAAGAAAAAAAATTCTACCACCCTTGGCCACTGATTTTCACAACAAACAGGGGAAGAGGCATCTGCCTCTGTGAACCGTCTGCCTTTGTGAACCGAGAGATAGCTGCCAACATCACAACTTGCAATATTTCCCTTTAAAAATATAAAGCAGCCAAAAGAGAACATCGCGGAATGTCCAAAATGGAAAGAGCTGCTCTGGGGAAGCCGGCTGTGATGTCCCCCTTGGGTGCACAGAGTTCATTATGCTCCAATACCTCGAAACAAAGTTCCTCTTCTCCCCAGCTGCCTCCATGCTCAGCAGAGGAGAGGAGAGGACATCACTGCCTGCCTGGGGGCTGAGGGCAGCCGGAAGCGATGGCTTCCCACCAGCCTAGCACCACTTCCACCTAAAGACCTTCACCGATCACATCTCACTCAACACAACAGCGGCCCTGGCAGGGAAAGGACACAGGGTTGTCCTGGTGCTGAGAGCACACAGCCCTGCTTCTGAGGCTGAGGAAGAAGACAAGGCGGGAACGGAGCTGTGGAAACAGGTCCCAAGTTCTCAGCCTGCACCTGTTGCCCCCCACACCCCTGGCTGACAAAGCTGCCCTGCCAGGGGGTGGGACAGGCAGGTGGGCATCCCCACGGCCTCTTACCGGTGTGTGTGAGCATGTGCCTCTGCAGGGAGCTGGCCCAGGGGAAGACGCGTGGGCAGTGGGGACAGGTGATCTTCTGCAGGCAGTTGGCGTAGGAGTTCCGCTTGGCCCTCAGCAGCCTGTCCTCTGCGGGGCTGCCCTGCTCGTCGTCGCTGGGCCGGCTGGGGTCTGTGGGGGCTCCAGCTGCCTCCTCCTGGACGTCATCCTCCGCGCTCTGCAGGAACGGGCTGAACTTGTTGGTGTCCGTGGTGGCCAGCATCTTCTCGATGCTGGCGAACTCCCCGCTCGAGTCCAGGTCCATCCCGCTGTCTGTCCTGGGCCGGCTCCTTGCACCCCTTTTCCGACCCCGCTTCTTGGACAACCCGGCTGGGCCCTGCTCGCTGGGCAAGGCGGTCTCGGCGCTATTGGCTGCCGGGGGCGGGTCGCCGCACTCTTTTGGGCCGGGGGTGTCTGTGGGGGCAGCTTGGGGAGCCACG
Organism: Tolypeutes matacus; assembly: GCA_026826555.1. Lineage (NCBI taxonomy): Eukaryota > Metazoa > Chordata > Mammalia > Cingulata > Chlamyphoridae > Tolypeutes > Tolypeutes matacus. The sequence continues at coordinate 10,279,515 of JAKSZT010054399.1, forward strand.
CCACCCAAGTGGTCTGAGGCTGTGGCGTGGCCGCTGGTGCTTGGGGGCCCCGGGTCGGCCACTTTGCCTTTCAGCAAGGTGGGGGCTGAGGACACGGACGAGATGATCTGGGCGATGGAGGCCAGCGGGGGCAGCTCTTCTGTCACCGGGGGCTTTGGCAGGAGCAGGGGTGGCTTGGGGCGCAGTGGCCGCAGCAAGGCCGAGCTGCTGATCAGAGCCGAGCCGCCCAAAAGGGAAGCATTGTTGACGAGGGCTGATGAGTAGATGGGCACGGCGAGCTGCACGGGGCCCTGCAGGGGCTGGCCAGGGGGTTCCAGAGGGGAGGCTGTTGTGCCACCCGCTGCGGGTGCCCTGGCTTTCTCCAGGACAGGGCTGGGCCCAAAGGATGCTGGCAGGCAGCTGGAGGGCTGCTCGCCACTGCCCTGCTCCAGTTTCTTGCTGTCACCGGGGACCATTGTCTCCTTGTCACCTCTCCTGAAACTCTTGGGGATGGACAGGTCGATGGGCTCCATGGAGCAGTCGTAGGGGACCAGACAGGAGGGGCTCAGGAAGGAGGCGGGGTGTTCCTGCTTCACGTGGACCAGTGCCAGGCCCTTCTGAGAAAAGTCCAGGGGCTCGTTGAAGTCCACCGCAAAGCCGCCGGCCGGCTCCACCTTGACCGAGACGTGCGGCAGTGGCTGGGCGGGGCCCCCGTGCAGGAAGCCGTTCTGGGGTTCCAGGAAGGGCCCCCCGGGCTTGAGGTCCCCGAAGGCCCCGCAGCCGCCGTCCTCCGCCCTGCCCGGGGCCTCGGGGGTGGGCCCGTCCCCGCCGTCGGCCGCCAGCACGTAGCCCTCGACGTCGCGCTCGGGCACGCGCGGGTGCTGCTTGAGGATGTGGTGCACGCAGTTGCGCTTGGCCGAGAAGGTGGAGCCGCACTCCTTGCACTCGAAGGGCTTGCGGGCCTTGAGGCAGCCGCCCAGGCCGCGGCCGCAGTGGGCGCGCATGTGCACGCGCAGGGCGCGGTGGTGCTTCAGGTCCTCGCCGCACAGCCGGCACACCGTGTCCGGGGAGCAAAAGGCGTCCACCATCTCAGCCGTGCTGCTCGTCACGTACTCGATGTTCTTCTCGATGTCCTTGCGCGTGGCCTTGAGGTGCTTCTTGCGCAGGTGCCGCTCGCAGTTGGCCTTGACCGTGAAGGGGTAGTGGCAGATCTTGCAGATGTAGGGCCGCTCGCCGCTGTGCGTGCGAAGGTGGCGGATGAGGGCCGCCTTGTCGGCGGCGATGTAGTCGCAGATGTTGCACTGGTACGGCGAGATGCCCAGGTGCGAGCGCACGTGGGCGCGCAGCACCCCCGAGAAGGCGAACACCTGGCTGCAGAAGCGGCAGGGGTAGAGCACCTTGCGCATGGCCGGCGCCTTCTTGCCGGCGGGCCCCGTCATCAGGGCCTTGAGGTCGCCCTCCGTGATCTCCTGCTTGATCTTGGCCTCCATGCTCAGGGGCAGCAAGGCCTCGATGATGCTGTCCTGCTCCAGCTGCGTCTTCATCTCCGGAGGGCCCAGGGGCTCGGGCTGAGGCTGCAGGAAGAGCTGGGCGGCCGGGCCGGGAGGCGCCCCGGACTTGGACTGCAGCAGGTGGCTGGCGGAGGCGGCCTCCACCGCGCCCTTGAGGAGCTTCAGCGGCGGCGGGGGCAGGCTGGGGCTGACGGAGCCCGGGGAGGCCTGCTGGGCGTTGAGAAGGGGCGGGGGCGTGGAGGAGGCCACCACGGTGCGCGGTGCCACCAGGGGCTTTGGCTTCAGCGGCGGCATGTGCTTGAAGATGGCCTGCAGGGGCGCGGTGGCGGGCACCTTGGACGCAGGCGCCAGGCTGATCTGCGGCGGCACCGAGGACGCCATCTTCAGGATCTGCTGGATGTCGGCCAGCTCGATGGCCGCCTCGCTGGAGATGGGCTTGACCACGATGCTGCTGTCGGGCTGGATGATGAAGCCCTTCTGGAAGGGCTGCAGGGACACATGCTGCAGGCTCTCCTTGGTGGCTGGGAGCAGGGTGAGAGGCCCGCCCAGGGAGGCGGCCTCCAGAGGCGACAGGCTCAGCAGGCCGGTGCAGCCGGGGTCCTGAGGTAGCTGACCCTTGAGGGTCTCCAGCTGTATTGCTCGGTTGTCATCCGGCAGGGGCTCTATGGCCGGGGCCAGCCGGACGTCTTTGGTGAGCTGCAGGCCCAGCAAGGCTAGGAAGACCCTCTGGTCCAGGGGGTCATCGGCCGGGAGCTTCTCCCGGCCCTGCTCCCTAGCCGCGATGCTGTGGGTCTGCCTGTGCAGGACCAGGGAGGACAGCATGGGGAACGCCTTGTCGCAGGTCTCGCAGATGAAGCGGTGCTGCTCGCTGATGCACCGACGGAGGTTGGTTTCACACCAGGCCTGCATGGAACCGGGGATGGTGGAAGGAAGGGAAGAGAGAAGAGCATTAAAAAATATAATAATAAATAAAGTAAAAAAATCAATTAATCAGTGGACTGAGATACAAAAAGCCTTTTACAATTGTCCCAGGAGCCTGCCTCTCTCCATGAGCTAAACAGAGCTGACCTTTCCCTGCCTGCTAACCCCAAGACTAAGTACACCCACGAAGCATCTTTAAAAAAAAAATCCCGTTTGCTCGACGAATGACATCAATTCTCAAGGCCTTTCACCAGAGACGTGAAGTACAGGTAAATCATAACCCAGCAAGGGAAAATTAATTTTCTCTCTCTTTTCTTTGAAGATCGTATTTTCTTTCTTTCTTTCTTTTTTAGAGCATTAATTCTCTTTTTAAAAAGAAAAACCTCACTGGTGGTTTCAGAGGTCAGCTATCTCCATGGTCTGGGGGACAGAAATATATTTATTGCCTGGGAAGGGGTTCGAGGGAGGCTTCTTGAGTGCTGGAATGTTCTATTTGTGTCCCCTGGGTGGCTATATGGGCGAACACACATATCCCAGTCCGCTGAGTTTGAAATGTGCACTTGAAGGACTTTGCTTTTTATACCTTTATCTCAATTTGAAAAAAAGAAAAAAAAAAAGAAAAAAAAAAGCAGTTTATAGCAGGCACATTATAAGCAGAGAACAAACATGAATCACTTTATATTTATTCATTTTTTTATTTCTAGGAGGTACCGGGGATTGAACCCAGGACCTCGTACATGGGAAGCAGGTGCTCAACCACTGAGCTACATCCACTCCCCAGTGAGAGCTGGTTTCTTCATTTGTTTGTTTGCTTGTATGTTTGTTTTTAGTAGGTAACAGGGATCAAACCCAGGACCTAATACACAGGAAGTAGGAACTCAAACCAGTGAGCTATACCTGCTCCCCTATGAGTCACTTTTAAAAGAAACTACAAATTCAAGTTAAGACATGGCTGTATGGTGTTGAACAACTCACAACTTTACATCTGAATGCCCTGGCAATGTCCAAAATGCACCGCAGCTTGAGGGTCATCAGCTGGCTAATGTGGCATCAATCCCACACAAGCCGAAAGGCCACCTACTCTGCTCAACACCCCCCCCCCCACATGAAGACTGTCAGGAACAGTGGATGTCATCTGAGAGACAGAACCCAACTGGTAATGTTTTAAGGAAAGGAACAGGTCAAGGCGAGGACGGTCGAGTCCCCCACTCGCTGCTGGGCCACGGGGCAATGAGAATACCTGAGAGATCTGTGGGAACTTTCTACAGGAGAAGTCTGTGAACCCCAAGTCGTGGAAGCCAGCAGGAATTGAAGGGTTGTTCTGTATGAAAGGCCTTCCCATGGCATCTCGCGGAAGCTGCTTGTGGACCAGCGCATTGTGGCGCAGTAATCCACGATGAGTTCGGAAGGTGACGCAGCAAATGTCACACCTGGGGGAGGAAAGGGGCAAGACATAAAAGGAGGCACCGGAGGCAGAGTTCCCAGCCACCGATTTAGCTTTATTATATTATATTTCTGGGTTGCTTCATTTCAAATGAGCAAAACAGAAATGATGTAACACCAAGGAGCCAGTTGTCTGCTCATGGTTAGCTCTAAACACCTCTTCCTCCCCTTAAAAGAAAGTATAAAATTAACAGCACTGTAGTAGATATTCTAATGTGATTAAAAGGGAAAATCCTAGGTTGGATATATGGTAACAGAATAATAATTTAAAAATTCATGGAACTACACTACACAGTGACCCGTAAGTTAAAACCATGGACTGTATAGCACAACTATAAAAATGTGCTTTCATCACTTGTAACAAATGTTCCACATCAATGCAAAGTGTTAATAATAGGGTGGTATAAGGGAATCCTGTATTTTATGCACGATTGTTCTGTAAACCCACAACTTCTCTCAAAAAGAGCAATAACAAAAAAAAAAACCACTATTAGAAGTAAAAATATGAACGTAACTGCAAATAGAGCAGAACTTTTAAAAGGTATAAAGAAATACTATGAACAACTTAAAAAAAATTTATATCCTACCAACCCCTGAATATCAAATCTTTGTAGAAAGCACTTTGTGTAAATATGGACTGACAGCCAGAGTTTGGGTCCAATGAGAGGACAGCTGAGAATTTCCTGGAATTACATAAGGTTGACAGACCATTTCAAAGGTTTTCTCCCTCCCTCAGCTAAGTGGATTCCTTTTAATGTAAACATTTGACAGTCAAAACAGCATAAACTTACACAACATACTTGAATAGACATTTCTCCGAAGAGGATATATAAAAGGCCAATAAGCACATGAAAACACGCTCAACATCTTTAGCTCCTTGGCAAATGTAAATAAAAAAATCATGAGACACCACTTTACACACACTAGAATAGCTAATATTAGGGGGAAAAATGGATTATACTAAGTGCTGACGAGGATATAGCGAAATAGGAATCCTCGTGTATTGTTGGCGGGAAGGTAAAACGGTGCAACTGCTGTGGAAAACAGTTGGGCGATTACTCAGACAGCTAAATACAGAGCTACCATATGACCCGGCAATTCCACTTCTGGGTATAGAGCCAAAAGAATTGAAAGCAGGAACTTGAACACGTATTTGAACACTGATGTTCATAGCAACATTATTCACAATTGCCAAAAGGTGGAAGCATCCCAAGTGTCCAACCAATGAACAGATAAGCAAAATGTGGCACACACACACACAATGGAGTATTATTCAGCTGTAAAAAGGAATGAAGTGCTGATACAAGCAACAACATGGAAGAATTTTCAACACATGTTGAATGAAATAAGTCAGACACAAAAGGACAGATATTGTGTCATCTCACTTGCATGACATAATTAGAACATGCAAATCCATAGAGCCAGATATTAGAAGACAGGTTATCAGGGGCAGGGTGAGGGTGGGGAAAGGGGAGCTAATGCTTAATGGGTGCAGTTTGTCTCAGGTGTCAGAAGAGTTTTGGTAATGGATGGAGGTGATGGTTGCAAAACACTGTGAATGTAATTTACACCACTGAACTGTATACTTAAAAGTGGTTAAAAGTTACCACAATAAAAAAATTTTTTTTTAAAAAAGGATAAATCTCAAAAAGAAAGAAATTACACAACATCTAGAGCAACTAGGTCAGCACCCCTGGTATCTGATGGAGTTAGACTGATAATTAAAGTATCCATCTGAACTAGTAGCAAGTGACAGTGAGTATGTACACATTGAATTTTCTTTTTTTTTTTTTTTTTAAGTACCTTGGCCGGGAATTGAACCCGGGACCTCGTATGAGGGAAGCTGGTGCTCAACCACTGAGCCACATCAGCTCCTCTGAGTTGGTTTTTCCGTTTTTTGCTTGTTGTTTGTCTTTGTTTTTTGGAGGCACCGGGGACCAAACCCAGGACCCTCCCATGCGGGAAGCGGGCGCTCAACTGCTTGAGCCACATCCACTCCTCATAATGAATTCTGATATTACTACCACCGTTATCTTAAAAATCACAGTAGCTCGTATCTGAGCACACACTAAGTAAGGAGACTGCCAGGTGCAGTCCATATAACAGCCCTGGCAGGCAGGGAAGGGACCGGTCCTCTCATTTCCCAGATGAAATTATTTAGGAACCCAAATGTTAAGCAACATGACTAAGGTTACAGAGCCAGTAAGAAGCAATGACAAAATCTTGAGAAGCGGATGAAGCTCAGTGGTTGGATACCTGCTTCCCATGTATGAGGTCCTGGGTTCAAACCCTGGTACCTCCAAAAAAAAAAAAAAAAAAAAAAAAAAAAAAGACAAAATCTGAACTCAACTATTATAGACTTAATATTACTCTAGCAATGGAAGGACTTTTATCATTGATATTAAGGCATTGGCCACCAGAGGTTCTGAGATGAGGAAGAGGGAAGAATAGGATTAACATGGGGCATTTTGGGGACATTGGAATTGTCCTGCCTGACATTGCAATGATGGACACAGACCACTATATGTTTTGTCAAAATCTATAAAATTGAATGGGGCAGAGTGTAAAGTATAATGTAAACTGTAGTCCATGGTTAGCAGCAATGCTTCAATATGTGTTCGTCAATTGTAACAAACGTACCATATTAATGAAGGATGTTGTTAACGGGGGAAAGTATGGGAGAGGAAGGGGATGGGGCAAATGGGAATCCCCTATATTTTTTACGTAACATTTATGTAATCTAAAGCTTCCTTAAAAAAAATTTTTTTTAAAAGACAAAATCTGAACTCAGGTCCCTCTGATTTCCAAGCTAGAGGTTCTCTCCTTCTATGTCTTAACTGAGAACTACAGTAAAAACTATTTAATAATTATATCATCAACATCTCCTTGACCTGCACTGAATACAGTAGCCACTAACCAGCCACATGTGGTTACTTAAATCTAAGTGAATTAAAATCCCTGTCACATTAGCCTTGATTCCAGGCCTCGGCAGCGTTGGGCATTGCCCATTAGCCAGTTTCTGTCACTGTAGAAAGTTCTAGTGGACAGCACTGATCCGGACTCATGAGCCAGTTAATGAGGACCCACTATGTGCCAAGCACCATTCCACTTATGTACCTACGTGCACTCGACTCCCACAAAACCCTAAGGGACTAATATCATTGCTTTACAGAGGGAGAAACCCGAGGCACAGGTTTGTGCTTTGAAATTCTTCTCCGGAAATAAAGACATAAGGAGATGACCCACGTAGCCAAACTCGTCTTCATGAAGCGCTGAAAGAAGCATCAAGCACAGCTTGTCACCGGTGGCAGGACGGCAACCTTGTCCCTCTTACCGTAGGAATTCCCGTTGTCCTTTGATTACATCAGGACCACTAAGTTCCCACAAGCCGTTCAGAAAACAAAACTCCTTCTGAGGGAATCCTGCTTAGCTCACCTGCTGTGGTCAAAGCCTCCAATAACCCAGAGCACCTTAAACAGTCAAGGTTCTCCGTCCTGCGTCCTGACGGTGCAGGTTCTCTCCCTCTCCTGGGTCCTCTGGCAAATCCTCTCCCACCATCAGAGTGACTGTCCCCTCCTGGCCATCCTGTGGTTCCAAGCCCTGGGAACCACTGCTTGCCAAAAGCACCAGAAGGTCGAGGTCAAAGGATCCGAGAGAGAAGCGACCAGGGAACGGAATGGCCCTTGGCCACTCTGTTAGGGGAAAAATCGTATTGCCTCCCCCAAAAACTTCACGATCAACTCCCAACCCCCTATTTGGAAACAGGGTCACTGAAGGTGCAGTTAGTTAAACGGGAGTAGGGTGGGCCCAGCGCAGCACAACTGGTGAACTTAGGGGAGAAGAACTGCGGACAGCGCGGAGGCGGAGGCAGAGGAGGGCTACGTCTACAGACCTAGGAGCACCAAGAAGCAGGACGGGGCAGGGAAAGATTCTTCATTAGATCCTGCAGAGGCAGCACAGCCCTGATGGCACCCTGATTTTGGACTTCGGGCCCCCAGAGCTGTGAGACAGTTCATTTCTGTGGTTTTAAGCCATCCAGTTTGTGCAGCTCTTTTTCGACTTGAGACATGGTCTGGGCAATGTACGCGCAGGTGACTGCGAACTCCAGAGGCGGATGAGAGCCCACGACGCGGCTCAAGTTCAACTACACACCCCACGAGCCCACCCACCCCTCCCCTCAGCAGAATGAGAGAAAAATGTCTGAATCGGGGACTCCTAACACTGATTTCATGTTTGATGATACTAAGAAGTTGCTGTTAATTTGCTGGTTATGATAATGGCTATTTTGGTGTTTTGTTATGTTTGCAAGTCCTTTCCTTTTAGAGAGATATAATGCAGTATTTACAACACAGTGTGATTGTCTGAGATTTGTTTTGAAATCATCTGGGGTGGGAGGAAGGGGGCCGGAAGAGAAAGAACAAGACTGGCCGTGAATTGATACTTTCTGAAACTGGGTTGGTACATGGGCGTTCATTATGCCATTCTCTCTACTTTGATATGTGCTTGAGATGCTCCTTAATACATTTAGAAGAGAGAGAAAGTTCTTTTTTTTTTTTTTTTTTAAGATTTTATTTATTTATTCATTTATCCCCCCCTTGCTGCTTGTGCTCGCTGGGTCAGCTAACCACGCCGTGTGGGCGGGCTTGCCTTCACCAGGAGGCCCCGGGAACCAAACCCCGGGCCTCCCATATGGTAAACGGGAGCCCTACTGATTGAGCCACAGCCGCTTCCCGAAAGAAAGTTCTTATTACAAGTGGCTGACAAGCAGGTTTTTTGCCTCTTTCCACAAGTCTCAACAATGTCCAAATTGCTATTTGTGGCATGTATGTGTGTACTTGTGTGGGTGATCCATTTATAATAAAAATTCAGATGGGACGCCCCCTACACCGAGCCCCACGTAACGCGAAGGAGCCCATTTCCCCGGTGAAACTGTTTTTCCAGCATACCTACTGGATAATCTGAGCCTCTGGGAAAACTGAAGGTTGGGGGTCTGGAGTGACAGGTGAGCCCAGGGCTCAGAAAGCTGCACAAACGTGGATTTATACTCCAGCAGTGCATGGTACAGGGCGAGCTGGGAGTGTGTTCAAGCCTAGGACACCATTTGGAGGTGGCTCAGGTTTCCCCACTCCTCTCACTGCCTTTTCCCTCTGCCCAGGCTGGATTGGAAGGAGAGGTGAGGTTTGGAGGAGCTGTGGGAGGTGGAGGTCTGTGCCTTCCCTGCACAGTAAAAATAGGAGGAGGTGAAAAAGATGCAAGGATGTGTAAAGGTTGTGGAAACCTGTCACCCAATGGATCTTAAACGAGCATTTTCCAACTGAAGTCTTGTAATAACCCATTCTTCCTCAATTACGTGTAAGATATGTGTAGCACGCTTTAATTTGCACTAGTGCCAGGCACTGTCCTGGATGCTAGGACATTGCAATAATTACCTAAATTCACTTAATTTTAACAAGCAGCTTTTGTAAGAAATAAGTCTCTGTGGGAAGCGGCTGTGGCTCAATCAGTAGGGCTCCCGTTTACCATATGGGAGGCCCCGGGTTCGGTTCCCGGGGCCTCCTGGTGAAGGCAAGCCCGCCCGCACGGGGTGGTTAGCTGACCCAGCGAGCACAAGCAGCAAGGGGGGGGATAAATGAATAAATAAATAAAATCTTAAAAAAAAAAAAAAAAAAAGAAATGTCTCTGATCATCAAATCACACTTGAAAGTCGAGCACTTGCTCTGTGATAAAAGTGGCGCAATGCAGACAGGCTGCGGGTTGGTCTAAAAAGTAATTCATACACACTTTACATACTTCATTTAACCTAAGACACAGACGATCAATCTTCATTCTTTGCAGATTCTGGATTTGTGAATTTTGCCTACATGCTGAAGCCTGTTACCCCAAATTCAGTACTCGTGGCCTTGAGGTCATTCACTGACACGCGCAAAGCGGAGTAAAGTGTGAGCTGACACAAACGCTCCCAGCTGATGCTGAACAAGGCAATGCTCTGCCTTCTGTCTTCAGTTCTCGAACTGGAAACAGGTATGCTTTTTGTGGTGCATTCAGTATGACGCTTTTTGCATTTCAGTATTTTTGGGGGTGTTTCGCCATCTAAAATGGCCCAAGTGTAGTGCTGAAGTGCTGTCCAGTGTTCCTAAGTGCAAGAAGGCTACGGTGGCCTTATGGAGGAAATGTGTGTTACACAGGCCTCGTTCACACCTGAGTTACAGTGCTGTTGGCCCGGAGGTCAATGTTAGCAGATCAACAATATATGCTAAATAAGGTTTCATAGGTCAATCTTTTTAGGGAGGACCAAGGACTTTTCTTTGAGCCTAGCCCCTATGACTGAAGTTCCATGTCCTCTTTTCTGCAGAAATCAAATCATACTCGTAGTACATCTTTGATTCCAGTTTCAGGTTCTTCCAAGTGGAGTAAGAACTTCCAGTTTTGCAAACCAAAATTAGGCAGAATTCTGGATTTTTATGGTCTTTCTCTCAAACTGTTAAGAGTTGTCTCACCTACCCTAAATTTGGATGCAATTAAAACAATATTCTGTCTAATCTGGATGGTAACAAGTCTTTCCAACTTTGTTTTCAAAGATTACTTAAAGAAAATTTCATTGGCTTATATGAAATGTAATTAAATTATAGTAAATGATTACAACTATTATTGACATGAACAGGTTTGGAAAGAAATAGTATTGAAATAGCATGCATGTCAACTGTGGTAGGCCTGAGAACAGGCTTCTTAAATTGTGCAATTTCTTATCAGTAAGACATTTCTGAGCATGCATCCCATATCTGTTTGCTGATTAACAGAGAAATGTGTGTGAATGCAGGTATGTATGTACGTGTGTATGCACATTTATATGTATATAGAACATACCATGCTATATAGTATGTTAAGAAAATATAAAAAATTGACATTTTAAAAGGGTGAGATAAAAAGTCTTATTTTTTTCTGGTACCCCTGAGATCTCCCTGCACACTGCTACTCTCAAGTCTCCTGTACTAGTGCACAGCCTTTTTGGGGGAAGGGTCTCAACCAGTATGCTTTATTCATGAAATGGAATGGAGAGGAATAAAACAGAAAATACCAGAAGGGTTCACGGCTGTGCATTACATGCTTTACTGGCCATTATATAAATTTCTGTGCTTTTTAAAGTTTGGAAGCTGCTTTTCTCTAGCCATTTTATTTGTCCCGGTCTGGTTGCCAAGTCATTTATGACAGCTTATGTCTCATCTTCTTTACTAGCCTGCAAACTTCTTGAAGGGGGTTTAAGTTCTGAATGACTTTTCCATAAAACCAGACCCATGGAGGGTGCCTAGAATATTCAGTATGAGAGGCATCAATAAGGAGGTTTTTATAATAAAGGGAATGGAGACTGTCTCTTCCTAAGGCAATGGATTCTTAATAGCACTGAATTTTCTTCTCTGCCTCTGCCTGCTTGTCTCCCCTTCCCTTCTGATTCACTTTTTTAAAAAAAGATTTATTTATTTACTTTATCCATTTTAAACCCTCCCCTTCCCCATTTGCTGTTTTATGCCCATTCGCTGGGCAATTCTCTGTGTCTGTTTCCTGCCATCTCTTATGCTCCTCCTCCAGTCTTCACCAGGATTTAGATCCTGGAGACCTCTAGGACCTGGAGAGAGGTATCCTGCCACCTGTGCCACCTCAGTTCCTGGTTTTCGGAGCATCTCGTCTTGTCTCTCCTCTGTTACGTCATCATCTTGCTGCATGGCTCCCGCGGCCTGGCAGCTCACTGGCACACAGAGCCTGACAGCCCATGCGCCTTCTATATATATATATTTTTTATTTTACCGGGAGGTCCCGGGGATCGAACCCAGGTCTCTCCATATGGCAGACGGCTGCCCAACCATTTGAGCCACATCCGCCCCCCCCCCATTCACCTTTAAACCCTTCCCGTTTCTGGCACCCAGAACACTGCCTCACATAGTAGGTACTTGATGACTGCAGGTCTCCTGCAGGACAGCATTTATTGGGCCGACCTCCAGCGACCTCCAGCCCTGTGTCCCCAGGAGGGCAGGGCCCTGGATCCCCTGGGGGGGGATCAGACTCAGGTTTTGCCATTTACTAAATGTCTGACCTTGGGCAAATTTTTTCATCCATTTCAGTTGCCTGCAATGTAAATGAGGACCAGTACACCTACCTCTCTATGCTTAAGGTTTGCTGGAGATAAGAATCCCCTGGGGACCTTGTTGGAGGGGGGGGGTGGGAGGCCGATTCTTGGGCCCCACCCCAGACCTACCAAAATCAATACGGGGGCCAGGAGTTTGTCTCTTAACAAGCACTCCAGGTGACTTGTAATTGGGCAGGATTGGAAAACAGATTATAGGGGGAATTCGTGAGAGCATCCAGAATCTAGGAACAAACTACAACCTGTGAGAGCTTCTGGAGAAAAGGAACTGTCCATACTTTGGGCATCTTTGTATTCTCTTGCCCTTCCTTCTCTGAACCGGTTTTCTTTTTTATCTGTTATATGGGAATCTTTGGGGTTACTGTAAATAATGGCAATTGCTTTGAAAATGACAAGGTGCTACTCCAAATTTAATTATTTTTATCTTGCCAGGGGGAAAAAAACGGTCAGGGTAACTCATTGCTGGGCACATTTTATCCAACACATGAAAATGCAGAAAAAGTGGAATTTTAATTTCAACTGAATACGTTCTCTCTTTCTTCACTCTCAAGAACTTCAAGAACATCTGCAACTTTGGAACAACTTTTGTTTAATCCTGAGACTCACAGGGAGAGATGAGTGTTTCTCTAATGTCTAAATAAGGTCCAGACTCACACCTCACAGCTCCATTTTCATGTGATTTCAACTAAGGCACTCCTATTTCGTTTCGAAAGAGACAAGAGGGTGTCATCTCACAAACAGGCTGCTCCAAAGTGGCAGAGAAAAAAAAATTCTACATCGAAACCAGAAGCACGTTGTACCGTTGGCTAAGAGGAGGAAAGAAATGCCAGCAGAAAAAAACACTGGCTTCCATTTCACACTCGGCACCTGTTGATAGAACTTAAAAAAAGCCAGTGTGCAAAACCATCACCAGAAACACTGGGATGGCTCTTTATCAGCCAGAGACACTCCAGTCCAACAGCCTCCCAAGGCCTGGGCAGCAGCCCTGCAACCTTGTTCCCAGGCAGCTCTTCAAGGACAATGGAGGTCATTGTCAATCTGTGGACGATGCTGCAGAGCGCAGAGCTGGCTGCAGCTCGGCCTGTTCTCCCGGCATTTGCAAACCCCACTTGGGCTTGTCACTCTTCATTAAAGCTGCAAACTGCTAAAAGCACAGCCGTGGGCCTGGGGGTCCCCCTGCTCCCCTCCCCCACGCTTTGTGGGTTATCTCAACTCTGCCAGGAACTCGTGAACAGAAGCGCAATTGCAAAACAGTCAGATGGGGCAAAACTGTACTTAGGAGAGGGGAGGGCTGTAGGACAATTTCGTTTTGCAAGTGACTTTGACAATGTGCCAGAGGGAAATTGTACAAATCCCTGAGGCTGCCTTTTTGACTTGCTGGCTACAGTGATGATGGCCGTTTGCTGGAAACTGAGGGCAATTTTTCCGAAAGGAGGCTAACTTAGCTGTCCGGAAGATGAGTGGATTTAGGGGGAGAGTGTATCTACTGGTCAGATTTTAAGAAGCTAAGAAGAGTCCCACCGTCCCTTCCAAAAAGAAAATTTCTTCTTTTCCTTTAAATCATATACTCAGGAAAAGACGTTTTACCAACGGGGGAAAAAAAACCCATCCAAAGGACAGTTTAAGTAGCAGTGAAGAAATCAGATAATGAAAGTCAGGGGTGAAGTTTTAGGAGGGGCAGTCAGCCTGACTTGGACGTACAAAAGGATGCTCAACCCCAAGTGAGCACTGAACCATCTTTCACACAGAAATAAACTGCTTCTGTACCATAAGGCATTTCACCCAGACAATACCCAAAGCCTTGCACATGTTTTTGTAAGAGAATAAGAACTTTTAATTTAGAAGGCCAGGGACAGAGTTTCTTCCTCCAACCCCACATGCTACCCGCTGGCCCCCACATCGCAGGGTTCTGCCTCCTGCAGGTACTGCGGAGCCAGGGGCTCGGAGGGTGGGAAAGGAAGAAGCCAGCAGGTCAGGGTGAGAGACAGAGAGAGCTGGGCCTGGGGTAGATGTGAATAGCAGAGAGCAGGAAAGCAGCTGCCTGCAGTTTATCTCCACTCTCCCAGCCTCCTTCAGCCACTTGTAATGCCACTGAAGGGGTCCTAGGCGGGTGTGAAGCACAGATAGGGGAAGGGTGCGTGGGGGTCCCAGGCGGGAGGGGCAGGGAAAGGACTTCTCACAGCAGCGTGCTGGGTGGGTGAGCAGAGGTGCAACTGTGGCCGCTGCTGGCAGGACTGGGGGCTGCCAAAATACTGGGGGCTGGGGAAGGCACCACGACCTGCAGAGAGTCAGGCGTGACGGGCATGTGCTTCTCTGTCCTAAGTGCCTTTCAGTTGCCAGTATCCAAGGCAGTCGCTGCCACAGCACGTGCTGTGACCGCCACTCCTGTCACTTTCCCTTCGGCAAAAACAAACAAACCCGAAAACCCAAACAAAACCCCACAGCACACTGGCTCTGACTTCGGCCAAGCGGGTTCTGGAAGAGCTGGAGGCCAACGTGGTCAGAGAGAGTCTGACTCCCTCCAAGGGGCGGCGGGCAGAGCTTCCACTCTGTCTGGAATCACAGGGGCCCACGCCCGCCGGCCGCTGCCCAGGTGCGCGGGCAGAGGGCCGGACAAAGCAAGGGTGGCCACGAACCCGCTCTGAGAAGCCCCGGAAACGCTCTCTCGTTCATGAGCTGAGCTTTCAGTCTTGCCAACTCTCAAAGGATTTGGATGCAAGAGAATTATGTTCTTGTTCGTACACCATTAATCTTACAAAGAAGTCCCTGAATTGGGAACCGACATGGAACACAGCATGGTCTTTTGACAATAAAAGTCCTTGGTCTTATAAGAAGATGCTACATTCTTCTTTTTTAAAACTTGTTTACTTACTTATTTTTTTTAAAGTAAACTGTGTAATTCTGGGCTGGCATAGAAAGACAGAGTGATCAACGTTATCATGACATTCTCTGTGTGGACTAAGGGAAAAATGTCAGACCCAGTTTTTTTTGTTTTGTTTTGTTTTTGAGGTATGGGGCCAGGAACCCTGGCCTCTTATGTGAGAAGCCGGCACTCAACCATGGAGCCAAATTGGCTTCACTGAGGGGGTGTTTTCGTTTGTTTGCTTATGGTTTTGTTTTTGTTTTTTAGGACGCTCCGGGGACTGAACCTGGGACCTCCCGGGTGGGAAGCAAGTGCTCAACGGCTGAGCCACATCCGCTCCCCAGACTGGCAGTTTTGACGGCTCTTAGCGCAGCTCACTCACAGTACTTCTTGGGAATAAGCATTCAGCCTGCAAATCCTGAACCTGCAGCCCCAACTAGAGCAGTTTCCCAAATAATCTTGGGAGGAACCTAAAGTGGGAAGGAGCTCCCACAATAAGCACCAAATCAGAGGAAGAGTCACGCCTGAGGGCAAAATGATCAGCAATCTAAGTTAGGGAAAGGGAAAACAAGGCCACCAGGTCCTTTGTTTCTTTTCTCAATGAACAATTTGGGGATTAGCTCCCCTCCAGTGCTAATAATATCTTATTGATACTTTAACCCTCCAGAACAAGATGAAAACGCTCAAGTTAACAAAATCCTGAAGACAACAAACTTCTCAGGACAGTTCAAGATCAGTCTCTCAGGTGCTCACTGGGACCTCTTTCCTTTTACATTCACATAATTCTATTAAGTCCACCACCTTGGCCGTGGAAGGAGAGACAGAAGACCCTGGGACCATGCACAAAAGGGTTAAATTATGTTTACTACGCCAAGTATATTTTCGAAAGGCTGTGGGGTAAATTGGCAAATTTCTAACATCAGGGAATTCATTTCTTTAGAATCTCAGATTTCCCCAACGATAGAAGGAAAATGATGTGCTGCTCTATTTATTTAAGTACCCGGCTTTCGACACAGTTTGATTATAAAATCTGGTAGGTGGACTCCAACCAAATTCAAATAGCCACCCAATTTCCCAATCTTCACAAAGGCAAACCCAGATAAAGGCCACTCTTCATGACAATAAAGAACTAAGCACAAGATGCTTTTATGTTCGCCATCAAGTAAACAGTTCAGGGGAGAAGCCCCGGAATTTGACTCCTTCTCAATTTCACTGGAATGGGATACCCAAACAGTGGCGCAAAACCCTAACTGTAAACGCTGGGAGGTTATAAATACTGAAAAAGACGTGATTTTAAATCATAGGGTCAGAAGCAAAAGTTCATCTAGTCTTTAGTTGACTCGACTCTACTATACATCGGCTACCCTTGAAGTTCAGAGGACAGCTATTTGCAGGTGCCCCGACTCCTCATACAACCCAACGTCAAGTTCGAATGCCTGGACACTGGGCAGTAGCCCGGCTGGGAGCGTTTCCTAACACGAATCCTCCCAGCTCCAGCAACCCCAGGGCAGACCCAGCTCCTTCCATTCGAGCACTACCTTGCCGAGAAGTGACGGCAGCATTCTGGACCCTTCTTTAAGAGGCTGCTTGCTTTCTCTTATGGTTTTTTTTTTTTTTTTTAAATCGAGAGACTGACATTCCTTTTAAAAAGGGATTTCATGCTTCATGTTTCCTTCTCTGTCTCCAGAGGCAAGAAGGAGTAAGTGCAAATAACTTCTCCTCCTCGGGAGCCCCACCCGGCTCCAGGCCTGGATTCCTCTCCTCTGGGGCCTGCCCCTCCCCCACACCCCAGGGTCTGAGGACTGACATCAAACAGCTGCACTAATCTCTCCCAGTTGCTGGGAGAACAGTGACAGCCTATGACAGCTCTCGGCCGCCTGCCGGCGCAGCCTCCCCTCCCCACAGCCCAGGAATCTGCCAGGCTGCACACTGAGCCCCAGTGCCCTGCTCAGGCCTGTCCCCCCAGACCCGACGTGGCATAGGAGCTGGGTCTGGGGGGAGCGCAGGGCCTGGCAGGCCAGTCCTGGCTCTCCGAGGTCCGAGTCATGGGGAGGGTGCCGATGTCCGATGTCCACCCCGGGAGCGGGGGCCTGGCCCCTGGCATCTCGCAGTCTCCACCCTCCACACCCTGGGGTGGTTTTCAATCTGTTTCCACCTGACTGAGCCTCAGATCCCTCAGATCCCTTATTCTACCTCTTCCTAGTTTTCCGATGGCATCTAAACAAGTGTGGGGCCAGTGCCACGTGGCGTCGTCTCAGGCTTTCTCTATGGGTGATGGGGGCATGTGTGTGGGTAGGTGGGGGGGGGCAGAGAAGGGAACTGAATGTTCCTCGGAACACTCCAGAATCTAGAAGATTCTGGCACTTCTCTCTGAGTGGGTGCTCTCAGCCTCTCTCCTGGAGACCACCCCCTCCACTGCACTGTTCTGGGAGCTGTCAGAGACCCCCTTGGGGTCCCCACATCCTGACCAAGATGTGAAATTCCCCCAGAGACACCAGGAACAACAATTTGATGAGGCAGAGGAAAGCTGGTGAGGCACTGCACAACTGGGTCAAAGGCCAAAAGAGCCTCTTCACGGCGACCGGCCCCATGCTCCTCGACTCCGACAAGGCCACGGCGTCCTTCGCGGGCCCGATCTTGCCTTCTCTGCTTTATGAACCCCTCTGCCTGTTCTCGGACCAGCCTGTAGCCCTCTGAGGGGGCCCTGCCTGAATCCCACGGTTTCTCCCAGTGCTCTATAATTTATCTCCCTTAATCAAGAAGCCATCTTTCAACTACAGTCACCTCGGCCAAATGCTGCTGCTGCAGCAGTCGCCCAAACGTGGTGAAGCTGCGGCGGTAACTGCCCACTCGCCTGCTCACCCCGGTTTGCCCGAGAGGGTCCTTCAGAAAAGCCGGGGCCATTGGCATCCCAGCCGCTGCCTCTGCTGCGGTCTCAGCCACAGGAAGGCCTGTCCACGCCGCCAGGGAGACGGCGAATGGGAACCGAGTCGCCCTGTTTAACTGGAACATCTGCATTGGGGTTCAAAGATGTAAGTGCGAAAACAAGAATGGAAACTATGCATCAATGGTCATTTTTATATTGAGCATATGTTGAAATTCCAATTTTAGATACATTGGTATGATCAATAATATTTTGTCCCACCCATTTCTTTTCTTTTCTTTTTTTTTTTTTAGGAACCTGGGACCTCGTATGTGGGAAGCAGGCGTTCAATTACTGAGCTACACCAGCTCCCTTGAGTTGGTTTTCTCATTTGCTTGCTTGTTTGTTTTTGTTTTTAGGAGGTACTGGGGATCAAACCTAGGACCTTGTATATGGGAAGCAGGCGCTCAACCACCTGAGCTACATCCTCTCCCTTCGTTTTTACTTTTTAAAAAATGCAGCCATCAGAACACTGAAAATGTCCAACGTGGCTCGCTTTCTACTAGACCATGCTGACCTAGACTTTGCTGCCATCGAGCTTATTCATAGCAGTGTACACTCTGTCACTCTGTTCTATTCTTACAAGCAAGCAAGACATTCAACACCTCAACATGCCCGCACACAGGGATGTCCTCTTTCCATGCACTTGCTCTCTGAACACTTTGTCCATTAGGCCTGGGATTCCGAATGCCAGTGCTCAGTAAGCTCTGTGAATCCGCCTTCTCTTCCTCTTCTGGAGGAATGGCACAGAGGGTGGCAATTTTCTGCTGGCCATGTCAGGGCACAAGAGATGCCCGGCACTAGTTGCGGGGCTCTCTCCTGCTTCCCTGCTTACTTGTCGTTCTACGTGAACGCTTCGTTAATTTGAAACACAGGGACGTGCGGGAGAATGGCCTCAGCCTTTCGACGAGTTTGGGTTTCCGACACTTTTTATTAAGGAACAACGGGAATCCTGCCAGCCTGGGGGAGGGGGGCACAGGGAGAAGGGGAGAAGCCAGCAGCTGTTTCGAGTTAGAAGCTCTCTGTCTAAACTGGTAGCATCGCGCTGCAGTTCTGCTGCCTTGGGGTTTGAAAACGCAGCTAGCTGCTGTCTATTTTAGCCCAGGGTTAACTAGCAGTCTCCCCACCAGCTACCGGCGCAGTTCGCTGCCTGCCCCTGAGGCCTGCTCTTATAGCAGGGTATTATGTGGACGTGGAGCAGTTGGGAAAAAAAGGGAAATTTACTATGTTCTATAATCAGCAACTTTTGGTTTCCAGAAACAAGCCCTGCCTGGCAGCATTGCCAGGTGGCGTCAAGTTGGGTAGACGGCCTCCTTCACACCAGGGATGCTGGGCAACCCGCGTGGCACCGGCCACCGTGGACGTCCTCCGCAGGGAGCCACCAACCTTCTCCAGTCCACAGGGCACTACCACTGAGCCAGGAAGGACAGCAGAACTGCAGGTTCAACTTCACAGCCTTCTGGCGGCCTCCACCCTTGGCTTCCCGGCGGTTACGCATCCAGCTGCAGCTGTCCCACACGTGATCCAACAGCCAGTGTTCTCTCCCACCTCTGTTCTCTCTCGAGTCGTGTGCCCCAGCCGTCCTGCCCCGGGGGAACCATGCCCTTGCCCAGAGCTACGCTGACGAGCATTAGTCTATCATCGCTATCCATTGTGCTCTGAAGGCTCCGCTGCCCAGAAATCTCGTAAGGAGGCCTAAGTTTTCCTGTAGAGAAGAATTCTCTAGAAGGAGGCAAGTGGGTAGTTCCTAAGGCAATCTCTGATCGCAGAATAAAACACTAAATGAAACAAAATGGACGGAGGCATGTAGAGAAAACCAGCAGCTCTTCTGGGCAGGAGCTGGAGTCCCGAGGGCTGTGCCTGACTGGCCCCGGTGAGGCTCATGGGGCAGCTTCGCCTCTGTGTGCTCAGGTCCTCTGCCTGGGGAATGATTTCAGTATTTACCACCCACAAGCCCACATCCCGGGGATGCTGTGGACACTGATGAAACCATAAAGTCAAGTTCCTGAATCTCATAATTAGAGGGCCCACAAAAGGAAGAAGCCAAATGCTTTCTCGTGACAGACGAACAGTTGGTGGGAAACTGGTTTTAGAATGACACAATTTAAGCTCTGAAAGGGAGCTCAGGGATTATCTGGTCCAGACTTCCTTCCATTTGACAGATGAGGAAACTGAGGCAGGGATGGGAGGAGGATCCTTCGTGCAACTTCTCGAGGCTGGGGAGTTCCAAACAGACATTTTACAGCACTTCAACTGCTCAGGAGTTTAAATTCTTCATAAAGTCTTTTTTCCCCCAATGGAAAAATGTCAAGCTAATGTGATTAAGGATAATGATATTTGACATGGTTTTAAGTTACCATACAATTAGGCTTTCCCCTCCTGACAAAAAAAGTCTTTAGTTTGTTCAGACCTTTTCATTCCTAAGTCACAACTGAACATGTGTCCCCAGGAAAGAAATCCGGCCCACATAACAGTGACGCTGATAGGCAGATGCCCCAGCTCTCATATACCCAAGCTATCTTCCAGAATACAAAGCTCCAACGACGTCTACACTCACATCTGCTGAGATGGTCCTTAAGCTGTGATTCTCAGGATAGGCAATTTTGAAGTCTTGTAACTATAGCAAAAGCTCCCATATGTTCTTTGTTCTTTTCAAAGCTTAAAAACTGTGGGACACGTACACCAAAGTCCATAATGGTCTAAGTGGCAATAGCCCGGAAGTGGAAACAAGCCAAGTGTCCACTGACAGATGAATGCATAATCAAAATGTGGTATGTACACGCAATGGAGTAGTACTCAGTCGGGAAAAGAATGAAGTGCCGATACACGCTACAGCACAGATGGACCTTGAAGAGAATGTGTTGAGTGAAATAAGCCAGACACAAAAGGACCAATATTGTATGATCCCACTTATATAAAATATCTAGAATAGGCAAATTCATAAAGACATAAAGTAGATGAGAGGTTACCAGGGGCTGAGGGGGATGGGGTGTTATTGCTTAATGGTTGCAGAGTTTCTGTTTTGGGTGATGAAAAAGTGTTGGTGGGGAGCAGATGTAGCTCAGTGGTTGAGCGCCTGCTTCCCATGTACGAGGTCCCGGGTTCAATCCCCGACACCTCCTAAAGGAAAAGAAAAAAAATTGTTGGTAATGGATGGTGGCAATGGTAGCACAAAATTGTAAATGTAATTAATGTTACTGAATTGTACATTTAAAATGGTTAAAATGGCAAATTGTATGATATATATATATAGCCACAATTAAACAAAGTTATGGCAGTAACATCTTAACAAGCAACATTCTGCAGGAAAAGGCTCCAAAACCCATCCGTTCATTAGCAACACAGAACTTTCTGGCGGATGATTTATCAGAGAATGCGACGAAACAAAGACGAGTTTCCCTTAAATTCCACTGGAAAGCAATATTAACATCCAAGTTTCCTGACTGGCAAGGCTGAGGCTCAGAAAAGCCAGGGCCACTGCAGACCCACATGTGATCCTGGCCCAGAAGTCCAATCATCAATCACGGTCTTATTGAAACCCAATGGGCTTTGCTTCAGGTCGGGCCTCTGATGCTAAGGAGAACTTTCTCTGCCTCCGAAATGCCTTCTGAGGTTTCTGTGCTAGCAAGACCAGGTCAAGTGCAAATACTCAGGAGCACCTACCAGGCACTGGGACTGGGGCAGGTGTGTGTGGCCTCTTCTACCTGTCCTTGTGCACAGCTGAGTCACCTGGGTTGAACGCCTGTTGTGAAGTAAATGTTGTCCCGGTGGCTGGTGACACATCAGAACACAGTGGCCTCGTTGAGAGCAAAGGCAGCCGAGGGGTCCACGGTGAGAGACCTGTGCTCCAGCACCCCACTTGGACACTCTTGGCCACACTTCACCCCTACTAAAACCTCCCTGCGCCCCAGTGGTCACTGAAACCCAGTGTGGAGTGATGGGAAACGAGAATACGTCCTTTGCCGGAAGAAAGGGGAAAGAAAGAGTTTCCCGGGATACAGGTTCATCAAGGCCTTTTGCCTACCTTAGTGGGTTATCCGAATGCGTCTCCATGTGGGTCTCCAGGCCATACTTGCAAACAAACTCCTTGAAACATACCGGGCAGTGAAAAACTTCATCGGCTTTCTTCTCCAAGTCACCTGACTGCCCATCTTCTACCATCTGAGGGAAAAGGAGAGAGCAGAGTCACTATGAGGGCTTTCCTAAGGTATCACTTCAGTAGAGAGGCTAACGGTAAATTCAGAGATGGCCTAAAAGGAAGGGAAGCCTTCCTCCCTAGGAATTAAGAACGCTGCTGGGAGCAGATGTAGCTCAAGTGGCTAAGCGCCTGCTTCCCATGTACAGGGTCCTGGTTCAATCCCCGGTACCTCCTCCTTAAAAATAACACAAAAAAAACATAAAGGGGAGCAGATGTAGCTCAGTGGTTGAGTGCCTGCTTCCCATATATGAGGTCCTGGGTTCAATCTCTGGTACCTCCTTAAAAAAAAAGAATGCTGCTGACTACTCATTCATTCGGTACCAGGTGCTCCCCAAACACTACTGTCCACCCATCTTTCAGTCCACCCATCCATTTAACATTCATCCATTTAACAGATACTCATGGAGTACCAACTCTCTACCAGGCACTGGGGATAATAAACAAGTGAGGATCAAGGAGTCCTCAACTCTTTTTTTTTTTTTTTACCGGGAGGTACCGAGGATCGAACCCCGGTCTCTCCATATGGTAGACGGACGCCGAACCTTTTGAGCCACATCCGTTTCCCATCCTCAACTCTTATGCAGCTTACATTCTAGCCAGAGATACAATGAGAGAGAAAAAAAAAAGGATGGAAATATTTTGTAAAACTCTGGATGCAGTGAGGTGGCTCCAAAGAGGAAGCACACGCAGGTCCTTCTTTACTGTAGACACTTTAGAAAATAGTGTGAGAAAACCCAGGTTAAAAGCTTAGTGTGGATTTTTGCCAAGTCCCCAAATTGTGAAAATAAAGATTAGAGGGATTTCTGGCAAAAATCCCGAGAAGAGGCAAGTCTGTGCTAGAATGAGAGAGGACCTTTTTAGCAGGAGCAGTGTCTTCTTTCTCTGACTCGGTGTCGTGACTCAGTTTCCTCTTGGAGGACAGCCGCCTGCGCTTTAGTGGGGATGGAGGGGCTGCAGCTGTGGCACTGTTAGGGTCCTTCTCGTGAATCTTCATGTGTCTGAAAAGAACATGCACATGCTGTGTGTTTTAACAGAAAGCTGAGTCCATCTATTCATCTTTTAAATTTTGTTATATTTTAAACGCTCTTGCAAGTGCTATCCAAAAATGTTGCTCAATTTCTTGCTGATTGTTGGAAGATATTCACGAACTTAAGTGGAATTAATGAGAGGAAGACAAACAAACTATCTGGTGACCTGTTCTATTTATTCAGTTAATGTATACTACTTTAGTACAGCACAATTCTATAGAATAAAGAGTTTCCAGGTACCTAAACTGTCCCATGAGTTCATAAAGCAAGTGATATTTTGCATTTTCTTCCAAAATTCACTCCCCATTTACCAGCAGTGAGTCTTCTGTCTTCTGCCATCGGAGGCAAGTTGGGGTCAAATTTGAGAAGTGCTGACAGAGCAGATATCGTAAGCGTTTAAGACCTGAAAGTCTTTCCTTGTTTTTCATAGCTTTACGTGGCTTTAGAGATCATGAAAGTTGCTCTGACAATGTAATGAGTAAATTATATGATGCAACTCTGATTCTACAGACTAGGAACATCCATGTAATAAAAAAGTATTATATAGACTATGTACCTGCCTGGTCCAAAAGAGTTTTATGGGTGACCTGATTTAAATGACTTTAAGTGAAAAGTTCTAAAACAATGCCCTACAAACAAGATCCCAAGATAAAAAGGAAAAGAAAGAAAGATATTAGATCATATGGTATGTGAATATACCTCAGTAAGAGTGCTTAATAAATAAATAATTGTGCAGTAGCCAGAAATAGCAGCTATGTACAGCAGGGGAAGCATGGAGAGATTGAGAGATGAAGAATTTTCTTGTTTGTCTGTTTTTATTACTATTATTGAAATAATGAAATTGCTTTAACAATGACTAAAGTGATGAACGCACAACTATGTGGTTATACCGAATACCATTCATTATATACTTTGGATGAATTATATGCTTTATTAATATGTATCAATAAAATTGACTTGTTTAAAAAAAAAAAAAAAGACAAAAAGATAGTCTGTCTCAATTTCTTTACTCTGTGACTTAGAAAGGGTTTAGTTTTATGACCATCATCATCATCATCATCATCATCTGCTTGGGGTTAAACTGTACCAGATGTAGGAATGTAGCCATAGGTTTTCATACATACCTAATTTTTTTTAAACAAATCAATTCTATTGATACATATTAATGCAGTGTAAATCCATCCAAAGAGTACATTCAGTGGTATTTGGTGTATTCATATATTTGTGCATTCATCACTTAAATCATTCATAGAGCACTTTCATTATTCTAATAATAATAATAAACAAAAAACAAAACTCATTACCTCTCAATCTCTCTATGCTTCCCCTGCCGTACATAGTTGCTATTCTGTTTCTGTCTCTAGTTTATTTGTATTTTATTTTGTAAAAACAGCGTTATATATGCAATATCACCCATATTTGTATGCCACATGAGGTTTCACTATGTTATACAGTCCCATGTTACATTTCTTAGCTTTCCTCCTAGTAACATACATGTCCTTAGACTTTCCCTTTCAGCCACTGTCATACCCATATAATAGGCTCTGCTAGTTACAAACACTATGATGTGCTTTCACCATTTCTACTCATTTCCAAATATTTACAATCTTTTAACCAATTCTGCACAGATTAACCCTCAGCTTTCCATCCTCTACCCTCCTTCTATTTTCTAATTATTAACTCCATGACATACATACCTATTTTACAGTATTATCTGACTTAAGTTCTTAGAAATGGGAAAAGACAGCCAAGTCTTCCTAAGCTACCCTGCCACGCTTTTGTTTAGAAGGAAGTTCCGCTCACTTCCCACTGGGCCTTCTTTGGAGGACCTGGGAGACTAGCTGAGGAGGAAAAGACTAAGAAGCTGGTGAATGAGCAGCAGCAGTGTTCAGGCGGCCATGACGCCTTTTCCACACAGCCCCTGCCCCTGAGATGCCTGGACTCGACTTCCCTGTGAGCGTGTGTGTGTAAGATGCCAGAGATGGCTGTGCACCGTCTCCTGGTCTGGCTCCAGAGACATCTCTCAAAGGCGAAGCGGGTCCCCACATCAGTGCCCCACCATACTATCCCCCTACCAAAATAACAAGGGCCCCAATCCTCCAGCTAGAACGGCTGAGGAGGTGGCCTAACCTTGGTGGATATAGAAAGCAGGAAAAGGGGGCTTAGGCTGCACCTGTTTTCTTAAGGGGAATCAGTGGGTTGTGGCAGGAAGATCTAGTGGGAAGAAGCGGCAAAGAATCACAGGCTACCGTTATACCTATTCCTCGCCTAGATTATTAAGGAAGGACGCTCTATTTTCTAGTTCTTGGTCACGTGATGCTTTGAGAAAGCTAAGTGAAATAAATGAGCTCGCTCGCTCTGTTCCAAGATGATTGTAAAATAAGACAGACCGCCATTTAATACCAGCTTTTGAAGGAAAAAAAAAAAAAGAGGCTGGCAAGCTTCTTTCAACATTTATTATATGGCACACGCCAATTTTAGAAATGTTGAATTTCTTTTCTAAAGAAGCACTAAAAAAAAAAAAGAAGCATCTAAGCATTGAGAAGGTATGATGCAATTAAGGGATGTACATTAGTATCAAGATCATCTGCCACATTTACGACAAAGTGAAACCCACCCTCTCGATAAGTTATTTACAGTGACATTTTAAAAATTCATACCATTTGCTACAGCTGCTACGATTTTCTGTGCAGATGAACATAAGGCTAAAATTACCTAAGAGAATATCAGACAGTAGAGAATGAAATTTGTAAACAATTCATTACTACATTTCAAGCCACATCTTTTCAGTCACACGATACAAATATTTACAAAAATACAGAAGAATGCTTTATTATTTAGTTCTTGGGATTTATAACAGAAGCTGTTTTCAGAAAGCAGAGGAAAAAGAACAAATTCTGTATGATTGTGTTACTATGAACCAAATATATTGTGTAACATTGTACGATTCAAAAAAAAAGTTTATTATGTATCCAGTTTAAAAAAAAAAAAAAAGCAGAGGAAGAGGAAAGTGGGAGAGCAAGACTGAGTGAGCATCTACTTTACAGATTATTAATTCCATTTTGTAGATGAGGCAACTGAGGTAGAGAGCTTGACCTGCTCAGGGTCTTGCAGCTCATGGGTGGCACAACCCAGAATGGACCCAGGTCTGTCGACTCCAAAATTCACACTCGCTCCCCCCTACCCAACGGCCTGCACAGGCCAGGCGAGTTCACTCTGCTCTGGATGCCAGGCTGGAATCTCAGGGTTATCATCCGAGCCTCAACCTTCCTCTGCGAAAGTGACTGTGGCGTCAGGTCAAACAGCTGGTACCCAACCAGCCAAATGACAGCAGGGCCATGAAGGCGGAGGGGCAAGGAAGGAGCTCCCCGGGCCAGGGGCAAGGAACATTCCAGATCTCCAGCCCTGCTCCAGGACCGTAGGGTCCCCGTCCTATTCTTAAAAACTTGGGTTGCTGTTGCGCTGCAGTGCTGCGAAAGGAAAGGAGAGCAAGAACCAGGTCAAAGCAATCTCAAATGCTTTGTTAGCCAGGGCAAGGTCGCTTGACCAGTCGGCCTGCTCCAGTTCCCCGACTGAGCCCAGCTGGAGGCTGGGGTTCAAAGTACAAGCAGCAGGGAAGCGGCTGTGGCTCAATCAGTGGGGCTCCCGTTTACCATATGGGAGGCCCCGGGTTCGGTTCCCCGGGCCTCCTGGTGAAGGCGGGCCCGCCTGCACGGCGTGGTTGGCTGACCCAGCGAGCACAAGCAGCAAGGGGGGGATAAATGAATAAATAAATAAAATCTTTAAAAAAAAAAAAAAAAAAAAAAACAAAGTACAAGCAGCGCTCTACCCCTAGGGTTAAAGCTGGTTGTTTGCGAGGATGCAGGGCACGGTTACCAAGGGCAGTGGGCTCGGTCGAGGCCTCAGTCCAGTCAATGCCTGAACCACCAGGGTCTGGACGGCACGGCCGTGTCCGAAGTTGCATGTGATCTGTAAGTTAAAGATTCTCCCCGACCCTGACCCCTTCTCTTCTTCCCTGGCTTCCAGAAGCAGCAACATCAGCTATTCACTTCCTCCCCAAAGGCTCACAGGAAGTGGGGCGAGTCACCACCATGAGCCAGTAATGGCCCCTTCCCCTCCGAGTATGGCCAAAACAGTAAGGGGAGGGAGGAGACAATTCCATTTCCGGTCTGTTTTTCTCTCCGGTTTAATTTCAAGGGCTAGTTTGTTTAATTTCCCTACACCCTAAGAGTCAATAAATTACAGTGAGCCTCAGAAACGGAAGGGACCTGAGACGCTCTCTAACCTCCCACCCGGCTCAGAGATGCCTCCCCAGCATCCTGCAGGGATCTTCACTGCGTTCTGCTTGAATACTTTCAGCAACAAGGAGTTCTCCACTTCCAACAATTCTAATCGTAAAAAAAAAAAAAAAAAAAAAAAATCTCCCTTATTACATGGAGCCAAAAATTCCATCCTTCCTTTAAATTTAAATGCCTCTCCGTTCTTGGGGGCAAAACAGCATCAGTCGACACTCTCTTCCACGGGGCAGCCCTTCAGATAGTTCAGGAAGGCTCCTGCCTATGTCCTAAGTTTCGCCTCTCAAAATTAAACAACTCTGGCTCCTTCGGCCAGCCCCCTCCAAGTTTGGCTCTCAAGTCTGCTGGCTCGCACTGGTTACTACCACTAGCCTTGGAACACTCTTCCGTTTGCAAATATCCTTATGAAATGTTGAATCCCAAACCCAGCACCTCGAGGGCTTGTGCAAATGGTGGGTAACAGCTGCTCCCTTACACCCCCACTGAATTTGTCCACTAAACTCCCCACTGTTGCTTCAATCACGTTGCTATTAAGCTATGCTTCCTCTATTCTGCAATGGAGCAGTTTAACTTCTGTTCACTTCCCAGACAGGCGAGGATGGGAAAGACCTGGAGCATGCGACATTGGTGCGGGAGCAAAAACTAGTTGTCTCACACACTGTTGGTGGGAACGGAAATTGGTAACAACGCGGATCAGAGTTTTAAATGTGCGTGCCCTTTGACCTAGCAATTCCACTGCTAGAAACTGGTCCTGAGAGCTAGAAATTGGACAAATGCATCAAGATCTAGGCACAAGGATTGCTGTGCTATTGTAATTCATAGGCAGATACTCTGTGAAAGCATAAACGACCACAAGATTCTCAATCCTTCTTTTAGCACGGATGGTCTTAATACTTTAAACCAGCCACGCTGCTTTCCTGTTTGCCCTCCTGCCATCCATTCCGTATACAGCAGCCAGAGTGAGCTTGTAAAACACAGATCAAATCATGGCACTCTCCTCTTACATCCCTCTGATGGTCTCGTGCTTAGAAATAAGGCTGGCCTCTGCCTACTTCTCTGGCCACTCTACACCCCCCTCGATCCCCAGACTCCCCCAGGCAGACTGGCTTCCTCTAGGTTCCTCAAACTCATCCAACCACTTCCAGCCTCAGGGCTTTTGCAATTGCTGCTTCCTCTGCAGGAAGGGGGAAGGGGAGCTCTGTCTTCCAGGGCTGGCTCCCTCCATGCAGTTCATGCATCCCCACCCCTGGGGGAACACACCCCAGGAACACGGATGCTCTCAAGCCCATTACCCAGTTTCTTCACAGCATATAGCTGTGACCAAAATATTGTGGATTTACTTGTTCGACAGTCTCCTCGCTTTCAAATGAAAAGAAGTTCCACTACAGAAAGAACCCTGTCTCTTTCATTATCTACTCTAGCCCCTGGTGGTACATGTTAGGTATCAAGAAATGCCTGTCAAATGATGGAATGGATCAGTAAATCAATGAACTTTTTGAATAACTGAATGGACAAATAATGGGGGAATCAATGAAGTATATGCAGAAAATCTGTTTGTTAAAATCGATTCAGGGATAATGGGAGCGGATGTGGCTCAGTGGTTGAGCACCTGCTTTCCCATGATGAGTTCCCAGGTTCAATCCCCAGCCCTGGTAATCTCAAAAATAAAGAAATAAATATAGCCTTAAAAAAAAAATCCAATCACTATAACATATGTCCTTAGGTTGTAACACGCCTTATAATTTGCCTTATAATGTGAGCAAATGTAATGTCAGATTGTACAGTAAACAACGATGAAGGGCCTCTCATGCAAAACACCCCACCAATGAAAACTGAGAACACGTGCAGTTTTTTTCCTCTTATTGGAACTAACCCAAATTCACTTTGGGTAAAACAATGGGAGACAGAAGTCTGTAAAGTCAAACGATGCTTCTGCTTTTGCATAAATTTCTAGAATTTTCCTTTGGAGGCACAACAGAAATCCTAGGTAAGGAAGGAATTTGATCAGAATTTCTTCAGGAGCCAAGAGAAGACATTTCCCCTCATTTGTGACATATGTGGGCTTTTGGAGTGATGAGCAAAAACAAATATTGCAGGGAGCGGATGGCGCTCAAGTGATTGAGCACTAGTTTTCCAAATGGGAGGTCCTGGGTTTGGTACCCAGTGCCTCCTAAAAACAAAAAAATCCAACAAGCAAACAAACGAAAAAAAACAACTCAGGGGAGCCGATGTGGCTCAGTGGTTGAGTGCCGGCTTCCCACATATGACGTCATCGGTTCAATCCCTGATCCCAGTACCTCAAAAAAAAAAAAAAAAAAAAAAAAAAATTGCAGATTAGAAATCTAAATCTGCTTACTTTTTAAAAAGCACTTGATAGGAACCTACTTTGAATTTGGGGTGGGTGCCGATTTTCAGCTTCAAGTTTTCCTCCTGTAAATTTAACCATTTACTTTCTAAAATTCGGATTCAGTTAGGATGGGCTGTCCTTGAGAATACTGAGTCCATCAGCACCAAACCGACAATTGGTACAGGAGCTGAATATCTGTCAGTAACTCTAAGGAGACAGAACCAGTTCCCCCACACCTCCGCAAACTTCCTGGCTTCCAGTTCCAAATGTAGGAACCTTCCCTTGACATTTTAGGCCTTTGTAAGTAGCTAGATTGGGAACTGGGGAATGGCTTATTTATTTACCTTTTAAAGTAGTTTTACTGAGATATATTCACACAAGGGGAAAGCTTTTAATCATTCAGGCACCGGCTTTCCCTGAGAAGCAAGAGGGGAATCTGCGCAGATGAAAAAGCCAATTTGGGTGGGAAGATGGGGGGGGCGACAGGCTGAGAGGACACCATGGGACAGCAGTGACATTCTGCGTGGTCTCTGGAGGTGGTCTTGGAGCTGGTCCTGGAGCTTCCAGATATGATGGCCTGGATGTGTCCACATCTGTAAAGTGGGGGTGACACTGCTAGTCCCCTAGACAGCATTGTTTCTCAAACTGTGCTCCTCTGCTGGGCAGCACACCCCAGGGAGCTTGTCAGAAATGCAAACCCTCAAGTCCCGTTCCAGACCCGCAGAGCCCAGCATTAAGCTTTCACAGGCCCTCCAGGGGCCTCAAGTGTGAACACCGTGCGTTTATAGTGAAATTCTTCAAACCTTTGTACTGCAGGCAGGTTTGGCTAACTGTCTGGCTCAGATGTGGACGTGTTTCAGATGCACACACTAAACCTCTCTCGGACGCATCTCCCTCCCTAACGGGAGTCCCGTCATGAGTTTACCAAGCTATAAATACGTATCATAATAGCTGGGAAACTTAACATTCCTAAAATTTATCTGAGGGCTAAAGTCCTCTGGGGAACTTTTGAAAAGTTTAAATGTGACTTAAGCCCAGGATTACCCCATAGAAGCCATCCTCGTGGCAGGTCTGAAAACATCCTTCAAGGTCTCTCGCATCTAATTTACGCCTGAAGGTTCAAGCTGGGGCGAGCCAGACACTTCCAGCATCTGCTAACTTGTCAGTGTGAACTTCCTCATAGGTTTTACTAACCTAGGAGCTGAAGTGTTTGATTCTCTGAGCACATGGCATTGCAAGGAAGGTCACTTTTTTCAGTACACAGGACACTGACAGCGCACCCAAAGCGGCACTCTGCCCTGCCAAACCCATGCCAAAAGGTTCAAACAGGTTTCTGCAACCTGATCACAAACACCTCCCCATCTTTACCTGATAATAAAGGTTAGGTGTTTTTTCTCCTTCCTTCCCAGCAAAGACTTATGAGGGGGGCTGATAAGTACGATTAAGAAACACTGGAAGGGAGCAGATGTGGCTCAAGCAGTTCAGTACCTGCCTCCCACACAGAAGGGTCCTCGGTTTGGTTCTTGGTGCCTCCTAAAGAAGACAGACAACAAGCAGACATCAAGCAAAAACAAGCAGACAATGAGAAAAAACAATGAGCAGACAACAAGAAAAAAACAAAACAAGCAGGGAGTAGATGTGGCTCAGTCAGCTGAGCGCCCGTCTCCCGCATGTGTGGGAGGTCTGGGTTCCATTCCTGGTGCCTCCTAAGGAAAAAAACAAACAGACAATGGAGCAGACAACGATCAAAAACCAAAACAACAAAAACAAACAACGAGCAGACAGACAGGGAGCCATGGCGGGGGGTGGAGGGGGGGACGGGGGATGGACACACGACATTGGAGGCTTACAACCTTGATTTTTGGCTAAAGAAAAGTAAGTCTCCAGAAAGAGATTGTGCGTGTTTCTATAATGTTTAGGGGAGGAATTTAAGGTGGGGGGGTGCCGGCAAGTGACTGCTGCTAAGTGTGAGCAAATGGGAGGACGGAGAGTGAAGACAGGCAGGAAGGGGCTGGGGGGATGCTGGCAAGGCATCAAGTGAGCGATTCCCCGTGTGACTCTCACGAGCCCCAAGGCTCCTTCTAGTAATTCGGGCGTTGTTCTAGTTCAGTCATGCTGATCCAGAAGGCAGGTCACACCAGCTGTGCCAGGGTGTGCAGGAAGGTCTGATGATGGCGTGGGCGGCTGCGCTGACCCAAGAGCCAGCCTAGCGTGGGGCTGGGAACCTCACAGAGGCGGGTCCCACTGTCTGCAGGGTCCAGGTGGGAACGCCTGCCCAGCCTGCTCAGAGCCCTCGGCGATCTATGATAGAACGCCCCCGGATGCAGCCTTCACTCCACCACGCTTGAGGGGCAGATGCTGAGGGAGGGGTTTCCAAAGACCTGTACCCTACACACTGTTTTTCTCTGCAAGGGTGTTAGGGAAACACGTTCAAAGAGAAGAGGGTTTCTCTCACCTTGTTGACTGCAGTGGAGCACTCTGATGTTTCTAGGGTTAGGACAGACCTCAATTTTACCAGAAGATAAAATTTCGCTAACAACTGCTCTGGGTGCTCTCCATCCCCACTGCTCTCAGCCCAAAGCGCTCCTCTCTGACCCCAGACTCAGGGCTTCCAGTTCTTCTGGCTGGACCACTATCTCTGCACACTTGCCGGACACTCTCCTGCTTCCAAGCTCCTCTGTAGTGTCTGGAGAAAGGCAGTTTCTCCATCTTGGTCCCGAGTAAAGCCTTTCTGGATTCCGGCTAACAGTCTTGGTATAAACGCTTCCTCATTGATTGATGGAGCTGGGATTATTATACCCAAAGAATATCGATTCCTCTATGTCCCCAATCTCCCACCCATCCTTCAGGCAGGAGAAGGGCCACCATTTGGCTCTTGCATCCCTCTCCACTTCTCCCATGCTGGTACGCCAAGCCTCTGGCTTTAGAACAGAGTTGAAGTACAAAGTTCTCTATTATTGACTGTTTCAGAGACAGAGGGTCCTTCACTACTGATGCTAAAGCTCCTTCCTCCTCTCCTGAGTCTTAAGTGCAGTGGAAGGGGAGAGTGGCAACCAGCTCGTCAGCAAATACCAACCTTTAAAAATCTTTCTTCAAGACACTATTCCTAACTGCCACAGTATACCCTAAATCCTCTTGTATAGGGTTTTGATTTTTTTTTTTTCTGAAATTAGTTCTCATTTGTTATAACACTCCGTACATATTAGGTGGCCCCTTGGATACCTGTTTATAATATCCACAAGAATGCACTATACACATTTCCATGTAAAATCAGATTATTGAGAAACACATAAACAAAAGCAAGAGAAGACCTCAGGGGCTGGATGAGTTGACGACCTTTTGCCCACAGAGAACTGTCTTGTTCATATGTTGCCTTCCCTGGATTAACCCAGAGACATTAGCCCTGATGGTCCCCCAGGTTGTAATGGACTCTTTCCCTTCTCCAGATGAAGTGTTCTCAATTTCTTCAACCTTCCCATGCAGACTGGGTCTATATCCCACCCACACCCACAGGTGACCCTGACCTCGGGGTGGATCACCTATCTGTGGTCTTAGATGGTGATGCCCCAACCAAGTGAAGTCAACATTCCCAAACTGGCCTCACCCACCCTGAGTCATTATCTCTGTGGCAGATAATGACCAGCCCCCTCCAGAGAGAACGACGTTCCAGGGCAACGACTAAACCCATGCCGCCCAGCCAACCCCCAAACCTGCCCTCCTGGTAGAA
The DNA here is from genome assembly GCA_026826555.1 of Tolypeutes matacus. NCBI lineage: Eukaryota > Metazoa > Chordata > Mammalia > Cingulata > Chlamyphoridae > Tolypeutes > Tolypeutes matacus. The sequence continues at coordinate 10,312,887 of JAKSZT010054399.1, forward strand.
TGGAAACAAAGTCACCAAGCCCAAGCTCCCTTCAGCACTGAAGGAGTAGGCTTTAGGTTTCTTAAAGGCTGCAGAACCCTCACGTTTTTTTCTGTTTCTGCAGAGGAGGAAGACATGACTATCTTTGTAATAAGGGAGGGCTCAGTCACCGTTTGCCACTCTTCGGGCTTCGGCCAAACGAGAATCAGGATGTGCTTCGGCAGAGCCATTCAAGACGACAGACTGGACTGTGCCAGAGAGGGAAAAGGGAGGGACAGTCAGGGGATGCAGGGAAGGGACAACATGAAAAGGAAGAGCCGGCACCAGTGTGGGGACACAATGTTACCTTACCATGGACCAAGGAGAAGCTGCTGAGAAGGAAGGGGCTACACCAAGATCTGATGAGAGAGAGCCCAAGCATGTCAGAGAGGGAGGGGAAGGTGAGTGACTCCAAGGAAAAATCTGATCTGCCAAAACCAACCAGGCAACAGAGTCCTTTCCCTCTGATCACATCAGTTGACAGTTGCTTTTTACCTAAAATGTGATGAACACGGTACACCCACAGCCTCTGCTTTGCAGATGGTCCGTGTGGTCGAAATGAATGGACGCAGGGGAGGAGCAGCGTATTGTCCTAGCAACAGGAACGGGCGGATCAGGAAAGAGCCCGGGAAGAGAGGGGGATGACCGGTGATTTGCTTATGCCCTCGGCAGGTCCTACATCACCCTGGAGCTCAGGTTTTCCGCCCATCCCACTGGAACAACAGCCCTCGAGTGAGCTGTGTTATGTAAGCATGAGGAGTAAGAATTAAATGCTGACTCTGCACACTCTGAACCCATTATGAAACGGACTCTCTGGTTTAAGGAAATAGAGAGTCTCTCCCTATTAAAGGCCGACTGCTCCGTTTACTCTCTCAGAGCTCGGAAAGCAGGAGGTGGGGAAAGGCCCAAATGTGAGGTGGGGATCCGATGTCAGAACTACACGTGCCAAGATTTCTGTACTCCCTGTTCACTTTTTTTTTTTTGGGGGGGGGGAGGTAGGAGGGAGGGCAGATTTTGCTGCTTAATCACCTTCTTGAACAAATCAGAAAATAGTTGTCAGTGAGTGGGTATCTCTCCATGTTTGCGAGCACCAGCTTGTTCAGCCCAAACAGGTCGGACAGGTTAGATATTTAAACAAAGGTGGAAAAATGCGAGTTATAAAGGCCACCAGGTACTGCGGTGGGGCTGCAGCTGGGCTCCGGCATGGCTGGAGCCCGTGATCTAACACTGGAAATCAGGTTTGCGCTCCTCCTCCTCCTCTTACTTTGTCGCCTTCAGAGTCTAACACCGAACTGGATACACATTCAGGAGCTGTTCATGGCTCTCCGGACATCAGGTGGCCGGCATGGTGGGAGAAGAGAACAGGGCGTAAGGCACTCTGTGCTCCTCATTCTACCCCCAGCGGACACATACCTCACCTTCTGTGACCTAATTTCCAGCTCTCCCATCGGCCGGCTGTTCAAGTGTGGGCAAGCACGGATGCTCCGGCTTTGGCTGCCACTCACTGCTTTTTACCTGATGCTAAATGAGCTCTGGGGATTATTTCAACCAGGTATGTCACAGATATTATACAGCCTGCATTAAAAAGAAATTTCTTTTGCAACTGCCTATTCTCCAAAAACAAGCTATTATAGAGAAGTAAATAACACTGCCACCCAAAGAGAAGAAAACCCAAATTATAAACTCCGCGTCCAGCAGGCCAAAGGATGGAAAACCATTTAACTGTGAACCAGGACACACAAACACGCACACACATGCACACACACACACAGGTGTTTAACACCACCCGTGTGCTCGGGCAGCTTCATGAGTCATGTCTCTCTTTGGCAAAACTGACTCTGGTCCTTAAGAGAAAAATTCAGAATAAAGAGAAAGCACCAGCAACAAGTACATTTTTCAAACATACTTTTGAAAAACTAAACGAAGCCATGCTGATTGTTAAACGGTAATAGAAAAGAAGAATAAGGAAAGAAAAAAAAAAAAAAAAAGTAAAACTGAAAATGTCTTAAAGAATGTGAATCCAGCAAACACAAAACAGAATACCCCGAGACTGTCAATTAAAATCTGCCACCTTTCAACTTTATTTTCTTATACTTTTCCTCTATTTGAAAAATAGACTTCTATAACCAATCACTTTACCCATTTCTCAGAGCATAGTGGTAGCTTTCTACTATTCCCAGATTTCTCAAATGCAAAGTAAGAATTCTGAAACGGAGCACAGAATCTCATGTAACAGTGTAAAGGCACATTCCCATGAAAAATAAAAATAAATAAGCAATTTAAAAATTTTTTTTTAAAGAGCATTCAAATAATAATGATGATCTGTACAATTCAGACACAGGGCACGAGGCTACTCTACAAAATGCTGTGCATCAGACCCCTGGATTCTCAGAAGGCAGCCTACATCACTCCCATTGTTAAAGGGTGCACAGTCTATTTTCCTGGCTTTGAAAATCCACATGCTTAACTGGCATGTAGAAGTGACTGGTGGGTTAGATTTCTTAAAGGAGAAGAAAGGAAGGGAACTAAACTTTGCTGAGTGACTCAAGTGAGCCAGAGGGTTGGGCATCTATTATAGCATTTAATTCTCATAATAAGGCTGGTGAATAAAACATTATCCCAGTTAAGGATCCAGCAAAGATGGAGAAACTGAGGCTCCTTTCACCATCTCATGGGGCATCCTTTATCAGCCCCAGCTAGAAAGAAAGAGCAACTAGTCAGTGGGCTGGAAAGTGTCCCGGAAGACGCTATCTTTATTTAAGCTACGACTGAAGTTAAAATAAAAGCAAACAGGGCAGTAGCGGGGGTGGGGAATGGGGAATTCTCATGCTTAATAGGTAGAGAGTTTCTGTTTAAGGTGATGGAAAAATTCTGGCAATGGGTGGTGGGGAATGGTAGCGCAACCCTCTGAATGCCATTAACACCCATGGATTGTAGATTTGCTGGTGGTTAAAATGGGAAATTTTATGTTGTATGTATGTTCTTATAATGCAATTAAAAAAAAATAAACAAACCATGAAACTGTACAACACAGAGTGAATGCTAATGTAAACTATGGTCTTTAGTTAAAATATAATAGTAATGTTTCATGAATTGTAGCAAAGGTACCACACTAAGGCAAAATGTTAATAATAGGAAAAACTGAGTGTGCAATGGGCGGGGGGAAGGTATAAGGGAACTCTGTACTTTCTACAGGATTCTTCTGTAAACCTATTAACTGCTCTAAAAACTAAGGAAATAAAAAATAAATTAAATAACAGCAAGAGCATACAGATTTCCATTTCAGCCAATGTAATGCAGAGAAAGAACAAAAACTTTAACTATAACTAAACAATTTAAGCTTATTTGGTGGAAGCTTTATAATGCTATTAGGGGGAGACCTGTAAATTTAGGCATTTTGCTGTTGAGCGAGAGAGATTTGTTAAGTTTTCACTCACAAGGGGGAAATTATGGGCCTCTTAAGATGTGTACCTCCAGAGGGTGAAAACCATGTTGAATTGGAACGACTATTTTAGTTGAAAGATTTTTTTTCCCCCTGGTTAAAAATAAAAACTTGGGAGCAGGTATAGCTCAGTGGTTAAGCGCCTGCTTCCCATTTACGAGGTCCTGGGTTCATTTCTCGGTAATTCCTAAAAAAATTAAAAGAAAGTAAAAAATTTCAAGCCCCGTGAAAGAAAAGCTTTTTAAGTTATACCAGAAGTATGTTCGACTCTTTCAGTACACAGAGTTCTAAGGGCACTGAAAATTTCTTTGATGCTAGGTACCATCATCGTGAAATTGAGTCACCAAATACCCAACATCTAGTGGGATCTTACATCCAGCACCGTATATATGGTTATGCTAACTGTGCTTATGCCATAAAAATGACACTTAAACCCCAACAATCTTTGTAGAGAGCTGTGTGTTCACTCAACATTTATGATTTTCTAGGGGCACATCCTTGAAGTATATTTTCCTCTGATTTGCCTTACCATCAAAATCAAAAAGGAGAAAAGACACTTCGCTCGTGATAAATGAAATGTTATCGCATACTCATTTTTACCCCCGCTTCTTTTTTACAGAAATGTTTTGAGGGAAACAGTCCTGGATAGCGTGACAGTACGTGTGATCACACAAATCACTGCTTCCCACATGAACTGGGTGTGATACCTTCCATCAGGGAAGCAGGTACCTGGAGATGAAGAGATTCATTTCAAGATGGGACCCAGGGAATCCTGAGTGGCCCTCGAGAAACAGCGAGTACCAGAACGAATCACAGGGTGTCCTCAGGAACTCAATCATGTTCCTATCGCGCACAGGCCCTTCCTCCTACTGGGAATCCACGGTGAAGAAATGCCCGTCCCCTTCCCTCTGGGACGCTGCTCTGCCTCTGCACCGCCTCACTGCACACAGCCCTGCCATTTCGAGGTGGCCACCTGTTCCACAGATACCCAAGTAGTCTGCACACGCCAAGGGCTGGCTCTGCCGAAGCATCTGAGAGTCCGCGTGCTAAATTGAGAGCCCCTGTCATCTCATTTGTCATGGAACAGGTCACATTTCTGTGCAGCTAATATTTTCTTCAAGCAGAAAAGGAACACATAAGCCTCTGTTCCTGAATTGGGACTATCCACTCTCCAGGGGCATCCTCAGGGTCTACGGCTCTGGTACTTAGTGATGGAAAAATCACGCGCGTGGCAGTAGGGGGGAAAAGCCTGCGACAAAACAACTAGAGGACGTTCTAGGATTTCCCTTCCTCAGCTTCACGCTTCTAACGCCACAACCGGAAGAGTTAAATATCGGAACGCTTTTGTTCACATCCGTTTGTATACATTCCCCACTCTTTGGAAAATAAATGGAGAATTCAGTCACAAAACCTTGCACCTGCCAGGGTCTTCAGCATATCCTTCAACATAAAACCCACTCCACAACTCTTTATAGCTTAAAACTGTAGTTTGCATAGAAAGTAGCTTATAGCTTACCAGGGGTTGATGAAAAAGTTATGGTAGTGGATGGTGGTGGTGGAAGCTCAACATTGTGGATGTAATTAATGAAATGTTACAGAATTGTACACTTAAAAGTGGTTAATATGGCAACTTGAACCACACACACCCATGTTATCCCAATTTAAAAGGCAAGGAAGGTACTATATCAATGCTAAAGTTAAAAAAAAAACAAAAACATGGGATTTAGTTTCATGAGATGTGAATAGGAGCAAGCATTTTTTTTTCTTCTGTTTTCTTCATTAACAAGGAGACCTTGGTTATGTCATTTAACCAATCGGTGCTCATTTATTTGACTTTCGGAACACTGTAGAAACAACTGAGTTTGTTTTTAGGATTAAATAAGATTAAAAAAAATATATCCTGTCCAGGCATATTTAAGTATGCTTCCATAATTTGTTAAGCTGCCTTTTGTCTGTTATTTTATTTTTTGAAGTTGAAATAGTTTTGAAAAGAGAAATAGAAAAAAAAATTTTTTTTTAAACCCTATAGTTTGCAAAGTAAGGAGCAAACAGAAATTAATTTCCTACTCTCCCAAGGCAACTGCAAAAGAAAAATACCCATTTCCTAGACTGGATTTATTCCCAATGAAGTCCGTTTCAATCCTCTCTTCCAAAAATCGTTTCTTAATAGCTCTGCAAGTCCAGCCTTTTCTGGAAAGTTTTGTAAACTGCAAAGCTCAGTGCCCTTTTTCCTACATCGAGTTCTCCCAGAGGGTGTGCTCTGGCTCAGTTTCCCAAGTTTGTTTTGGAAGACAAGCATCACTCAATCCAATTTTTCAATGTGGGAGCAACTGATAAAGAGTTCTGGGAAATTAAAGGCTGGAGCCACAGGGATGTTTCCATGAGATGTGTTTCTGCATTTGAAGGCCACCTAGTATTCTACACAGGAGCTGAGTTGTGGTTAGAAAGGTTTGGGATTGGGGGTCGGATGTGGCTCAACTGGTTGGGCGTCCATCTCCCATATGGAGGGACCCGGGTTCGATCCCCGGGACCTCCCGGTAAAAAAAATAAAATAAAAAAAAAAGAAAGGTTTGGGATAAAGAAGTTTCAAACCTCAAAAATGTGAGAATCGCAAACAGGGAAGTCACAACTCTCAAAACCGTACCAGATACGGTAATAAACTGAGAAGGTCTCTCCCCCTAACCTTTCTCAAAATGAGCTGGAATTAGCAACATTGTAGTCCTCCTCCTTACCACAATATTTTGTTTTTTGCATGTGCGTAAAGGTTAAAGCATAGTAAGTGACGTGCTTTCTCGGCTGCTACAAAACAACCGTCCACCTGACTGCATATTACATAATTTAACAGCCTACCTCATTCTGTGACGTTCATCTTATTTCACCAGGAGAACAATCTGACTGATTTCAATATGTGCTGGAGGCCCTCTCACAAAACTACGATAAAGGAAGCTCGACAGAGACAACTAATAGGTCCTCACGCAATGACTAGTGGCCAGAGGAAACAAGAGCTGGCAGCTCTTTAAAGTGGGTGCTCAACATCAGCGGAGAGCAACCTGAGGTTTGGAAGGCTGCAGGCTTGGAGTCCATGTTGTGAGCTGCCTGCTGAGGCCCTTTGAGGGTTTTCAGCAACAAGAATTCTGGGGTGGAGCTCGGCTCTGCCCTGGAGGGTGCACTGCTGCTCGACAGCAAACACTGGGCCGGCTGGGCTTAGCTCCACGACTGTGCACACGCACAGAGACATGCATTGCACGTGCAGAGCAGGGGAGGCGCAGAGAGAGAAGGGGAAGGGGGAGCTGTACCTAAATGCCCTGTGTGCTGGGCCCGGTCTGCTTGGAGATGGATGTAGAAACCCACACCCTCGAGATCAGGTCCCAGCAGGGGCCCAGCTGACTCTGAGCCACTTGGGGGGGGGAGCAGGTCGCCAACCAGAAGAAATGGAGACATGCCGGGCAGCCTCTGTGCACACAGCTCGGCGTCAGGCTCCACCCTACAGTGAGCTCCTGGGCTCTACCAGCTCCTCAGCAACTGCTGATGGACCCCGCGAAGTGGCAGCAGGGAAATGAGAAAGAGAACTTCGGTCTGGAGCACAAGCTCTCAAAGCCGACTGACCTCCTTCCATGCTTTCAAAGTCAAGAAAGAGGGCAGCTACTCAAGAGTCTGGGCTTGCATGATCCTTTTTAATTCCTGCACCACGGTCCCAGGGCGGCTCTAGGCCCTGCTTGATGTAACTCAGGTATGTGTTTGGGAGAGAGCAGAGCTCACCACTGGAGGCTCAAGGTTCTGGAACCGATCCACAGGGCAAATAAATCTAACACCACTCTCTCTCTGGCACATTTTTGTAAGTGTTTGCACATTTTTATAATCCCCCTCAAGAAAAAGTACAGTTTTGCCAACAAATTAAGGTGGTAATGACTTTGCTGTGAGTGATTACCAAAATGTTCTTTTAACCCATTATTTGCAATTCTCTGCACAGAAGACAAAATAAATGTAGTATGAGAACCTCAAGTATCCTAAATAAATTTTAGTGTTTAAACTAAAGAATTACTATAGCAGAAAGCAAAAAAAATTCTCGACTTATTTTCTGGCATTATATGAATGTTTGCCCAGTGGCACGTAACAATTCTAGTACTAGCGGCTGTTTATTTATACTTACTATTTAACAAGCACTATGTAAAGTGCTTGCGCGTATTAACGCATCAATCCTCATGATGTATGATGTTCCCAAGAGGTAGGTATGACTTTACTCTCTTTTACAGATGAATTCCCAGAATCACACAGCGAGAAGAGGCACAGCTCCCTAGGATGATTGCTAAGGTGCTTTCAGGCACCTTGGACATTGTCATAGTACACGAAAAGTCTTCAGAACCTGCTCACAAACGTTTCACTGAAGCCCAAGTTCTCACTTAAATATTATTAAGTCATTTTGTTAAAGTGTAGAAAAATTACAAGACTTTCCCAATGTTATGTAGAATTAGGATTAGAATTAGGACTACAGCTCAGCCCCTGATTCTTAAACCACACTGTCTCACAAGAAATAAAATTATCAGGGCAAAAACAAAAATTGGCAGCATCAAACATCTCCAGGGCTTGTTTTAAAAAAATTGTCTTAGGACAGCAAGCGCTGTGCTATAAAATTCAAGATAATTTCTAAGTCTACCCATGTATATCCAAACAACATGAGGTAATAAAATTCAAGTTAAAATAGTTGCTCTCAAAAGTTATTCCATGCTTGTCATACACAGTGGACTACACTAGCAGGACAACTGAAACAGTTACAACTGAATAATGCTCTAAGATAACATGGAATTGTTTTACGAATGGGGAGAGATGAAACACTTTAAAGCCATTAGACTTACTAGACACATAGAGAACACTGTACCCCACAACAGCAGAATATACAATCTTCTCATGGAACATTCTACAGGATGGATCAAATGCTAAGGCCATGAAACAAGTCTTAATACATTTAAGAGGATTGAAATCATACAAAGTATGTTCTCCAACCACAACAGAATAAAATTAGAAATCAATATCAGAAGGAAATTTGAGGAGTCACAAGTTTGTGGGAGTTTAACCATATTCCTAAGTAACCAACTGATCAAAGAAGAAATCACAGGGGAAATTAGAAAATATACTTGGTGATGAATGCAAAAGGAAACACAATCTATCAAAATTTATGAGATGCAGGTAAAAAAACGTTTAGAGGAAAATTTATAGCGGGTAATAACTGTATTAAAAAAATCTACTTTTCCACCTTAAGACACTGGAAAAAGAAGATCAAACTAAATCTAAAGTGAGAGAAGGAAGGAAAAAATAAAGACTGGATATAAATAGAGAAAACAACAACAGAAAATCTATGAAACTAAAAGCTGATTCTCTGAAAATTGACCAACCTTTGGCTAGCCTGATCAAGGAAAAAAAAAAAAAAAAAAAAAAAAGATGAAGTTTCAAATTATTAAAAAATCAGGAATGAAAGATGGGACATCACTACCAACCTTACAGAATCAAAAAAGATTATAAGGGAATACTATGAAAAACAGTATGTCAGCAAATTAGATAACAGATAAAGTATCCAAAATCCTAGAAAGACTGCTAAAACTGACTCAACAAGAAATAGAAAATCTGAATAGACCTATAACAAGAGATTAAATTAGTAATCAAAATACTTCTAATGAAGAAAAGAAAGTCTAGCTGGCTTCACTGGTGAATTCTATCAAATAGTTAAAAGAAAAGTTAGTTTCAATTATTCAAAAACTCTTCAAAAAATAGGAGGGCACATTTCCCAGCTCATTCTATGAGACTGATCCCTTTATACCAAACACAAAAATATCATAAGGAAACAAAACTGTAGACCAGCATTCCTTATGACTATAGATGAAAAAAAACCACAACAGACCACTAGCACATTAAATCCATCAACATATAAAAACGATGATATACCATGACCAAGTGGGATTTATCTCAGGAATACAAGACTGATTTAACATCTGAAAATGTAATATACCATATCAATAGAATAAAGGACAGACAATACACAGACATCTCAATAAATACAGAAAAACTAACAAAATTCAACACCATTTCATAACAAAAACACTCAAACTAGAAGGGAACTTCCTTGCACTTATAAAGGGGGTCTACAAAAAAATCACAGCTAACATCAAATTTACAGTGAAATACTGAATACTCTCCTCCACCGCCCACCATCAGAAATGACAAAGATGACTACCCTCTTCACCTCTAATCAAATAAAAGGCATCCATATTGGAAAGCAAGAAGTAAAACTATCTCTATGTGTAGATAGCTCAATAGAAAATTTTAAAGGAATCTACTTAAAATCTATTAGAACAAATAAATGAGTTCAGCAAGGTTGCAAGATACAGAAAATATATACAAAAATCCATTGTATTTCTATACACTAGCAATGAACAATCCAAAACTGAAATTAGGAAAAATTCCATTTATGAAAGTATTAAAAAGAATAAAATACTTAAGAATAAATTAACAAGACATATATACTCTGAAAATTATAAAACATTGCTGAATGAAATCCAAGAAGACCTAAATAAATGGAAAGCCATGCCATGTTCATCGATTAGAAAACTTAATACTGTTAAAAGAGTAATACTCCCAATCTGATCTACAGATTCAACACAAGCTCTATCAAAAGCCCAGCTGACTTGTTTGTAGAAATTGACAAGGTAATTCCAAAATTCATATGGAAATGCCAGTGATTCAGAACAGCCAAAAGAATTCTAAAAAGAGAACCAAGTTGGAGAACTCACACTACCCAATTAAAAAACTTACTACAAAGCTACAGTCATCAAGACAGTGTGGTACTGGCATAAGGACAGACAGAAATCAGTGGAACAGAACTGAGAGTCCAGAAATGAATCCTTACATTTATGGTCAACTGATTTTTCACAAGTGTGCCAAGACAATGTGGAAAAAAGAACAGTCTTTTCAATAAATGGTGCTGGAACAACTGGATGTCCACATGCAAAAGAATGAATTTGGACCCCTTCCTCACGCCACACACACAAAGTGGATCACAGGCTTAAATATAAGGACGCTCTTAGAAGGAAATCCAGGTGATAACCGTCATGACATTGGGTTAGGCAATGGCTACTTAGATAAAACACTAAAAGCAAAAGTGAGAAAACAAAGAAATCACACAACACTGTGAATGTAATTAACAGCATTGAACTATATATTTGAAAGTGGTTAAAATGGGAAATCTTAGGTTGCATAGAGGTTACCAGAATTGAAAAACAAAAACAAAAACAAAAAATCACAGAACTATACAACACAAAGAGTGAACCCTAATGTAAATTATAGACTATAGTTAACAGTACAAATACAATAAAGTTGTTTCATCAATTTGTAACAAAGGTATCATACTAATGCAAAATGTTAATAATAGGGAAAACTGTGTGTGTGTGAAGGGATAAAAGAGAAAACGCTGTACTTTCTGCATGATATTTCTGTAAACCTACAGTTGCTCTAATTAAAAAAGACTAATACAGGGTGTTAATAATTGGGTGGGTTGGGGGAAAATACACCAAATATAAGATATAGGCTATAGTTAGTAGTAATCTATATCTATGTATCTATATATCTATACTTTTTTTTTTGGAGGTACCAGGGAATAAACCCCAGACCTTGTACATGGGAATCAGGTGCTCAACCAGAGCTATATCTGCTCCCCAAGTAGTAATATTTTGACCATGCTCTTTCATAGTGTGTAACAAAGTTTCACAATAAAACAAGGTGTTGGTGGTAGGGTGATGTATGGGAGCCTTGTATGATGTTATGCATGTTTGTTTTGTAAATTCACAACTTTTACTATATACACTTATTGTTTATGGATGTTTATGTATAAAATTTTTTAATGGGGATAAAAAAAAACAGAGAATGGGAGAAAATATTTGCAAATCACGTATCTGATAAGGGACTTGTATCTAGACTATATTAAAAAACCCTTACAACTCAACGAAAGATAAACAGCTCAATTAATAATTAGACAAGGATCCAAATTGATATTTCACCAAAGAAGATACACAAATTGGCCAAAAAGCACATGAAAGGATGCCCAACATCATTAACCATCAGGGATATGCAAATCAAAACCACTATCAGATACCACTCTGCACCCACTAGGATGGCTATAATCAAAAGGCACATAACAAGTGTTGGCCAGGATGTGGGGAAATTGGAGCCCTTGTACATTGCTGGTGGGAATGTGAAGTGGTGCGGTTGCATTGGAAAACAGTTGGGCAGTTCCTCAAAATGTTGAACATGGAGTTACCAGATGACTCAGCAATTCCATTCCTAGGTATACAGCCAAAGAAAACAAAAACATATAACCATGCAGACACTTGTATAGGAATGCTCACAGTGGCATTATCTGTAACGGCCCAAAAGTGGACACAACTGATGACTGGACAAATAAAATATGGTGTGTTCTTATCCTTACAAAGAAATAGTATTCAGCAGTTAAAGGAAATAAAGTGCTGATACATGTCACAACATGGATGAACCTCGAAAACATTATGCTAAGTGAAAGAAGTCAATCGCAATGAACCTCGAAAACATTATGCTAAGTGAAAGAAGTCAATCGCAAAGGACCACATATTCTAGGATTCCACTGACGAAATGTCCTGAATAGGCAAATAAATCTATAGAAACAGAAAAGAGGTTAGTGTTTGCTAGGGGATGGGAGATGGATGTTGGGTAGAAAGGAGGAAATGGCAAGTGACTCTATCAGGTACAGGGTTTCTTTTGAGATATGAAAATGTTCTAAAATTGATTTGTGCCTGCACAACTCTGAATAGACTAAAAACCATTGAACTGAACAGTTGAAATGGGTGAAAAGTATGGGATATAAATTATTCCTCAAAAAAGATGTTAAAAATAAAATAAATAGAAAGTCCTTAGCCCATGCCAAACAGAGAAACTCCAGTCAGTGGAGTGGGCACGACTCTGCATTTCATTCTGAAAAACCCTGGCGGACCAAAGACATAGGTCAGGTACGTACACCTCTCCTACATGGAGATTGTGTGCACAGGCATACAATGCCATTTTTGGCTCCTCAATACCGTGAACGGAACTCAAGATTATTTGACCCTTCAGGCAAGTCCTCTGATGGCTGAGAAGCCACTCTACTTTCTGTCAACCTCTGGGTCCCAGCAGCTATCCCCGAGAAAGTCGGCTGCACCCACCTGTGCATATTCCCATTGGTGGTGAAAGACTGGCCACACACGGTGCACTTGTAAGGCCTTTCGCCGGAATGCACCAGCATGTGGCGGTCCAGGGAGCTCGCCGAGCTCAGCGACTTCCCGCAGATGCTGCAGGAATGGTCTGCTCCTCCCGTGTCCGTGTTGTGCTGAAGAAAGCAATAACCTCAGTGATCACTTCAGAAGGTTGTAAACAAGCCAGCTATTACTAAATGCAAATCTCGAGCTTTCATATATACACAATCCCTAGGGAAGTCTCTCGACTCTTATTTTCTTTTAAATATCTTCCCTAATGTCGACATTTATCGGGAATACAGGCAAATACGTATTTTGTATGATCTTCCACCCCATATGTTCTGGTTTTGAAAAATTCTTTGACTGCAAGGCTCCGAGAGGTAGAAGCGTTTGTAGTTCTTTCTTTGAAACACGTATTGATTAATTGAGCCTGTACATTAATTCCTAGGAGGATGACTCTCAATTACGAAGCAAATGTGTAAAATGAGGTCCTCAGGTTAAGAACCAACCTCCCTTCTTCCAGTTTTATGACTCAGTCTTGCTGTCTAGAAAGCTGAAACCACAACAGATTAGAGGGTTGGGCCTTTGAAACCTGGTAAGAAGGACTATTTCTATTCAAACCCAAGTTACTAAGTTATTTTGTTACTCAATACCATAGATCATCAATCCTTCAGTGATCTAGATCTATCATGAATCCATCATAACAAGAGAGGGAGTAAGACAAATCTCCTAAGAAAGGGGAAAAGTCAAAAAAGATTCCAAATCAAGTAATTTCCCTGATGAAGGCCTTAAATGAACATCAATATAAATATGTGGGAGAGGGTCTCCCTCTATGATTTCATTATATTAAGAGGGGATTTGCTTCATACCGATAAGCCACATATTATGAGTCTTTTGCTACATATATAGTCAACTAACTAGATTTTTTATTTTAAGGTATTCTGTACTGACCTGGGACTCTGTAACAACACAAATACACAAAAATGACCAGTCATACCCACGTCCCACATTATTGAAATATTAAATCCAAATTACACACAGCCCCGGTCCTTCTATTAAAATTAAATCACTTTGCCCTCTGTTAATGCAGAATCATTTAAAACAAAGATAAAAGAAACCAGCAAACCTGACGAATGTGCATAGTTAACTGATGCTGTGTAGTGCAAATCTTTTCACACAGGGGACAGTTATAGGAAGACTTCTCCTCTTTTGTTTCCTGGAAAAAAAAAAAAAAAAAGATATAAAAAGGGAGAGTAAATTTCAAACCGCAGTGAAAGAGTGCCTTTTATTTATGCAATAGCACTTGGGCCTCAAGAGCTGTTTCAGAGTGGCTGAGAACATGGGCTCTGGAGCCTTCCAGGCAGGAGACTGGGCAAGTTAGCATCTCTCTGTCCTCAGTTTCCTCATCTATGAAATGGGAATAACAGCATCTAAAACGTAGTGTTGTGGTACAGAGTCGACCCAATTAACCAACACAAAGCACCACAACAGTAAGCCTGGCACAAAATAAATAGAAGCGTTTTTATGAGGCACCCTTAAATTAACCTTCCTAATCATTCTGTGACGGATGTTAACATATCTGTGCATATGAGATGGCTAAAAATTAAGCATCAAGTCAGGGCAGAGCTAGAAAAAGAATTTATTTCTTCCCCAAGTCTGACCTTGGGCTCTGTTCACTATTTTGCCACCTGCCTCTGAGGCCCCCAAGAGCACATGAGAGGAAATGAAGTCCTCATCCGAAAGGCCACTCTACCAAAAGTGGGGGATCCTTAGGGCCCAGCTGTGCACCCCGGCGGGTATCCCTGTAACCCTTTTGCCTGCAGCCAGCATCTGCTGGACACTATTCATGAATAAAGAGGGAGATTTCTGCAGAGGGTCACAAATGAACTAGCTCAATTCACTACATGCTTACATAGTATAACTCCTCTTTCCCAACAGAATGCTCCCAAAATACTTTACTAATCCAAGGAGAGGGGTCATCATTGCCTCCGCACCCATGGTAGGGTGCCTGTTCCCAAGTCCCAAAATTAACTGGGTCAAGGACTGGACCAGGAATATGGAACTGGGAGGCTGAGAGACTAAGGTCAGTGTGCTTCCAAATGCCAGCAGAATCACCTGGGGAGCTTTCTGAAATGTAAATTTCTGGACTGGACTCTTGACAGGAATCCTTGGGTAGGGGGCTGAACTCCAGACATCTAACTCCCTGGAGACTTTGAAATGAGCAGCCCAGGTTTGGAAATATTGAGTTAGGTAATCATGAGCACTTAGAACTGAAAGTTCATGGAGTTGGGGCTGGACCCAGCACCGTGCCAAGTCCCCGCCAGGAAAAAGCAGCTGGAGAAGACGGCAGGGCTCACAGAAGAGGTAGACCAGGTAGCCCGAGAGAGAGGGAGGGCACTGTCTCCAGGGCTGGGCTCTTTGTGCCAGGCTGTGCTCATTTCCTGTTCTCAGGTGTCTTTCAAGAGACCCCTTTTTACTTTCACTAGTTGGAATGAATTTCTGTTCCCTGTACACAAAAATAATAATATAATTATTGGGCACTTACTATGTATTAAACTCTCTGTATAGAAATGTTTTTTTCACAGCTTCTATCATGAATCCCATTTTCTGGATGAGGAAACTGGGATACAGAGAGGAAAATAACTTGCTCCCAAGCACAGAACTATGAAGTAGTAGACACAGGATTAAAATTCAGGCTGACTCCACCGCCCATGCTCTAAACCACTATGCTATATAAATCTGACTGAGGAAGATGGATGAACCCCAAGGCACAGAAAGGAAACTCCCGGGTGGTTGTTCATGAGAGATGATGAAAATAAAAGCCACCCTGGAGATTATAAAAACAAATGGCACCACAGCAAGCAGATGGGGTGGAGTGAGAGCATGACGTCTCCTTCCTAGTTGTCTAAAGGGCTTCTCCCTCACTGCTCCTGAGACCACGAAGTCTCACTTTAAGCAATGCAAACCTTTTTCTAATCTGCAGAAATGGGTCTAAGAACTGGGCACATGACACATTTTCTCACTTGCAAATTTAAAAACCTTACAGATTATAAATTCTAAAAACATTTATAGCTCAGGTGGTAAAATAAAATGAAATAAATAAAATTCCCAGTCTCTCTCTGCTATCCATATACTTCCACTCCTCCCAGAGGTATAATAAGTATGCTGGGGGGGGGGGCTGGGGGGGCACAGATAGAGATCATACTTCTCAGGCCAATTCTACAACTACAGTCAGAGTGGAACGGAGCTGGCCAAGGACCTCCAAATGGAAAACTAAAAACAAAAGCAACAACAAAATAACACCCACTCTCATAACGAGGAAAGTCTCAGAGCTGGGCTAAAAGCCAGGGTCAAGTTCAGTCTCTGGGGTACTACTTTTATTTAATTATTAGCAATAATGTATGTGTACGTATACTGCATACAGTTGATCCTCTGATCCTCACGATTTGCTGATTCCATATTTGTGAATTTGCCAATTTGCTATAATTTGTAATGCCAAAATCAACACTTGTGCTGAATTCACGGTCATTTACGGACATGCACAGCACGGTGAAAAATTTGAGTTGTCTGACACACACGTTCATAGCTGAGGTTGAACAAAGCAACACTCCGCCTTCCTTGTTTCCACGTGCCCAGTTAGTGCCACGTTTTTCACATTTTTGTGCTTTTTGTTGGTGACTCTGCTGTTTCACATGGCCTCCAAGCATAGTGCCAAAGTGCCGTCTAGTGTTCCTAGGTGCAAGAAGGCTGGGATGTGCCTTACGGAGGAAACGTGTGTTAGGTAAGCTTTGTTCAGCCCTGAGTCATATGGCCATTGGCTGTGAGTTCAGTGTTAATGAATCAACAAGATATCGTAAATATGGTGTCTTTAAACAGAAACGCACATTCAACAAGCTTATGCACTGATCAGTTGATGAAAATGTTGTGAGTAGAGTCTCATAGCAACCTAACCTTGTATTCCTTGTAGGAGCAATGGCTCAGTATTTGTTAATTCAGTGTTCCTGGCAACTGTATAGAATATGACTACTGCAAATAATGACTAGATGCTAGGTATGTATGTATGCATGCACATCTTAGGAAAGATTCAGGAGCAGGATGTAAAGAAATGTGAAAAAGCCAGGCCTTTAAGTGGCCAGCCTCTGGAGGAAACAAATAAAGAGAAACCATTTTGAGTTCGCCCTGAACAGAGAAGTGGGGCCCACTCTGCACCTTGGTAGAACTGCCTGGTATTGACTCTGGGGTTTATTATTAACTGTAACCCAAACTTTCTTTGAGGCTGGCAGTTGTGCGTTGAATACCAGAACACAGGTCGACAAAATCCAAAGTGGTTTGGGAGAAGGAGGTCTGCTGACTCAGAGATTTAACTTCTGAAATCAAACCAAAATGGGTGTAGCGTTTCTCACTGATGTGATGAAAAACTTGGGGTAAAGGATACTGGTGATGGTAGCACAATACTGTGAATGTAATACATGCTACTGAATTGTACACCTGAAAGTGGTTAGAAGGAAATTTTGAGTTGTATATATGCTACTAGAATAAAATTTTAAAACATAAAACGAAATACAAGCAAAAAAAGCAATCCCAACTAGGAAAGAGTGCATTGCAATCCTTGAAGCAGCTCTACTGGGGAATTTTAAATCCAGTGATTGCAGCACTGCTGGTGAAAGGAGTGCACTTCCTGAGCTGAAAGATAAAATTAGCAGCTAATGTGA
This sequence comes from Tolypeutes matacus, assembly GCA_026826555.1. NCBI lineage: Eukaryota > Metazoa > Chordata > Mammalia > Cingulata > Chlamyphoridae > Tolypeutes > Tolypeutes matacus. Next base: position 10,330,307 of record JAKSZT010054399.1, read on the forward strand.
TAACTGACCGTTCCTTAATGAAACAATCTGGCACCTTCGTTAGGCATCCTGAGATGGCTAATCTGGTCGGGAACTCTGCGGTGGCACTGATGGGACTTCTCCCCAGAGCTCCCTGCTCCCCCCTGGCTCACAGGTGAGGACGTGCTTTGTCTTTCATTGCCAATGCAGTACTACCTCTGGCCAGGACCTCTGCTTCAAAGACTATGTCAGTGCAGAAGGACAACGCAGGAGAAGAGGAGGTGGATAAAACAGGGCCCAGTTACACCAACGCCACCTGCTTCTCCAAACCTGGAGTTGACCTATGCTTAAAAAGCTAGGTGTAGGGAGGTTACTGTGGGCTCCCTGGTATGGCCGTAATTAATGGCTGTCTCTGATCAACTGGGCACAGACCAGAGCCTGGACTTGGGCCAACTGTGCCTTTGCTGGGGTAATGCCGTGCTATTTATTTAAGGAAGATGAACTCCCCACTATTCCACTTTTTTCCCCTCTGGCGGAACAGAGAAGGATGACGTTGTCTATCTTGTTCATCACAAAATGCTTGGGCCCCGGCTGGAGGGAGGAGCTGGGTACAGAGTGATAAGTGGGTGGATGGATGGACGGACAGACAGACATTTGGACGGATGGACAATCACGTGAGAGTAGAAATAAACCTTTTCTTCACAGAGCTAGCTCTCCTTCTTGACTCAAGCCACAGTCATAGAGCATTTTCTCAGGTACCCATAGAAAGAGAGGCATGTAGCAATAAGGGAAAAAAGAGAGAGAAGATATCAATACCCCAACCCTAAAACATCATTTAATTCAAGTCTGAAGACTTGAGAAAGGTATGGAGAAATAGATGGAATTACAGATTGGTACGGACATTTTCTGAAAAGCAAGCTACATCGAAAGCCTTAATGTTCTACTTGAAAAACTGATAGGAAACCACGAGAGATGTACTCAGAAATCTCTGTACAAGGACACTGGCTGTAGGATTACTAATTTAAAAGAAAATTAAGTCACAAAGGTCCAAAAGGTTTACTTTCCTACCCACCCCTGGTACCCAGACAACCTCAGATTATCCCCCTTCCCCCGAAGTTTGTTATAACTCAAAATCAGTTAAACCAAAAATTAAACATGGAGTAGCCAATTCACATTACATGGACTCAGAGAGGAAATGAAAACTCTTCACCCTCTGCCTCGCTCCTTGATCCTAAGCCCCATTTGTACATTAATTAAAAGAGTCATCTTATTTCCCAATGGACCTTTTTTATTGGGGGCGGGGAGGGAGAGTGGAGGCAGGTTATGAAGGAGTTATAGGAGACTGGATTCTCCTTCTTGGCATGGGCTTTTTTTTTTTTTTTTTTTTTTAAAGATTTTATTTATTTATTCATTTATCCCCCCTTTGCTGCTTGTGCTCGCTGGGTCAGCCAACCACGCAATGCGGGCGGGCCTGCCTTCACCAGGAGGCCCCGGGAACCGAACCCGGGGCCTCCCATACGGCAAACGGGAGCCCCACTGATTGAGCCACAGCCGCTTCCCATTGGCATGGGCTTTTAACGCCGTTAATACTTCCCTATCAATCCCTACCCATTTGCTTCCCCCCCCCCCCTTCTCCTGCTCTGATGGCCACTGAAAATTAAAGAGACTCAAACAGCACCTTAAGTGAAATGCATTGAAGCCAAATTCTGCATTTCTTCAAGGATGGAAAACTCATTAAGAGCAGCCCAGCACAAATAGTACTTCTTGGCTACCTAATCCGAAGATGCTAAAAACAACCAGGGAGGTGGCTTTGAAAAGCCATTTAACAGGCTACGTGAATAAGGAAACAGACCACGACACACTGGAGGAGTATGTCCAGTTCTCTGCTTTGGGCATCAATGAAGAGCGCGTGCATCCAAATCAAACTACAGGCAGGGAAAAAGGGTGCTTTCACCAACATTTACACCACAGCAGAGAAGAAATTTTTCTCCGTGAAAAGAAACGGCCAGAAGCCTTTGAAAAAGGTGCTCCTGAGAATTATTCCAGACTCTGGGTATATGTGCTTAATTCCAAACATGTCCCGGGTTAGGTCTTAGAAGGATGGGACTCAGGGAATATCCTTCTTCCAATGTGCTCACAGACCGAGTGCATCTGACGTCACTGCTTACGGCTTACCTGGTTCCTTCGGCCAATCCGATTTGGTCCTGGCGGCTTTGGGGGGGACTTGACGCTCTGGGAGCTCCCGCCATTTTCGGCGATCTTCCCCACGCTCATCACTGCTGACATCATTGTGTTGATGGAAGAGAGGTCGGAACCGTCCAAGCCGACGGGTGAACTTGACGTCATTGGGACAAGGGTTTAAGCTCCTAAGAAGCCTCTGCCACAGAACTGAAAATCGGAAATTGCTGACTGATCGCTGGCGAGTTTAGGCTTAAGTCACAGCCAGGTGGCACCTACCATGGTTAATATAACTCAAGCTGAAAAACCTAAAACCCTCCTTCTTCAGTCCAAACTGATACTTGTGCCTGTAGATGACTTTAGCTTTCATCTACTCGGAGTTTTAGCATTTACCAAAGACGAAATGATGACCTTGATTTCCTCCTGAGTCTTTGACACCAGCAGGACTCACAAAGTCATTTGAGACAGGTTTCTCTGCCTTTCATTAAGCAGAGTAGAGAGAAGCTAAACCAGCAATTTGGAAACCAGGGAGCGGCCACGTGGTCAGGGCCCTCCAAATAATGTATAGTCATTTATACTACAGGAATGTTCTAGACTTAAACACTAATGATGAGCTTCTTCAGTTTCCACTTAACTCTGCTGCTGCAATATAGTGATTTTAATGGGGAGCCCAAATTTTTATAGAACAGTTGAGAAGCCAACCCTCCCTGAACTACAACCAAATTCCAAACTGATGTTAAAAAGTCTGTTTCTTAAAAAATACAAGCAGGTAATTCACCTGGATGAGCCCAGAAAATGGAAAGAAGAAAAACCCAGCTCCCCACCCTCTCCCACTGCCAATTACCTCCATTGTTTCTGCCCCAACTGATATACTATGAAATTTCCCCCGGCTCTAGCTATTATCCACATGTAGTAAGGAAATGGGTCTGTGTCTACTTCTTTTTTTTCTTCTTCTGGTATCACTCGTTGACACTGGAAGGGAAGCAGAAGGTAAAAAAAGGTTAGGTAAAGGCCTTTTCGCTCCATGAAGAAAAAGTAAAACCTCTCATTTGCCATAATCTCAGAGCACTACAGTCACAAAAGTACAAGGAGCACAAATGAGAGGTGACTTTTAAGTCTTTTTCTTCCAAAACCGCTGTCTGCAGTTGTCTTTCAAGCTTTTTTAAAATTTTTTTTTAACTTTATTTTGTACATTTAATAATTGAAAACATAAACAATTAAAAACTAAAAAGTAAACACAAATGAATAAATATATACATTTCTCAATTAAATGTAATGGATACATGTAAAAAAAATTTTTTTTTTTTTGAATCAAACAATATATTACACAATCTGCTAATAGCAGCATATTGTCAATTAGAGGATCTCTGCTCATGTCTCACCTGAAAGTGCAATTAGCAATTAGGAAGAAGAAAACGGCCATTCCCCTTGTACCTGAGAAGCTGTTTCAGAAGCAGTCACTAACTAGCGGTTTGGAGCTATTGCAAGACTTTACTCCCGTTTGCTCTTGGGTCTTGGGCGTGAGTTCTCCCTTCAGGATCCTGGAGCAGGAAAGAAAGGAAAGACCCTGGTGTAAAACACAATGGGGCTCATTGTTCGATGTTGGGAAAAACCCCCAACTTTACATGAAAGACCATCGATGGAAGCAAGTGGGCCAGGCCCAGTCAATTCTTCCCATTGCCACCCTCTGGACTGTACTGGAGCAATCACCCAAACTAACAAACCCAAACCTTCTGACGCTCAATCTCAGGCTGCCAGGAGTCTGAAATACAATGTTAGCAGTTCAAGGTCACAAAGCCCATTTCTCTTTATGGATATTTATAGTCCTAATAGTTCCATCCTCTGTAACCACTGCTTCTCCCTGATGCCATGCCATGCATCGGCCCTACCCATGGTGATAAATTAATAAAAATAGACATAAAGCCACTGGCTCCTTTCCAAGACAATCCCCTCCAACTGGAACCAGAGAGGATGGGGAGCCCAGATCACAGATATGAAAAGAAAGGACCAAGTTCACTGAAATTTCCAATCTGGAATTGGGGGGTGGGGAGGGAAAAGAAAAGAATGGGGGTGCCTGAAGTGCTGCTGCCTGTGAAGACAAACGCCCCTCCAGAGCTGCCTCACCCCACAGCTCATGGAGAAGGATGAGCGAATCGGTCTCCATTTCAATATGATTTTGCATCAAAGCTTCAGAAGGATCTGGAAAGGAGGAAGGGCAATTCAAAGGGCAAACGGGGAGGGAAAAAGCACGGGGAGACTCAGGATTCAAAGTTCTTGTGACTCGAGGAAAGGCGACCAAGCGTAACTGACCTGTCTTCTCTGTCCGGTAGAGTCAGCCCTCCTCACTGAAGAGCAGATGCTGGCTGTGCCCCGACGTGTGCAGGGTCACACCTCAAAGCCACAACCCTGGGAACACAGATTTGGAGCAACCTGGAAAAATGAGAAGTGGCATGGAAAGGGGGCTAAGACCAGAGGCAATCTTGACTGTGTAAGTTTCTCCACTCCACACCACCAAGAGTCACAAATTAACAGACCCCGGGAAATTTCTCATTCCCTGCCTGCACTCGCAAGCTAGCTTGTGGCCCAGTTCCACCCAAACAAGCACGACTTAGGTTGGGCCTGCTTTGACCAGATGGGAGCCCCCAAAGCAAGTCCCACCACTTGAGAACGACTTGGGCTCCTGGCTTTAAGTAGAACATCTTGCATCTTAGCAGCACGTTAATAGTTGACAGCGGATGCTGATGGACCTCAGGTTTACAGGGAAGAGAGAAACAAGACAGCACTAAGTGCTCTCAAAACAAGGAGGGGGAAGAAAAAGAGTTGATGAAATGAAGGAAAAAAAAAAAAAAAAGCAAAATTAAACAGGCCCTTTAAGTAAAGGAGAGATTATTACATCTTTGAGGTGGGAAAAGTAACACACCTGGGAAGAGGATCAAATGCCACCTTTCCTTAAGGAATTTGCAGAAAACGTCTCTTAAGGCACACATGCCATTCAGGAGTTTGAGAAAGTCTGCTCTGTATCAAGGGCCTCTAAAACCAGGGAGAAAGCTGTGTGTGGCCCTCTAAAAAGTCAGAAATCACAACGTATGATTTTCCAGAACTCGAAGCATTTGGCCACATTCGCTTGTCTGCAAACGCAGTATCCTGCAGCCACGCTGCACAGTATAAATCTGAAGACTCAAAAGGCAGGCGAAGCCACCTCACACACAAAACCTGCCAAGAAACAATTGCTTGGGACACTTTCTCATTTTTATCACCTTTGGGAGGGTCTGGGGAAGAGCTGGCCCCATCATGTCATTCGGCTGTCATCTTAGATCTTATTCACTTGGTCACAAGTATTTACTGAGCATGTACAGATCTGCAGGGGGTGAGAAACTCCATGATTCATTGTTAGAAGCCGCTCCTTAAGGATATCTGATACTGTGATGCTTCCAAAAGTGTTTCTCTCTCTTTATACCTGATTGCTGCAATTCTCTATCTTTTTCTTTGAACGCTTCTCTTTTGAAACGTGCATCAGGAAACAAGGAATAACCCAGAGGAACATCCCTGGAACGGGACGGGGAGCCCCTTAACTCTACAGGCGCCCCATTATTCCAGCAGTTCTCAATGTTTTTGGGGCCAAGACCCTCACTGAGGATGAAAATGATGGACCTTCCCGTAGAAAAGTACACATACTTGTATAGCCCAACGTTTTGGAGTCAATGTCAGGAGGGAATCAAGTTAATTTTATTAAAACTCCCATATAGTTCTCCAAGATGCACAAACAAAACATCCTTTCAGAGCATCCCCACTCATATACACTTAAGGATGCTATGGTGAAATTAAGTACCGTGAAAAAAACAAGCAAAGTCTTCCCGTTATTAGTCATTTTTAAATTCATGGCAAATTTTATTAGGAAGAAAGTCTGGAGAGGCAGAGGGAACTGAGAGGAATAGTTCCATGGGATTTTTTTTTCAAGAAACTGCCAAGATCTCAGAATACGTAAAATGTACTATATTTCTATACAGAATTAATAAAAACATTTTTGTTCAGTCAAGTGTCTGGATTTTAAGAATGTAACTAAGACTCCAATTAAAATTCAGATCTACACCCTACCCTCATTTAAAAAAAGATATTTTAAAAAGTCCACCAAGTAACCTACTAGAGACGCCGAAGGAACCAAGGCCAACGGGGAAGGTTTTAGAACAAGAGATGGAGATGACAGACCTGACCCTCCACCTCCGCTCTTCTTGAGTTGGATTTAAATGATCTGAATGCTGACAGTGCCTTGAGATTTATGCTCAGGAAGAGTGTGGCCTACCCTGTTTGTTTTAGGTTCACCAGGCCCGAGGGAATTAAAGGACTCAGAGAGCGGAAAATGACAAGATGGTTCTTGGAAGAAACCCCACAGGAGAGTGAGGGCAGGTTTTCAGCCTAGTAGATGACCTCAGTGGGTGGAATGTGACAAAATGCAAGTTGCAAAGTCAGGAGGGTGGGTCTCCTGGACTCAGAGGGAGGATGCTCAGTATCTTGATCTGCATTCCCATGCTGGCTTTTCTCCCACTCCAAAAGGGCAGAGCTCCATCTGTGAGAAGGGGAGGGGGAGGAAAGGGGTCAGTCTCCAGCCCTGGAGATAAGGGAACAATGATATGTAAAGCCAGAAAGAAGAGATTAAGGAGACTCTCTTCAGGTCCTATAAAAGATAGCAGCCAAGAGATGAAAGATAAAAGGGAGGTGGCCTAGAAACAAAGGGCTGCACCCCAGCTTCTTGAAGTACATGCTCCACTGTTTCCCAGGAAATATGGGAAGATGCCCAGAAAAGAGGTCCCCTCAGACCATATAACCCATGGGCCTTACAACACGGAACCAGGATAGCCACAGCACGGGGCCTAGACAGATGGCCACAAATTCGTTGGTGGTTGATCTGCTGCTGGGCAACAGTCTAGCTGACCAGTTCAGGCTAACTCAGGGCAGGTTAGAAGATTTGGAGTTCAGATACTAAAATGGTCTGAGCTACCAGGTAGCTTAACAAGCAGCAATGACATCTTTTGAAGGATGGGCAAAGGCAGAAGCAAATCTCTAGATGAGGCTGGGGCCAGGCACAAATCAAACTGGATGAGATGTGGCACTTGTGGTGATGCCTGCTCTCCCCCTGCCTGCAAACCCTGGGGCAAAACTAACTAGGACTGCCTCTTGTGCTCAGAAGGCTAAGACAGCTGTGATGACTTCTCCCAAGTTCCAGGAAGTTGATGTATTTCTTGGCTCAGGGTTCAGTCTATGCCTCGGATAGGGCGGCAACCCCTGAGAGTCACCCTCCTCCCCCTCTTGCTGGCATGGGCTTTGGTAAACCAGAGCTTTAGAGTGTCACATATAGCCTTTCAGCCATCAAGCGGCCAGCTCTGGATCTTCATTTGGCCCTGGCTGGGGAGGGACTGCTGAGAAGAGATGGAGGAGGCTCCTCTCCTCTTTCTCGGCAGAGACCACACTGGAGAGCGCAAACGGTGACCTGAAAATGAGCGCGGCAACCCTGGCACCGAAGACTGTGCCCGCGAGCCTTCTCTTCAGTTTACTGGTGAGCTCTGCCTTCGAAACATACCCCACTTCCTTCCCCCTCAAGACTGCAGAAAATGGTCCGACTTTCTTAAACCTGCCACTCACCTTCTGGTCCTCTCTCCCACTAGTCCCTGAGCCTTGGCCAAACCTGATGAGAGCCCTCATCTTGGCACCTTTCTGCTCAGTCTCTATCCCAGAGAAATGACCCACCTGCACTCCCCCACCCCAACCCTGGAGGCCACTTTGCATCCAAGCCTCCCTTGTGCTGAACCCCAGGACATGCTTTATCTCTGACCCTGTTGTAGGAGTTAATAATAGTAACAGGAGCTCACAGTTTTTAAGCACCACATGATCTCAACTTTCCTAACAAGCCTCTGAAGATCCCACTGTACAGATGAGAAAACTAAGGTCCTTAAGCGGCTTGTCTGCCAAGATCCTGGGTTAAGTGGCATAGCCAAGAGCATCTGGTTTTTAAACTCTGTAAGTTTCTTTGGGGGCCACACTTTGGATCGCTGGCAGGAGGCTTGAGAGAACCGATGCGCTCCCTCAGTCACATTTCTAACTGACTCGTTCTGAATCATTTCTGCCCATCTGGACTGCCCAGCAACTGACCTTCCATTCCTGCCCGTTTCTCAGCAGGAAATAGGAGCTCTCTCCTCCCACCTTCACCTCTGCTAAAGAGTTCATCATGTTGAGCATTTCTTCATGTGTTTTTTTGCCATTTGTATTTCTTCTTCGGAGAAATGTCTATTCAAGTCTTTGGCCCATTTTTTAATTGGGTCATTTGTCTTTTTATTGTTGAGCTGTAACATCTCTTTATATATCCTGGATATTAAACCCTTATCAGATATGTGATTTCCAAATATTTTTTCCCATTGAGTTGGCTGCCTTTTCACCCTTCTGACAAAGTCCTGTAAGGTGCAAAAGTGTTTAATTTTGAGGAGGTCCCATTTATCTACTTTTTCTTTTGTTGCACGTGCTTTGGGTGTGAAGTCCAAGAAACCACCACCTACTACAAGGTCTTGAAGATGTTTCCCTACATTTTCTTCTAGTAGTTTTATGGTCCTGGCTTTTATATTTAGATCTTTGATCCATTTTGAGTTGATTCTTGTATAGGGGGTGAGATAGGGGTCCTCTTTCATTCTTTTGGTTATAGATATCCAGTTCTCCCAACACCATTTGTTGAAGAGACTGTTTTTTCCATCAGCGTGGGCTTGGTAGGTTTGTCAAAAACCAGTTAACTGTATAGGTGAGGGTTTATTTCTGGATTCTCAATTCTATCCCACTGATCAATATGTCTATCTTTATGCCAGTACCATGCTGTTTTGACCACTGTAGCTTTGTAATATGTTTCAAGGTCAGGCAGTGAAATTCCTCCCACATTGCTCTTCTTATCACTCATGATTAGGGAAATGCAAATCAAAACTACAATGAGATATCATTTCACACCTATCAGAATGGCCACTATTAAAAAGACAGAGAACTACAAGTGTTGGAGAGGATGTGGAGAGATAGGAACACTTCTTCACTGTTGGTGGGAATGCAGGATGGTACAACCACTATGGAGGACTGTTTGGCAGTTCCTAAAGAAGTTGAATATAGACTTGCCACGTGACCCTGCAATACCACTACTGGGTATATACCCAGAAGAACTGAGAGCAGTGACACGAACAGACATCTGCACACCGATGTTCATAGCCACATTATTCATCATTGCCAAAAGTTGGAAACAACCCAGGTGTCCATCAACAGATGAATGGATAAACAAACTGTGGTCTATTCACACGATGGAATATTATGCAGCTGTAAGAAGAAATGAAGTCATAAAGCATATGGCAACATGGATGAATCTGGAGGACATTACGTTGAGTGAAACAAGCCAGACACAAAAGGACAAATACTGTATGAATGCATTACTATGAACCAAATATATTGTGTAATATATTGTTTGATTCACACACACAAAAAAACTAACAAACAAAAAACAAAACAACAAAAAAATTTACATGTATCCATTACATTTAACTGAGAAATGTATATATTTATTCATCTGTGTTTACTTTTTAGTTTTTAATTGCTTCTGTTTTCAATTATTAAATGTACAAAATAAAGTTAAAAAAATTTATCTTACTTTAGGCATTAAGCATATTATGGAAATTTTACATATAATTTTAATAATAAACATAAGATAAACTTTTAGAAAGTAAAAAAAAAAAAAAGAGTTCATCACGTACGGCTCTGTAGTTTCGAGCCACTACCTGAGCTGTGAAAACAGGGGGTGGGGTGGGCTTCACGTTCCATACACTTCTGCTCTATAAACAGCCAGGCAGGGGAGGCTGGAAGGTACCCGCAAAATCCCAAACTGCCAAGTCCAGTCTGAGCTGCTGGATCTGAATTATGCATCCAGGATGCTTCCGTGGAGCAAGGGGGAGATCTGTGAGGGTGAAGCCTACAAATTCAGATCCTGGCCAAGAAAAGAGGCCACAGGGGTGGGGGAGGGGGACAGGGATGTGGGGAGCAGAGAGGGTGGGGAGTGAGTGCCCTTTAAAAACCAGAATTGCATAGATTAAAAATGAGGCCAATACAGTATGAAGGAAATCTCACAGTGGGCTCATCTAGACCACAAGAAGTTAAATCCTACTGACCCTCCAACACTGGGACTGGCAGCATCACAACCCTTTGCTGGAAATGCAAGTTCTAGGGCCCCACCCAACAATCTGAGTTAGTCCTCCAGGGGATTCTGATCCAAGCTGGAGAGCCAGCGCTCTAAAATGTGATAGAAAATCCAGGGTGTCTCCCTGAAATCTTTCCCTACCTGAAGATTTGGAAGGAGCTTCTGGTTTATCCACATCCCCAGAGCAAAATCCAAGGTGCTGGGGTAGACACTCTGATCCCAGTTTTAACTGGTTTTAAAGCCAGGGGGTGGGTGGGGGGTTGGTCTATGAAGGACCCAGTTCTAGCTTCCCCAGGGTCGCGGCATGTGAGCTGCAGACTGGGGTGGGACCAGCCTGCGACGTGTACAGGAAGCAAACCACTTGGGCAGCCTTTTGTAAAAAGCTCTCGCACGGCTGTCCTAGTGGTGACCTACGGTCCCAACCGCCACCCAAAGGCCGGAGCAGCTCTCAGCAAACAGCCGTCATCAAGTCTGTGTTACTCCTGCGAAAAAAAAACAAAAACTTGGAAGGTGCTGTGGAAGTCTCTCCAAACTCGAACCCTCTGGCCAGGATTTCTGGGGGCCCTGGACACCTGCCCTCAACATCCTCCATTGTCTCCCTTCTTGGCTGCTCCTGGGGAGTCAGGGTTCCTAGACAAGGGGTGGGTGAGAAGACCCACGTAAGAGCCAGAAGGGACAACCCGAGGGAAAGCAGCCATGAGATTCCCCCACAAGCTTAAAAATAGCTCCAGGCCTCTTCAGCTTGTCTCTTCATGTGACCTATGATTGGTGGGGAAAAAAACTCGAATGGACTCATTCCTGCAGACCAGAGCCACTTGCTCTGGTTACATTTCACGTGGTCTGAACGCTGAGCATTTCATCAGGAGTACCACAAGCTGCTGGTGATACTTTGCAAAAAGAATGTTAAGTATCCTAAGGTAGAGGGACCTAATAATATTTAGTAAAGGGGAGTAGACTTCCACATGGTAAGCAGTGTTTCTCTTCAAAATAAAAACGATTTGGACTTTTCAATGGTTGCACTGGATAATTTCAGCAGGGAGGCCTGTGGCGACCTCGAAGACGGGGGCTCTTGCCTACCAAACTTATCTAAATAAGGCAGGTTAAATTTAATAGTTATAATAGGAGCTTCTGGAGCTATAGGAAGACTTGCTGGTGTGTGCTAGATAAAACCATCCAGTGCTACATATTATTCTTCCTGCATTAAGGAATAGGGACAAAGTTCTTTTTACGGGTCTTTCTTTTGGTAAATGAAGCCTGGGAAGATGTTTTTTCCACGTCCTGCAGCTCTTCTGCTCTCAGAGCCAAGGCCGGCAGCCACATGGCAGCCATTTGTTTTCAAGGCCGCCTGCCCTTGTGGGAGGCGGGAACAAGGCAAGCCTGCGCCCCTTGGCCCTGACCTGCCGGACTTTGCAGAAACACCTGTTTGCTCTGCCTGGCCACTAGGACCTGGTATTTCACCACTTTCTTGCCCAACTTACCAGGAACCTACATGGTTCTCAACTCTGTCCGCGGAAGCTGGTGGCCATGGCGACAAGGTGACCTGCGCTAAATAAGGAAGCGCTGGCAGTGAGCAGAGAGGCCGTGGCAGGGCAGGCGCGGGGCACTCTCACCTACACCGTGGGCAAAGGAAGGGTCTCCTGGACGAAGGCTTGAGATGTCACAGCAAGGGTGGCCTTGAAGATCTGCTCTGCTGACTATCAGGTAGACAAAGGTACCCGAAATTATGTAAGGTGGGTTAGGTGTTGGGTCCTAGCCAGGGTTATCTGACTCCAAAATTCTTGCACTTTCCACTGCACCACAAAAAGGATCACTGAAAAACCTTTCAAAAGGGTGATTAGCAAACTAAAGGATTGGGAAACCAAGACGGGGAGAAAACAAAAAATGACAGAAGGAATTGTAGATGCTCAGCCTGTGCAAGAGACAGAATTGCATACAAAAGCTGGTTGCAAACATCTGAAGGGCTGGTGTGTTGGAAGAGGGGTACATCATTCCACATTTCCACCAAGGGCAGGGGTTAGGCACAAAGAAGCAGATCTGGGGCTCCCTAATTCTTTATATCAGAACATTGAACAGCTAGAACAGCCCACAATGGAATGATGCCTGATGAAGTAATGAGTTTGCTGTCCCTGGGAATATTCAAGCAGAGAGTAGATGGCTACTAGTCATGCATGTTGTGAAAAAATAAGTCAGTCCTGAGGTGGGTAGGAGATTGGGTGAAGATGACTCAAAAGCATGCACAAGGAGCATAAACTGACACGGCACAACACATAACCCAGAATTTTAAATCTTGGACTGGACACTCAGCATGCCACCAATGGAGCCCTTAACTCTCCAAGCCTTGGTGTTTCTCATCTCAAAAATGAAGCCAATAATACCTGCCCTTTGTACCTTATGTATAGAAATCAATCCACGGAATATCTATCAAAACTCTTTACAAATGGAAAAGCCCCTTCCAGTATGAGCTGGCACTCCTGTTCACCATGCTGGACTCAGTCTTCCCAACACTCTGGCTCATACACCTGGCTCCCCTGTTGGACTGCGTATGCTTCAATGACAGGGGCCCAGTTTAATCTAAAAAAAAAATTCTGGGGAAGCGGCTGTGGCTCAATCAGTAGGGCTCCCGTTTACCATATGGGAGGCCCTGGGTTCGGTTCCCGGGGCCTCCTAATGAAGGCAAGCCCGCCCGCACGGCGTGGTTAGCTGACCCAGCGAGCACAAGCAGCAAGGGGGGGGGGATAAATGAATAAATAAACAAAATCTTAAAAATAAATAAATAAATAAATAAATAAAAATAAAAAAAATAAAAAAAATTCTGCCCCATGCCTTAAATTTAAAATTAAAAATAAATATCGGGGGTCGGATGTGGCTCAACTGGTTGGACATCCGTCTCCCATATGGAGGGACCCGGGTTCGATCCCTGGGACCTCCCGGTAAAAAAAAAAAAAAAAAAAAAAATCATTTGGCTTATTGCAAACGCAATCTCGTTGGCAATAATGAGTAAGACCGTTGCTGGAGTGCATTTAAATGCTGTGAGTGTGCAGGAAAGAAAACTCAGGCTTTGGTTCCCTGCTGGAACAAACGAATCCCAATCAGTTGCTTAATTACAGAAGGATGCACTCCTGGCTCACACAAAGACGTGCATCTTTCTTCCCAATCTTTACTGACCCCTCTTCTCTCCCAACTCTGGAATCGGAACATAGTACTGCTTACTCGAGCCTTAAACTTTTACACCCCTTTTTAGTAACTGGATTTTTCTGTGCACTCTTAGGAAGATGAACTTGATTTCAGTACCTTCAGTCCCATTTACAGTTTTTTCAAAGAAGCTGGGGTAAAGTTCAGTAGCAGTTTGCAGAGAGTTTTAGGCAATATCCTGCAACTCTTTCACAGGCCCTGAGGTTGCAGGGCCGCCTCTCCAACGTGCATGGGTAAAGGGTCGGCTGCAGAAGAATAGGATTCTCTACTTTCCCCTTGAGGAGCTGGATGCAAGCTCAGCAACGCCAGGGCAGGTGGTTTAGGATCTGGGCTTCAAATCCCATAATTCAGAGTAGTTTGGGGACAACATCCTTTAGACAAAAAAAAACAAACAAACTACTTTATGGGAAATAAAAGTTGCTCAAAATGCTTATACCCTGACAGGTGACAGACCTGTGTGTGCAACAATGGAAGGAGATCAAATCTTTCCTCCCCCATTAGAAAAGTGGTCAGCTGTGGTCAAAACTGCACAGCGGGTAATCACACATTACAAACCACCAGGTGAGAAGGCCTGTGCCCAGGCTCTGCGAAGCTGGATGGATTACCCCCGCTGCAATGTAACAGATGACCTTCTCTCCTCCCCTCTTACCCCCCATATTCTGCCATTAAGGAAATATCCACCAGTGTATCTAGGAAGGAAAACAAAAGCTCTGAGATGTAAGTGGTTGGTAAGTGTTTATCACAATCCAACCCACAAAAAAACACTAGCAGGCACAAGGCTTTTCTGAAAGCAAACAGAGCACAGAGAAAGCTCCTGCAGGGCATAGTGGGACTCTGTTCAGAGGCTGTCCACCGGCTTGATCCCGGCAGCTGGAAGAGAAGGTGGCAGTGTGGCCATGCTTGCACTCCAGGTCCCCTAATGATCTCAAAGAGCAGAGGCTCCTCTCGGGAGGGTGGTGGTGCCCTGGGGATTGGCGTGGTCCTGAAGCAGGTCTGGGGCGCACAGGCCCTCCCGGCTGCCCTGGCCTCCACTACACCCGGAGGAAGGGTTAGTTCACAACAACTGCATGCACTCCAGTGTCTGAGTGTCAGAGAGCCGAGGCCCCCCAACCCAGCAGGTTCAGAAACAAGCTTAAGATGCCAAAGGCATATCTGTTCATTTGTATTTGACCGAACTCACACAGGGGCACCGAAAATGCCCAGGCTCTGAAATGTGGGTTCACACTTTACAATCCAATGTGACCAAACCCCGAGAAACAGAGAACCCCTTTGCAAGCCCCTAAACTTCCCCCAGACGTTACAAAGAACAGGAAGGAGATTCTCAGAGGGAGAGAAACACCAGTTGGACAGGTCTCTTCCCTTGAGCTCTCTCATACCTGAATAATAATTCAGGCCAGCATCAGAAGCAAACCTCAGAGGAGATGGGTACAGTGTTGAGAAATCAGGGCTCAGAGCTGCAGAGGAAAGTCCAATCCGTACCCAGTAAACGGCCCATGCCACCTCGATGCCGATGCCAGCCTGCTCTGCGCAGCCCAAGGATGGCCTAGGACTCCCAGAGGTCCCCACGAACCAGATACTCAGACACCCTGACTGGGAAAATCTCTGTACCACAAGAATTTGGAAAGCCAGGGTAATCCCCATTTTTTTTTTTTTTTTTTTTTTTAAGATTTTATTTATTTATTCATTTATCCCCCCCTTGCTGCTTGTGCTCGCTGGGTTAGCTAACCATGCCGTGTGGGTGGGCTTGCCTTCACCAGGAGGCCCCGGGAACCGAACCCGGGGCCTCCCATATGGTAAACGGGAGCCCTACTGATTGAACCACAGCCGCTTCCCAGGTAATCCCCATTTAATTTAAGCTAGTCTTTAATGCAAAAATTCCTGATCAAATGGACTATTTTTGGTTGACAAAGAACTGACCTGTATCAACACTTTCACAACATGAAATTGTTCATTTGTGAAAGCTTCTCAAACAGAATTCTTCAAAGTTCTCACAATCATAAAACTTAGCCATCTCTTGCTCCCCCCCCCATTATTTTACTTGAATGCATGTGATAAAGGCTCCCTCATGTTGTTCAAAATGGACATCCCTGCTCTTTCCTTTTATCTTCCCTTAACAGTTTGCCATCCTTGCGATAGGAGGGGCCTCGCTGCCAACAGTCCACACTTTTATCTTCCGCTGACCACGCAACAACATGAAGCCAAGGGCTGGATTTCCTGCTGCTTGCCTAGAGGGGTTGTCTGGCTTGTTTAAAATATTACTCGCCTCCAGAACCTGGAACAATGCCTGAGCAACACCTACCCAGCACCCATTTCAGCTTGAACTTTAAAAGTCTCGAAGTCCAAGGTACCAGCACAGCCTCTGCCTCGGTGTGCTGTGAGAGAGGCTGTATGCTTAAGAAAGAGAACTCACTTTTCAAGCTCACTTATATATTTGCTTTCTGTCTGCAACAAACACAAGAACTACCTTCATAAAAGCCCAGAAACTCCAGGAGTTAGTTACAGTAGCTCGAGTTAAGCTCCTGAGACTACACCACCATTATTAAAATAATCCAGGAGCATTTAACAATGTCCTGAAACCACTGGAGCTCAGAGGAGTACACTGCGTGCTTCCCTGCACAAGCAAAAGGCCCAGGTTATAACACTCCTCGTCCATGATCTTTGAATGTCCCTCCCAGCCTGTGCCTTAGACTCGGGCTCAAAAATACTTCCATCTGCCTCATCCGAGGGGCTCTCCCACTGAACATCAAGTTTGGACTCCAAACAGCAAAATCCACTTCTCTGTGCATGGAGGCAGTTGTGAAACTGTATGTGTCACTTGCTGGACGGAACAACAGAAGGGAATTCACGCCAGAGGACAGAGGATGCTGACTTCCTTCCATTTCAGGATAGGAACTCCATTTTCTCTACTTCACGTCAGTGTACATGAGGGCGATGGGCTCAGAAGATGATAAAATCAGATGTTTATAAGATTCCCCCAGAGTTCCTTTATGGAATATAAGGAAGTGTTCCAAAATCAATTAAAGAGAAACTTCGTTGCCCCTAAATCCCTTAAGCCCTCACGATCTCATAGGTAAGAGGGCAGGATGCAGAGAAAGCAGACGGGTGGAGGTGACAAAAGTAGACAAGGCTGTGGGGAAAATGGTGGGAAATGAGCCACAGAAGTCGGGTTACATATGAAGCCCACGATACTCTTCTCTTTGCCACCATTCCAAAGTGAGGCCAGTACGTTTTAGCACCTTTTATAAGACAAAATAAAACAGGGTCTGCAGAGACCAGGGGCACCACGTTCTCCCCATGCAAATTCCGCAACGTTGCGTTCTCCGTGGCCCCTCTCCTACCATCACAGGATGCTTAGACCCCTCAGGGAGCCCTGTCTGAAAACAAGAGCCAGCTAACTGGTTCAAGAGCCAGCTAACCAAAGGGCAGGCAAGCACACTCTTCAGCATCCTCAGTTTCCGCCCAGCCATGAAGTTAGGAACAACCTGTACAGACAAAGAAAATAGAAAACTTGCAAAACAATGGCATCTACGTGCTCACTGAATATGGCCGAGGAAATTTTTTCAAAGTCTTTGAAGATGCTTCATTACAATTCTGGAAAAGAAAATGCTGTCACTACACCCAGGCACATACATGCTCACACAAACTCAATGTCAGGATCTGTCGGCTCCATGACAAAAACGCTGAAGTCAAATGCAATTCAAGAGAATGGCCTCCGTTACCTAACAGACATGAAATGACAATGAATACCTTTCCGTAATCTACATTAGAGGCCTGATGTACTGGCAAGTTCCCAATCTGGAAACAGGATTTTCCTAAGAGGGGAAAAAAAGGTCGCACACATTATACAACAATGTGCTCCTTGGCCACATGAAAATGCTGTTTGCAGGAAAGACAGAGATGTAAGAAAAACTCACCATTTCTTTATTCCTGGTAGTTAACCCTTAACACTGTGCTCTGGACAAGGCAGGAAGGCATCCAAGGTTTCCTCCACAAAAAACTACTAACTGTGATGATTTTTTTTTAACTCCACTAGCCAAGATTCATTTAATGGGATGAGAGTTTAGAAGACAGAGATACAAAGTAATTCTAGTTCTGCCTCTCTTACATAGATATTTTGAAAGTGCCATGCTATTGGTGCTAATCATAGATTCTGTACAACCAAAATTTATAGTCAAATACTATTTGCAATAACATTAGGCAAATGCACCTTTTAAGTTAATTTTTTTTTTGAGGTTACAGAAAGAAAAAAACAAAGGGACACACGAATCTGTTAAGGTTGCCAGGCTTTAACGTTTTTTACAGTTTCTTTGCACTTATCACTGCGATGGCTTCAACCACCAAACATACATTTCATTAAAAACGTTTCCTGCTTCTTTGTTTCCTGCAGTTTGAGATCCAGGCCCATCCTTGCTGCTTTCAGTGTTTGCCCAAGCCAGGGCTCAAAAAAACAGAAAACCATGCTCTCTCTGCAAAGTGTTAAAATTAGTTGCTGAAGATGTTCTGTACTATTTTTGTCCCCTAGATGTGGGGCAAGATTTGGTATTAATATGAAAACATGAAACATTTCATCAGACACCAGCGGCTACTATGTTAGCAGAGTCCCAGATGTCAGAACTACTGGGAGCTGTAAGTCAGAGCCCCTGTCCTCAAGGACATGACACTGGGCAGGGGAGATAGAGCAGACACCAAGAGATAAATTCCAGTCTGAGGAAAACGGCTTATAAGCCAGATACTGTAGGGGCTGCAGGGCTGCTCACCCGAGGTAAGAGACATCAAGCAGGAGGGCAGGAGGGCAAATGCGAAGCTAAGCTTACAGAAACGCTCTGCCTCTCAGCAGTAGGCAGGGACAAAGGGCATTCCAGTTAGGAGGGCATGCATGGGGAAAAGCATGGAGCCCCAAAGAGCACATCTGGAGAACAGTCTGGCTACAGCCTCAGCTCCTAAACGCCTACCCTTTCACTCCTTGTCAGTGAAATGAGAAGAATCAATTTTTTAAGCTTCTCAGAATGCTGAAGTCATTCTTTTCTTTCTTAAGTGTTCCTTTTCAAAATGAAATGACAAACATAGATGATGGTTCAGATTGTTTTCCAATGCCCTTACTTGGCAAAAGAAAAACATGGCAACCCATGTCCAAGAGTGAAAGTTTTGCGTTGTTCCTGGCCCATGAAAACAAAACCCTTGGGAACCATCAGACTATACTAGCACATTGTGCGAAGGGAGGGAGAGAGGAGTGGGGGAAACGGCAAAAGATGGGGCTGGCAAAATTATGCTGGGGTCAAGGTTCCATTGAAGAGGGATGAACTTTAGCCTATAGGCTATGGAAACCCACTGAAGTAGTCATGGAATGAAAAAATCATACCCATATTTTAAAAAGCTTTTGGTAGCAGTTTTTTTTTTTTTTAAATAAAAATGGATTTGATGATATTAGGAGATTAGAGACATATAACCCAGTTAGAAGGCTACTGCAATCGCCTAAGGCACAGCAAGCAAGGAGAAGGCATAGAGAGGGACAAAGCACATCCTAGGTAGACTTGAAAGGATGGGACCAGCCTGATTGTGAGGAGTGAGGGAAGGGTGAAGAAGGTGTCAAGATGGATGCTAAGCTTCCTGGATTGGGCAACAGAGTGGGTGGCGGGCAGTTAACTGAGATGAAGAAAAAAAAAGAAATATGAGTACAGGAGAGAAGAAAGAGAACACAGCAGAGACTGGCCTTATGTAGTATTAGGAATAAGAGAGGAGTTTTGCTTTAAAGATGAGAAAACTGAAGAATGCCCATAGCCAGAAAGGAGCAGATGGGGATGGGAGAAAGGAGAAGATTCTGGAGTAGATAGGAAAGGAGGGTAAAGAGGGCTCCTAAGCACAGGAAGATGAAATGCTTGTGGTTATATGTAATACATCACGTAGTTAACCATGTAAATAATACATGTTAATTGTGAAAGTGGACTTTATCAATGAAAATCAACAAAGATCATCTGCTGACATGGAGGGAAAGTGCTTAAAGGGGCTGAAGTTAGAGAAGGTCACAAGTCCACACAAAACTCTACCAAGAGGGGAGCAGATGTAGCTCAGTGACTAAAGCACCTGCTTCCCATGTATGAGGTCCTGGATTCAATGCCTGGAACCTCTGAAAAAGTAACAAAAAACTGAACAAACAAAAGACCCAACTCTCACTGGGGAGAGGATGTAGCTCAGTGGCTGAGCACCTGCTTCACATATATGGGGTCCTGGGTTCAATCCCTGGTACCTCCTAAAAAAATTAAAAACAAAAACAAACAAACCAACAAAAAAACCCAAAACAAAACCAACTCTACCAAAGTTAAAACACAAAGAGAAAAACCAAAACATATCCTCTTCTCTCTTGCAAAGAGCCTATCGTATAAAACCAATACGTTAGGTACTGGATAAAACATTTTATTGAACTGGTATGATCTAGAGCAGTGCTGTCCAATGGAACTTTCTGTGATGATGGAGATGCTCCCCATCTGCACTGTCCAAAATGGCAGCCACTGGCCCGCATGGCTCTTGGACACTTGACATGTGGCTAATGGGAATGAGGAAGTGAATTTTTAATTTTATTTAAGTGTAATTTGAATTTAAATAGCCACATAGTGGCTACTCTATTAGACAAGACAGGCCTATGGTACTCCTCCCCCCACCCCAATCTGTATTCTTGGGTTAATTTGTTCGCTTCCTGAGGGGTGTTTAAGCCCTAGAGCAGGAATAAAGGTGGTCTCCTTATGGTTTTACCTGCAGGCATGGGAGGGGGGTTAGTTGATCCCAGAAGTCATTCACTTGCCTTGACTCTTCCTTTTTGCCAGATGTTTATATGAGTTTCAGTATAGAAACCAACAATAGAGGGACATTCTTCTAAAGCCAGGCTATGACCTCTTCCTGGGTGAGTCATCTCCACCCTGCTCCATCTACCTAAAACCTGCTCAGACCTGGTATGACCTCAAAAGTGAAGGTCAATGTGTGAAAACAGGGGGAAATGTTTATAATGTTAGGTCAAGTTGAAAAAGCAAGTTAGTGCACTCTATGTTGCGGTTAAGAGGCTTATGGATGAAAATAATCACACTGCAATCCATAAGATATGCAACTGTTTCCTGCCCTCCTCCCCCAGTTTGTGCATCTTCAGTGCCTGCCCAGTGCCTGGCACACAGTGGGCCTTTGTTTATTTCATTCTACAGACATGAAATCAAAGTGTGGACTGAATGGATGCTATGCCCAGGCTGATACCCCTGTTCCAGGGACAAGCTACAAGGTTCATATCGGTGACACCATATGCAAAACTTTATGGGATATTCACTTTTTTGGAAAGAGTCCACAAATTTGATCAGATTTTCAAAAGGTTAGTCTACGACTCTCCACAGAAGTTAAGACCTAGGGCAGCAGTCTGACGATTTAATTCCAGCTTTGGCAAAGTCATGATGACCCAAAGCCTTTTTCATTCCCATTGCCACCAGTTTCAGGTCCCCAGCAATCAAGAAGTAAAAAAAAGAGCAACACCAAATCCTCTAAGCAGAGAGGTTAAGGCCTTTTGCCGAATTCCTGTTGGGCGACCCGTGTTCAAATCCTAGTACCACCACTGACCAGCTGTGGGACCTCGGGTAAGCTGCTCCCCCACCCCCTGGACTTCAGTCTGATCCTTATCTGACCAGTGTGGGTCACAGGGAACTTTCCTTTATCTTACGAAAATGGGATGAGCTAAACCCGCAGAGTACATTTAAAACAGTATCTGACACATGGTAATGACTCAATAAATGCTGGTCAGCTCAATGCCCAAAACCTGAGCCTGCTGTAACAGAACTTAACGGAGTCAAGAGCTCGCCTGTGTCACTGTGGTCTACATTTTTTCAGTTTTCCCAGCATAACTGTTGGAACTCAAATTAGTTTCTTGGTGTTGACTGTGAGGTTAAAGTTTGGTGTGTGCATACTGTCACCACCTCGAGGCCATAAACTGTGTGAAGGCGGCACTGAGGAGGTTTTATTAAGAGTTCCACATGTAGGTGTAAATGCAGCCCAAGCACCATGGACTGTGGGGACTCTCAAAGGGGTCCCAGAAGACATTGGTGGTCTTGAGGAGGATGTTTGTTTTGCAATTAACAAAAGGTAAAAGGGGACTTAGTAAACCTTTAAAATAGAGGCCAAGAATTAAAACTATGAGCACTGAACAGCTCTCCTTACTTAAAATGCAATTCGTGATTAAAACGTGATTTTGAATTAAATTTAAAATGTGATTATACTAAAAACCATTTATTATTCACTTTAGATAGATCATAGGGTATGTGACTAGATCAGTAAAATTGCAGAAAAAAAAAAGTAATGCATATTTTTAAAAAATAGGCTATAAAAGGGAGGATTCTGTAAACAATAAAATTTTCACAACCAGAGGGAATGGGAAAAGAGACTAATTTAAAAAGTTTGGGAGTGGGCTAATTGAATCTTTGTTTTCTCGTGTGTCCTTTGAAGGTGAAAACCGATTTTTTTCTGGCCTTTGAGCGGTCAAAGGTTAAAAAACAAAACTCTCTGAAAAATTAAAGAGGATCTGATGTCTCTCCTCAAAATACTTTTTGGGAAAAAGACTCCACCTAAAGCCTTTAAATATGTCTTGATAATAAAAATGTGTCTTTCAGTTCTCTCGTTAGTAACTACTGGCACCCTAGTAGCCCACGGAGGCCCCGGGAAGGAGAGGGCTCTGCCTTCAGGAGCTTGCCACCTCAGTGAGAGGAAAGGCAGACAGCAGAAAGAACCAAGTGTTGTCTATGCAATTCTAATTTTAAATTCAGGAAAAGCAGAGATTGCTGTGGGCTGGTGTAGTCTATGGAAGAGAGGGGCTAGAAGGAGGCCGATGGCCAGCAGGGACAGGGGAGACCAGAGGCCAGGCCCTGCCAAGAGGGTCTGAGTGGTGAGTGGGGGGCAAATTACAGGGATCTGGGAAAAGCAGCTGGGGCTGAGGCAATAGGGGGTGCTCAGTGTAGACATGAGGAAGACATAAGACGGTTTTAGGAAAACCTCTCTGAACACACTTTGAGACTGCAGGGGAGGGAGACCTGACTAGAAATGGGAACAAAGGGAAGAGGGGAAAAGGTAAACCCAAACATCTTTCAAAAGCATGAGGAGACCTCGAGACAGACTGGCTACAGTATGGACAGAGCAGGTGGAGGAGAAGAGTGAGTCTCTACTGCCACAGGCTAGATTTCCTGGGGAACTGGAAGGGTAACTGGGGAGAAGTTCTAGACTGCTAAGGGGTGGGGCTAAATTCGACAGTGAAGAAATGGGGAGGCATCCAGAAGGAGAATGTCCTAATGCTGTGGGGTAGATAAATAGGACAGAAATCAGGGCTGAAGGGAAGACGTGGGATTGAGCCCCCACACGGAGGTGAACCGGTGAGATTCAGAGCTGGAAGGGTCAAGGACAAAACATGATGGACAGCACCCACATAAACTACAGGGACAGGAATAAGGGCGGGGAGCCATGGGACTAGCTCCAGGGTGGAACTCCAGGCACGAAAGACCCTGTTTTTCCTTCTTGAATCGGCAGTGTCCTGTCTGACTCTGTCACTCAGGATGCTTGCTTTGCAATTAACAAAAGATAATAAGGGACTTAGTAAACCTTTAAGATAGAGGCCAAGGATGAAATATTTGCTGAATAAATGAATGGGGGAGAAAGACAAAATGGAGGGAAGAGTCACTCCCCTCAAGCTGCCAGGCCCACCCCTCATGCCCTGCGTCTTTTCACACTTTGCCTCATCTGTTACCTACTGTACCTTCATCAGCTCTGCTCAACGAACCATCTCTTTGCATTATCCCCAATTCTTTCACCTTCCCTCCAGAGTGAGAGGCGCAGGCACCCACCCCCCATCCCATCCCACATCCTCCACAACAGCCACCAGCTCCTTGGCTCCTCCTCCCATCACCCCATCCCTTTTATATCTGCAGCACCTCCCTCTTGACTGATTTCTTCCCTCCACCTGTACAGTTGCTCACCTCCACTATCCTGGAGAAAGTCCCTTGCTCCTACGCCCCCCTCCCCCAGCATGTCTTTCTCCTTTCTGGAGTGAGGGAGGAGGTAAGGAAGGGAAAGGCGTCCTTCCCATTAGAATGTTTAACTCCCATAGGTCCAGAACTACGTGTTTTATTCATCGTTTTAACCTCCACCGCACCTTGCTGATTGCTTTGCTCATAGCAGAAGTAGACATGATATCTGCTGAATTGAATAATAAAAAAATTCCCAAAGAAGTCAAGAAGAATGAAGACTGAGAAAAATGATTTAACCTGGCAAGAAGGTAGACCCAGAGAGCAAAGTTTCAGTGAAATGGGAGCAGAGCCAGAGCCCCGATCATAAAAGGGTTTGACAGGTGGATATCAACTGAGAGCAGGGATACTGCGAAGGACTCTGGCCCCTGCAGGAGGCACAGCAAGCAGCAAATCCATCCAAGTCTTCCCAAAAAGAAGAAGCAAACACATCTGAAGGCTAAAGAAAAGGCATTTGTGAAAAGAAGAGGTAGAATAAGGGGCAGAAACTCAGCAGGAATTCTCAAAAGGAAAAAGTATGTGCAGTGAAAGCAATCTAAAGGATTTTTTTTTCAGTATTGTATAGAAATAAATGAAGCTATATGTTTAATAAATAATATGTATTTTCTAATGGAAAATAAAATAATTAAAATGTGGGGGAAAAAGAATAAGCAGCAGAGAGAATGAGAGACTGAGACAGAGAGAGACACAGAGCGAGGCAGAGGCACAGGGGATGGAGACAGAGAGACTGAGAAAGAGAAGCACTGTTGAACACAGAGGCAAGGGAAAGAAGGACTAGCAGGAATGAGGCACCAAAGAGCTGGGAGAATGTGGTGGCCAGAGAAATATGAAAGCATTAACAGTGCGTGGGCAATGAACCTTCTCCTGAGTCTGCAAGGAGGGGACGCACAAGGAAGCGCCTATGTTGGATAGTCTTCACCTGAGCATGCTGCAGGCACTCCAATACTACACTGATCAGTAACCTCAAGAAAACAGGCAGCCAGGCCATTTGCTGGTGAGTAAGAAGAGAAATAGGAGAAGTGGATGGCTTCGGGAGCAAAGGACCCCAGTGAGCTGGAAGACAGAGAAATAAAGGCCTCCCCCAAGCAGCCAGGAAGACTGAAGTTGAACAGAGGGGAAGCTGTTAGCCAGATTAGGTATTTAGAACCACGTGATCTCAAGGTGCTCTTGAACAAGGATGGGCACTCAGGAGCAGGAAAGAGACACTCGGGAACCTCCTGCTCCAGAGGGTGAGCACAGCCGCCTGCTTTCTATTCCAGGTGGCTGGCTAAGAGAAGGGAGGAAACTGTAATTCCAACGGCTGCGTCTTTTATACCTGCTGTTTGAGGCAAGTCAGTTTCTTTTCCTCCAATTCCCACATACAGCTGTTCTCCTAACCAGGAAAAAACTGGATTCGGACATACAAATACCAAGGCTCCAGGTCTACACAAGGAGAGAAAATATTTTCTAAGACCCAACCCAAAATGGCTTTAATTTTTTTTTCTAGGCTGAACTTCGTAACTCCAACCCAGATGTGCCTCAGTGCAGAACATAGCTGGCAGTGGGCAAGAGACTCTTTGGAGTTCTGGAGACACACAAAACCCCCATGAGCGCAGTGTCCCCTGGGCCTTTCCCGCAAGGTTAAGTTGGTCTGGGTAAATATGTGCAGTGGGGCCAAGGGATTCAATTAATGTGAGTTAAGTTGCTCTTTTATAGGTCAGCTCTTTCTCCTTTTGTTTAGATTTGACTCAACATTTACTTCAATTATCTATACCTCTGTTAGAGTACCTAAGCAAATTAAATCATTTAACATGATGAAGGGAAAGGAAGTGGCTGGATCTTTAAAACAACTTATGCAAATATCCTCTCCCTCTTCCTTTGGTTCTCTTCTGTTCCATCTCCGTTCTCTTAAATAACTAAAATCCAAGACAAGCAACTGTTGCTCAAATGAAAATTCTAGACCAAGTCAAAACCCCATGGTTATGCCCTGGCTCGCAGAAAACTAAAAATTTCAACAATTCTGGAATGAAATGTTATGTTCAGAGCTATACAAAGCTTAACAGCTGTTCCCAGCCAACATGAAAACCGAAAGGGGTGATGCTATCTTTATCCTCTACCTCCTAACCTAGAGTCAAAGTTGGTACTGTCCCAGGCAGAGCTGCCAAGGAGCTGTCTCAGTTCTAGTCTGCTGAGCACACCAGACAAAGAAAGCAAGGGAATGCAAGAGCCAGTACAGTACAGCTAAATGACAACAAATAATAGACCCACCTGGAAGAAAGAAAATGCAGTTAATAATTAAAAATTTAAAAGGGACACGGAGCAACAGAATTTGCTTGGAAAAGTAGCTCTCAATGTCATTTGGAAAATCCTTTATAATCAAGTTTGAAATGCAAAAGATTAGGTCTGTCTGACTGTCAAATTTCCCAAATGCAAGGGGCAGGGAGACCCTTTCAGCAAGTTTCTTGGAGGGAAAAGCACATTGTCTCCGATTAAAACTGAATCCAACTTATAATGACATAACACAAACCTTTTTCAGACCCCTCATGGTATCAGGCCCCCAGATGAGCAACGCCCAGCGAGAAGGTAGACATTGGAAAACGAAAGACCAGAGAAGGCTCAAAAGAGAAGGCGATGAGACAGGGCATCTCTCATAAGCCTGGTATTCACAAAAGTAACCAATGAAAACGTGCTTCTAGTATGTCTGAACTCCCTCCCTCGCTCAGAGAAACCACTTCCCACTATGCCCTTCTTCCTAACCCAAACAACACTGTTCTATTTATTGTTCAGTTTTAAATGACTGGGCAAGTGCCCCCTTGTGCACCTCCAGGATTGGCCAATACTTTGTCACCAGCCCACCACACACATAAACCACCAACGAAACAGGGTGAGGGGGGCTGCATTTTTAATGTGAACTGACACTAACACACTGTACTTCCTGCTAGTTCTGATATACTGTCTCCATTCAAGAAAAAGTGAAAATCCACCACGAGGGCGGGTGGAGTTCCACCCCTTATAAGATCAGAAAGGCAGAATCACATTGTAGTCAAAGAATGGACACTGGGGCCAGATGGTCTGGGTTCAGATCCTGACTCTACCACTGGTCCTCCTTTATATTACTTACCTTCCCTGTGCCTCGGTTTCCTCATCCATAAGATGGCGATAATAACATTACCTACTTCATATAAGTTGTAGTTGAGAAACAGGTGAACTTATATAAAGTTCTTAAACACGGTCTGGAATACAAAGTACAAAAGCACCAAAGTTCTTGCTATTACCATCTATGTTTTCACACCTAAACATATGTTTATGCAAAAAGACACTAACAAGTGCCTATCAATTCTTCAGGGTTAATTCACTAACCATCAGTTTAACAAGCGCTAAGGCGCTAAAGACATTCCATTCATCTACAGCAATACTTCTCAAACTTTAGCATCCATCTGGAGAGCTTGTTTAAAACACAGATTTCTGGGCCCCATCAAGAGTTTCTGATTCAGAAGGTTTGGAGTAGGGCCTAGGAATTTGCATTTCTAACAAGTCACCAGGTGATGCTGCTACTGCTGATCCTGGAAACCACAGTCTGAGAACCACTGCTCTGTAGAACAGCTAACTCGTTATGTTCTATTCCTTAGACCTAAGACTTACCTAGTCCATTTACGTATACAATAAGCCTTAAGGAGATGAAATGAGAAAGGAGGATGGCAAAGACCTTGACTGCTCAAAGAATAGCCACAAGTTCCTCCACATGGCCGAGCACTCCTCTACCACTGTGGCCCGGCAGGCCACATGACCAGTTCTAGCCAATGGGCTGTGTGCAAAAATGACTGCATCACTTCCAGGCTGAAGCTTTTAAAAGCTGATGTGCGACCTTCTAGCTCTTTCCTTACTGTGGCAACCTGGAAGCCATGGGTAATGGAAGAGGCAGTTCTAAGGTGATGGCAGCCTGGACTCTTGGGTCACTGCTTAGAAGAGAGTTATAATAGAGAGCTGCTAGACCTGTAGCAGATTTCACAGAAATGAATAATGACAATTTACGGGTTGAACCACAGAGAGTTCAAGGTTTGTCTGATACTTCAGCATAGCTTGGCTTAAACCAATAATTCCCATCACCAAACCATCAGTTTTACTAAGTGTGACCTATCCAACACAGATGCAAGGTATTTATAATAAAATTGGTTAGCCAGAAGGATTTATATCTTATTCACTTCTGTTAAAATAGATGAATTTTTTGGTTAACCTCCCATTTTGGGTCTGTTTCTCAAGGACAAGAAAAATTTTTCACTGTAACATGATTATGTAACAGTTTCTAGTAATTTAGAAAGTTAAATATGCTAAGAAGTATCGAAGATGTGAAAAGTAAATACAGCGGAGGACTGGATCAAAAGCTCCATGAAGCAAAGCATATACCATTACTGAAACCTCTCAACTCTTATTCAGCTCCTGCAGGGCAGCCTGAGAGTTAATCATTTGTGAACTGATCATGTACTCTGCCCAAGTGGGAGAAGGGGATCTCTTCAAGGTAAAAATATTAGGTACCCACAAAGCTGCTTTTAAAACAATAAAAATAAACTTCTAGCTTACCTAGGAAAATTTTGCAATTTAACATGCAAGTAATGAACTGTCCACAGGCTACTACCTACCAGACTATGTGGAATTAAGCATGATTCTCCTCTCCCCACACACACACCGAAATCTAGAACACTTCAATTAACAATTAGAAAATTTATACAATACACACAATTAAAAGAATTGGATGGAGAGAATAAATATGTCATAGAATCACATAGGACCTTCCTGGTCTATAGAGCAAAACAGTAAGAAGTTTAGAAGTTTGGGGGGGCGGCGGGGGGAGCTAACTATGAGAAGCATTTTTAGTGGGATCTACAGCTGATCT
This sequence comes from Tolypeutes matacus, assembly GCA_026826555.1. NCBI lineage: Eukaryota > Metazoa > Chordata > Mammalia > Cingulata > Chlamyphoridae > Tolypeutes > Tolypeutes matacus. The sequence continues at coordinate 10,358,745 of JAKSZT010054399.1, forward strand.
CAAAGGTTAGGGAATTTCCTGCTAGAATTCTCCCTAGCACTTTGTACAGAGAGCAGAACAACCTCGAGGCTTGTGCATACAAACACACACTTTTAAACCTGACTACTAAGCAGCTCAGTGGCCCTCTGCTCTCCACTTAACACTGGCAAAGCTAAGTGTTGCGATGAAGGGATCCTGCTGCATTTAGCTTGCATTCACAGGCCCCTTGAGCTCCTCATTCTCTGGGTGTGTCACATTCCATCTCTTTAGGTACTTCCATGTGGCAAAAAAAAAAAAAAAAAAAAAAGGCAAACACTCATGTAATGCCTTTGGTCACATATTCTAACTCAGCTGTAAAATCAGAGTTAAAAACAATGTAAAAATCCCAACACTAAAAGCTGGTTTTGTCTAATTTTTAAAAATAGCTGTTTTGTAACTGTTGAGTTTTTGGTGAGTGGGTTATTATTATTTTTTTCTTTCTCTATTTCTTTTAGAAGACATAAAAAAGTCATTTTTCAAAAATGAAGAGTGAAACTATGAACCTGTCAGTGAGGACCTTTAAAAAAAAATCCCAAGACATACTACTTGTAACATATTAGGAAGACTAATGAAGTCTTCACATGTACCCTAAAACAGGATTACTTCTTTAGTCTTCATTAAGGAGCTAACAGTGGGGTACATTCTCTTATGATACTAGAAATAACAGGAATAATGTACAACTAGTCAATAAGTGGATTTAATAATAAACACCAAGCTAGAGAAAACTTAGCATCACCTCTTGCTAGTACTTTCTGGCATAGGCAGGCCTTGAATTCCTTTTTTAGCCAGTTTATTTTATAAATGTCATAAAGTATTGTCCAATCAGAGACCCCGAGTGTATATCTGCCAGAGAAACATAGGAACATACATGCCTAGAAAACGAAAGCCACACAGAAGCAATTTTGTGTCATTCTTGCAATCTAACTTGCTCAGCTTACTTCCTCCCTATTCATGTTCGCAGTCAGAGAGAATCAAGCTATAAGTAAATTCCGGGAAGTTTATAAATATAGTTATGCTTTATATAGCCAAAATCCCTTTCCTGCCTAGAGAGATTGGTGTTTTACAGGTTTCTAACCACTGCCCACATGCCAGTAACTAATTTACAAGAGCTTAGTGAGATGATTCTATCCCCCAGCCCTGACCTGGCCGACCACCTTCTCCTTACAGACAGCATGTGGGGCCCTGGCACGCTCATCAGGAGAGTGGCTCCCCTTCGGCCTCACAACTGCTGACTCCTTAGAAGCTCCAGAAATTACACCCAAACCAATCTCAGGCCATTCACGTGTCCCACCCTGCGACGTGCAATTTTTATGCAGACCCAAACCCGGGCTTGGCTAACTGACTCCCTAGACAGGCCGTCCTACCCACTTTCCAGCTTCTCCTTCCCAACTACTCCTCAGCACAGAAGCTGGCAGGGCTGACTGCTTCTCGGGGCTGGCTCGCAGATCATATGACTGCTGTAAATCCCTCTGATAAAAGCAGGCATTGTCCAGTTTTCCTTGAAATCTCGAAATCCTGGATAAGGCCAGCCATCAAGCAACATTTCAAACCTCCAACAACCTTAAATCAGTTGATCAAATTCTTCGATTTGGGGGTCTCAACTCCCTTTTCCCTCCTTCTGATAAATAAAGTCATGTCCACTGAAGGCGATTTTAGACAGCTTTTAAAACAGACCCACAACATCTATTTTAAATAAAGGATTAGGATTTAGGTGAAGGGGGAAAAGCTTTTAAACAAACAGTGGATGTTATGGCCTGAGATGCTACTAACTGCCCAATAAATTTGTCATGTCTTTATAGTGCTCTGGGGGCATCAAAGTCTTATCTGAAAGAGTCCCTCCTTCGCCACATTCGGCCACCAGTCACCCAGAAGAGTTCCCGTGCCTCTGATTCATGGAGGCTGAGCTCCAGGCAGCTAGCAGCTGTTCACTTCATGTCTGAATGACTCCCTCCCCTACACCTCCAGCTCCGCCATCCCAACCTCTCAACAGTTGGCCACGAGGCAACGCCTTCCCAGCAGATGTTGTAAGCTCCCCATCTAAAACGGCCGCGTTGCCATCCCAATCAGCTGTAGGTTATCACAGAGAACCCAAGCACAAGCCCTCCTGCCCTCGGCCACGTCCCTCCTCCAGTCTTCTGGGCACCGTCCCCACCCCAAGAAGAGTTGGGATGCAGACCTGCTACTTGCTTCTTGGGAAGTCACGGTTTTTATTACTTTTCCATCTGCCATGAGCTTCTAACATCCAGAGAACTAATTCCTATTTCTTTCATGCAATTCATAAACATTTCCCTTTCTTTGACAGTGTCATAAACGTCTACACCATAAGAGAATACTTTCCACCATGAGCATGGCAATCAGGAGGTATAGTTTCCATGGATACTCAGAAAGCCAAGTTTCAAAACTAAGTTTTCAAAGGGAACAATTTTCTTTATTAAATAAAAAAATTAATTCAGGAAAAGTTTATATGAAGCTTATTCATATGTTAACTATGTATTTCAGCAAATATACAAGCATAAAAGACTCAAACACATTGAATACTATTAAATAGCTAGTAAGTGATTGTTTAAGCTTTATATATTTATGAGTCTGATTATTAAAACATAGGTCCAGCAATGCTCTATAATTAAGCAGTTAAAATCAAATGCTTGTGAACCATTAGCATGTGTTAGCTACTCTGGTGGGTTTTCAACACTGGGGTTTCCATGAAAATGTCTGCAAATATGTACCCTTGCCAAGAAAGATTTTGGTGTCCCACCACCAAAGGCTGCAGTGTTTTCCACCTGTAAAATGGAGCTACTGAGAAGAAGAATAACCTAAAAAACTTAAATCTCTGTCAAGTGAGCACATTTTTTTTTTTTCAAGTTAGGATTATTCCTGCTGGCCAAAAGAGCATACTAACGCTATTCCAGATGACTCGTTCACAATTCTGGGCACTAATGGGTATGGCCTGGGCCCCTCCAAACCAAGGTTTTGAAACCTGAATGACCCGGTTTCTTTCCAGCCATCAGCAATGTTTCCAAGCATGGCTTTGCACAGATGTGAATTGTGGAAGAATATTAAGTGAAGACAAACTCATAAAAATAGACCAAGTGACCGCTAAAGTCCCTTTCAGCTCTAAAATTCTATGGTTCTTAGAACGAGTCTAGAGCTGGAAGGAGGAAAAAAACAGTCCCTTCTTCCATTTGTCATTTGCTGGTTTAAAGTTAACTTGTTTAAATATTAAGTTTTTTGAGTCTTCCTTTAAGTTCTGAATTCTTTTTACAGAGGCTGTGTCTTCCAGCTCTGTAGCTATAATCTCTCTGGTATCCAGGGGTCTTCTATGTCATCTGCTTTTAAAAATCCATGACATTCTAAGTTTTGAATACAAAAGAACAACTATTCACTTTAGGAATACAGACTAACAACTTGGTGATATTACTTGGAAATCATATGAATCTGTTAATGAAAAAATTCCCTCTAAAAATCTGGGCAAAATAAATAATATTGGAGCATATATCTGAACAATGTGCAAATTAAATACACTGGAAAGTTTATTCTAACACTTCACATTAACTCATAAAGCAGCTGCACATCATTGCGGGAGGTAGTCAGAAATTACTTTTCCATATAAAATTCCTTGGTGTAAGTCATTCTAAAGTGTATTTCAAACTTCCCTGTCTCCTCTAGCAGAGCACGGTGAATCAATGTCTGATTAATTTAACCTTCTTTGGGATGACTCAGGATCATCACAAGGAACAACTATGATACAACACTACCCTTGGAAACTAACATAATACCCCACATAGGTTTTATCCTTATACCACACGGCCTTAGTTGGCTATACTTATTTTTTCATTGAGGTTTTTAATAGAGATCATTATGGATTCACATGCAGTTGAAAGGAAAAACACAGAGGATCCCTCTGTACACTTTGTTAATTTCCCTGCAATGGCAATTGACCATGCTCTGTGAATTCTTACATCTCAGCCTCTGACATCCTTTCTTGTTGCTGTCAGTGTATCTTCTTCTGATGGCTTTTCTCCACTCCCAACCCCCAACTTTGGCCTCTAATTTGTTGCTGCTGGAAAATGGGAGACAGAGGGTGGTTTGGGCCATGGCTAAAAGAAAGAACAAACAGTGCTAAAATGAAGGCCTAAAGGAGTATCATGGGATCAAGGGTAGGGGATACTGGGACTTTATTTTATATATCCCCCACCCCCACCCTGCTGGTTCTCTCTCGCTCACATGCACATCTGCTGCATATTCTAGACCTAAGAAAGCCAAATAAGTGACCTCCACAGAAGCAATGCATTACTTTGGAGTCTGCTGGGTGGTTAAGCTAATCAAACGTTTCCCTACTGGCAAATGGTATTCTGGTAGTGTCCAGTGGTCTCTGAACATCATCGTGCAAGGGCTGCAAATAGTTTGAAATGAATACACATAGCCTTAAAAAAATTTGAGAGAGTTTTTCTCTGACCTTACTGCTATTTCTAAGGAATTTTAAACTTAATCAGCCACTTGTACTATGTGGGGCAATCCAATTACATAAGTTGAATGAATAAAGTTATAAAACAAAGATGATAAAGAGCACTGTGAACGTGCTTTAGAGACTTCAGTAAATAAGAAACTGCCACTTTGTTCTCTACTGCATTAGGAACTTCTCAAACAAAGAGGCTTGATCAGGGCAGACAGAGAGGGGCTTATCAGCTTAGGAAACGGGAAGGATGGTACAATTAACTGTCACACAGTCAGATATAATTCACTCTGATGAGACCAATGAAAGAAAACATGGCAGAGACTGGTGCCCATCTTGTCTATTTGCATAATACCCAAATATCCCAGCCCTGCAAACCACCTTTTCCTCAAGGCTTATCTCCCCATGTGACCTGAGAGGAAAGGCAATAGCCCTTATGAGGAGGAGGGGAGAAGGAAGGAAAAGAAGGAGGGGGGGAGGATAAAAAAGTCTTATCTGAACTACAAATGCCTCACACTACTCACTTCAAAAAATTGAAAATGCTGTATCCTAGGTATTCCAAGAAAAAAAAAAACAAAAAAACTGCATTTCTTTCTTATTACTGTTCTCTCCCCTCCACAGAGCCAGCTCTAGCAAGGAGAGAGCAGTTGCCTTTAGTTCTTCAGAGAGCTGGATCCTCTGCCCTGGCAATCTGAGGTAAAGTGTTGTAAACACACGAGGACAGCTCAGGGAGGGTGGAGGGTTGGGAGAGGAAACAGAAGGGGGAACACAGAAGGCATTTCTCCACCAGCCTCCAATAAATACACTTCACAGGGTAGAGTTCACTCTCAGGAATTGAAGAGATGCTCCAAAAACAAACGGTCAAAGACCAGGGACCATAAAACACAAAACGTGTGTGATGTGAAAGATACTGAGAAAAACAAGGTTTTTATTCAAAAACAGATGCACAAGGAGAATTCAGTTTCTCCTCACGTGACAATACAGCATTCTAACTTTCAGAGTGCCAGGCGGACTAGGATCAGAAACATGTTTCAAACAGTGTGAAGATGGGAAGGAAAAGAACCACCCCTCCCCCACAAAAAAAAGGGGGGGGAGAAAAAAAAAAGGCCGCAACACACCAGAAATAGACTATGTGAGCCTGATCCTAAGCGCCAAAGGTTCTGTGCATTACCACAGATTCCCTTGCATTGCGGGTCATAGTGAGCTCAAGCATTACTATATATGGTATGTTTACGGAGCCATCAGATACAAACACGATGCAGCACTTATACCGGACCAGAACTTGCTGCTAAAGAGCTCGGCTTCTCCACATCTATGGCCACAAGATATCCCCTAAGTCAAAAGCAACTGCAGATGCTTCCAGAAGCAATGTCTCATGACTTACTGGCATTCTGACTTGCAGTGACTCCGGCTCACTGCCCTCCAAGTCTGCGTGCACACACACTTCCTTCTCCATCCAAACTTCTCCGCCCCTCCCTGCCGCCCACTTTCCCCCTCCACTGTCCATCCACCCCACAGCCCCACAGAGGCATAAATGCGCACTGAAGAATGTTTCTGCTGAATGGGGCCTATGTTACATGATGAAGGGCACGGACAAGCGCATCATCGATTTCTCAAGAAACAGCTGGCAAGGCTGAGGCCTGCAGCCGGCCGCCTGCCTCCCGCACAGGCTCATGTCCACGATGTATTTTCATAACATGAAATGTTCTGCAAGGAGAGGGAGGGAAAGCCAGGCATTGGAGGGGGGCGGGGGGCGGCGGAGGAAGGGTTAGGGGAGTAGTCTGAAGATGTTTTAAAGTCCTGGGAGAGGAAAGGGAGGGGGGAAAGAATAAGAGAGAGAGAGAAAAAGAGAGAGAAAAAGACTTCATCACAGGCTTTAACAGTCTTGTCCGACCTGTTCTGCGGTATGTTCGTTTAACTCCTTTCTGGCAAATGGATGAAAACAGCAACCCCTTTCTTTCTTTCCTCTTTTCCCCACAGCCATACCAAGGCAGACTTGTAGAGAAAAGGCACAAAGAAAACGGCCATCGCTACTGACTGGAATCAAATCCATAACTTCTACTATATAGCATGAGACCTTGACTGTCAGGTGCTTGGGGCTGTCACCTCACTGGACATAACCAACTTCCAAGCCAGCTCCAGCTCCATCTCCTAACTCTCCTTTTCCCCTTCAAAATGGGCAAAAATCGAGGTTGCGTTTCCTTCGTATTGCTTCAGAAAGAAAAACACTGAGCTGCAGTTTTCATGCACCTTCAACAAAGTAAAAGGAAGCATAAAGTTGTTTTCTTTCTTTTTTTCATTTGGCATTCGGCATTTACAGGGTTAATGGAGAGCCTGCAAACCAGAAATTTACCTGCTTAGCAACAGAAGCATCAACTAAGCCGAACTGGTTGTTTTGACACAGGACAATCAGTTTCTACCTGGTGAAAAAACCTGATGATGTTTCAGCTGCCATTTTAAGCAAGAGTCATATATTAATCATATAACAGCAGGAGAGACACCAAGGAAAGGGAGAGAAAAGTCCAAAAATGAGACTTAATACTCAGCTTAAAGGTGCAGATCAAAACCAAGCATCTAAACTCAGTGCCACATATGTAAAACGTGCTCTAAAAGAGCAGACGTCATGGTTGAGAAAACTGCTCTTGGCAGCAGTAAAACATGTCCTCGCTTCTCCTGACCTTGTTTACAGCTGTTTAGTATTTACATCTACCTTAAGGATTTTCAGATAGTGGGAGACTTTTAACCTCCCCTTTCAGGAAAAGAACAGATTTGCCTCTCTAAAGAGTGAGATGAAAAGAAAAGCATGAATTGTACAAAAGAGGATGCTTTTTTCCTATATCTTGATTTTAGCAAAAACGCAAATGCATCCCAGGGCTTCCTAACTTCTCAGAAAGGGTAACAAATAGAAATAAATTCCAAATAAATTCCTTGAAACCTAAATATCTACTTTAAAATGAAACTACAGAAAGTGTCTTCATCTTCAGCAAGTAACTCTGTTTCAATTTTGGAAGCTCCAGGATGCCAAGGCTTGAAGGGTTGGTTGCTGTAGGATGTTTACTGTTGTTTTAACAGAAATTAGTCTCCTTGGTCAAAACAAGGCCTAAAAGCAGTGAGACCTAACAATTTGGCCCAGTTACTGATTATGTAAAAAACATCAGAAAAAGATACTAATACACTCTGCAAATGAAAATACAATTAAATATAGTGTAAAGAAGGAATAATGTCAATGTATGTTCATGTATGTATAAACACATGAATGTCATTACAGAGCCAAAGTATGTACATGTGAAAGAAACAAAACAGAAGTGAAAATTTTAACATTAATGGTACCACTTTTGGAGGAGACCCTGTTTTTAAGAGGAGAGAAGAATGATAAAGTTATTTATGATACTGAAATGCTGTGGAAAACCATAATTTAGAGTTTGATTTTGACAGGTTCTCTTAAATTGTAAACTGAACGTAACACTTGACATAGATTTTTGTAAAGCGTAAAAAGAAATATAATAACCTAGGAAAAAAGAAAACTTTCTAACTTCAACCCAATTTAAAATAAAATTTCAAAACCACACAGGTCTTTGAAATTATCAAAAAGCAAGTAGGCAACACCAAGCCACAAAAACAGTCTCCTCTGTTAATAAAGTAAAATACTTGCATTTATTCGGGACTTCTATACTAATAGTTGGAGCAAAGCATATTTTATTTCTGAAACTTACATCTGAAAAAATGTAAATTGTGTCAAAGAAACTCTAGTGTGACAAAATGGTGGTATTTAAAAGCAAAAATCTAGCCTATGCAAAAAAAAAAAAAAAAAAAAAAAGAGAGAGAGAGAGAGAAAGAAAGGAAAAAAAAAAAAGCCCACAGCGATGCACACTGGTCACAGGCAGAGTGGGCTGCCGAGGCCAGTTGTATCTAACAGTTGTGCTCGAAACAACAAATGGTGCATTCATAAACTGCAAAAGCAGAGGCTGTTCAGAGGCTGTGAAGTCTGCAAACGAAATGATGAGCGGCTTGACTTTCCTGTTGTTCCACAGTAAAGGAGTGAAAACAGGACTAGATTCAGTTGGACACACAGGCTGTCACTTCAGCTGTGGCAAAATGGTGAGCAAGAGGTTCTAGATAAAGAGGCCCCATTTACCCTCTTCTAATAAGAGCTGGGCCTAATGATTATCCAGTAAGCACCTCTACATAAGATAATACTGCAAAATACCGCATAAAAACCAGAATTCACATCCTCCCCCACCATTTTTAGTTTAAAGAAAATACTCAGGTCCCCCAAATCCACAGCTTCTGTCCAAGGGATTAAATGTCTGTGGCCTTAATACATGTGACACTGTCTCTCCATTCCTGTAACAAAAGAAACATCTGGTACCAGCTACTCAGCATCCCTGATAATTCTGTCAGAGCTCCAACTTCTTAAAAAATTAATTAGTGGCATTTACATCTGCCAGTGCAGAAGGCTTACCTGGGTTCTAGTGCAGGTACCACAATACCTCACTTAATAAGAAATCCAGGTTTGCAACAAGAAAGTATCAGATGGGGGAATTTCTAGGTTTATATATCATTTCCTAACTCTTTTATTTAGCAGTATTTAAAACAAAATTTCCAGTGGCTCAAATGTATTCATTTGCCTCATCAGAAGTTTCCAACACAAATGTGAAAGGAACCTGTTTATAACATAGTTTTGTTGGGGATCTAGCTAGAATCACCTAGGACGTGTTTTCAAACTGGACATGCCCCAGCTTTAACCCAGACCTACTGAATCAGAATCTCCTGGGGCGTGACCCTGGCATGCCCCATATGGAAAAGTTTGCCCCTGGTTCAGAATCACTGTTTTAAAGGCTGCAGTCCAGTGAAAAGTGATTACCTGCCAAGGTACATCAAAACTGAGACAAGTCAAAAAGTGGAGTTCCATGCGATGTAAGCCAGTGAAACATTCTCCGTTACCTTATGGACAGACGTCAGTGCCCCTGGTTCGCTAAGCTGGCCACTGGGTGGTTTTGCCAATGCTACCCGACCGCCTAGAGGATCAGGCAAGAGCCATGTGGTGCGACCACAGGTGCCCAGCTCATAGGACCTGCCCAGGGGCCAACACTGACCACAAGGAGTATCTCACTCGGGGTAAGATAGGGCACACGCAGCAAGCTGCCTCAAAGGCGGATGGCCTTTAGCCATCAGTAGTGGCACTGATGGTTACCTAACAACAACCTGTTGTACTTTCTGGTGATGTACTTGAAGTACAGAACATCAAGAGACTGCATCCCAGCTGAATGGGCTCAGTATTATTAACGCACCGATTCTGAAGGTGGAAGCTGTTGAAAGCAGAGAGCAGGGTGGGGAGATGACGAGGACACTGCACTTGCAGGAGAGGTGACAAGACCAAGGCACAGGCTTCTGAGGAGTCCAGACTGCTTTGAAATGAGCAAGACTGAGCCCAGCTGAGGATTTCAAACCCTAAACTGCTGTTTTGCTGTTTTGGTTCTCTTCTGCCCCTCTTGCCTCCACTCTCAGGAGGCAGTCATTTTAGAAAGGAGGTAACAGAAGCCCAGTCCGTGGAAAGGGACAGAATCTGCTCGGCAGACCTGCTGCTGCCAGATTCCTGGTCCAACTTCACAGAACTGCTCTCCTCTCCTTTCTCCTACACAAACTCCTTTTCCTTCCAGTGCCAGTTTACTGTTGGTACTCTCTGCATCTCCTCCTTCTTGTAAAAAAATAAAAGGGCTCTGCGGGTCATTTTCTAACTGAAGTTTAAAAAAAAAAAAGCTGCCAGGTAAACCAAATATTTTAACACGGGCTTATTCTGGGAAATAAACAACACGCAAGTGAGCAAGTTCATGCTTGCGCAAACTTCTGAAAATTTAGAAGTGATCACGGGCTACATGGCCTTAAATCACAAATGAGCAAAAAAAAAAAGAAAAAAAAAGAGTGGCTCAGCGCACACATTTTCTAGCAAACATACCCCCCCCCCCAAGGGAATAAAAAAAAAAAAAAAAAAAATCTCAAATGCTCAAACGGGCCCTTTGAAGATCTCTGGTGGTTCATTAAACTGTTACTTCAGCAGCCGGAGGTAGGTCTGCCCGACGCCGGCTGAGCAAAGCACGTCAAGGTCTTTGGAGAGACGAGGGCGCTCACTCACAACAGGAGGCCGCCTCCTCGCCGCCCGCCCTCGCCAGCTCCGCGCGCCCGCGGCCGCAGGAAGACGCCGCCGCAAGTCCCGGACGGGCCCGGCCCCGCCCCCCGCCATCCGCCCGGCCAATCGGCGCCCGCCGTCCTGACTGACGGCCCACTCGGCGCACACGGCGCCGCCCCTCGCGGGAGCGGAGGTGGGGGCGTGCGGCCGGAGTCGGCCCCGGCCGGAGCCGGGACGCCGGCAAACGCAGGCCGCGTGTTGGCAGTTCGGTGCCCGCTGCCCGTTCGCCACACTGGGGAGCGGGGAACGGGTGTTTCCCAGGGCCGCGGCTCAGGCGCTTTCAGTCGTACGAAAACATCTTCCTTAGACCGAGGCCACTTTACACCCCGACTCTCGTGCAGGGAAGCCCGTCGAGGCCGGCCCTGCTTCCTGAGGGGAAGGTGCTTCTCCCGCGCCTAGGCCACCAGCCTGGCGCTTCCATCTTCCCCAGGACTGTGGTGGCAGTGGGTGGTACTCGGGCAAAGCCACGCTGCTCTTTCAATCGACTACTCGCCAGTCCCCCGAGCTGTCTTTTTAAAAATAGCAAACCCAACTACACACATCCCGGACGCTTCGAAACTTGGGCCACAGGGGGACAGAGCAGAAACCCATTTAAAAATGGATTTAATAAAAAGCTTAACTTGATAAGGGTAAAATGGTGACAAGAGGGAATACAGGTGCTCCTTGTGCAATTTTTAAATTTGCAAATTTTTTGAAGTTTGAAATTAATTCCAAGTAAGGTTTTATTGTTTTGTTTTTTTTTTTGCAGAGCTTAAATTCAACACCTCCATTTAAGAAACAATCTCTCAAAGGGCAACTTTTGTTTTCTCTTCACGACTTTAAACTTTTAGAGTAGTTTGCCACAGTAATAAGTGCAGATTGGTAAACGAAATATCCAGCTAGGGAGTGAAAAATTAGGCCAGTGGCAAGCTATTTATTTCAGTGCTTCAATACATACGCGTTAAAGGGGCAGCAGAAGGAGGATTTTTACTGTCAGTAATTTCTAAAACTTCCATATCATTTTTAACTATAAATAAGCACAAATTACATTTGCATTTTCTAAAATGATACAGAGGAACACAAAAGTTTTGGATTATTGCATGATTTTTGAAAGGAGCATGTTTATTCTATATTTAGCAAGCTTTCATTCTAGCACCTGGTGCATGACTGACTGTGCTAACTCCAGAAATGAAACTGATAATCGGAGGGCAATCCCAAATAATCTTTGAGAAAGGATAAAAGGAAACCCCTATAAAACTGAAAACGATCTTCAGAATCACTGTGATAAATGTTACAGTATTTTTTACAAACTTTTGCTGGGACCTTGAGAATCTTTCAGGCTAGACAACCGCCCTGAATAAAGCCGAGGTGTTTTTTTTTTTTAATGAAAGGAAAGAAAAAACCATGTTTTAAAATCACTTGCCTCGTCACTCGGATGCAGCATCCAACAATCTGTTTTAGCCTCACTACATAAAAATGATAGGCAAAGTCGCCTTGTCTTAGGCCCACGTAACCAGAGAGAAGATAAATCCTCAAGTGTGAAACCTCATGTCTCTTCCCTAAATTCTCAATAATTTTTAAAAATTCTCTCATCCATGTGACCTTGGACTCTCTCATTTTCATCTGTTTCTTGCAGTACACTCTCTTTGCTAACCATTCAGCACACTGCAAGCCCTGATAAAAGTAGTTAATGTTTACTGAAACCTGCGCATGAACTGTACTAAACCCGATAGGAGCGAAAAGGCAAAGTTCTGTTAACAGCATCCACATCCAATAAAAAAAAAAAAAAAAGGGAGGGGGGGTGCGGGAGGGGGGAACCAAGAAGAGAGAAAGATTTTTCCCCCTAGTTTGAACCTAAAAATTCTCACAGTCAAAATACAAATTTTTGAAGTCTAATGCATAAGTCAACAAATATATATCACCAACATGAAAAGATGCTTTTAATCTATTTTTCTGCATTTTTGGAAATTTTTGACTCAAATATACCTGTTATTTAACGTGTTTTTCTAATTTTTTTTTTTTTTTTACAGAACTGAAAAATCTGTCTCTCTCACATTCTTTCACACTTTCTTTTGAAGGCCCAGCTACTTGATCAATAACTGATTTTAATTATACTCTCAAACATTTATTCATTTGAATAGTTGCTTATGGGTTATATCTGAAGAAGGCTTTTATGCAAAGATAAATGTAACATTTCGACAGTTACCATCTAAAATTATTTTTCTCCCCTTAACCCTTTGGTTTTCTCCAAATGTAAGCACAGTTAACTTCAGTCTAATCAGATCTTTAATTTTCATTGTTTCTTCTATTATAGTCACTCTAAGTGTACTTGGTTAAATATTTCAGAACTTACAGGTATTTTAACTTACTGATAATCTGTCTCTTCCTCCCATTTCCACACTTCTTCTCCAGTTACCTCAGTTAAAATAAATTTTCAACTGACGCAGATACACACAAACAGACTGTATCCGAACAGGATGCTCTCAGGTGTTTAAAGCCAACTTTCTCTCTCCCCCCATCCCCCCTTGCTTAAAGGGCAGCAATAGAACCAGTCACCTTGGAAACAAACATCACCCAGTGTTTGCAGAACAAACAATGGTACCTTTTCAGCCAGTACCAGGCAGGCAGGGCAAGGGGCAGCCAAGCAATTCTGAGCCGTACAGGAGTGTTAACATATTGCATTCATTCAGTGCACGAAAAAGTAGTTCAGTACTAAAAATGAAGCGCTCTCACACGTGTGAACCTTTGGCTAGAAACCACAGACAAAGCAAGTAAGGTCTGAAGTCAAATAAGGCTATCCCAAGTTAAGAAAAATATCTTTTCATTATTTCTGGAATTGTTTTACATACCTCATGAATAAGGTAGAACTACGCTCCTGCCCATAGGATTATGACCTTCTCCAGCAACTAGGAAGAAGTTTAAAATCATTTTTTAAAAAATCAAACATTTCACCTTGTTTCTCTTATGAAACCATCATTGTGTCATTTTAATTTTACTATGCCACGATATATATTTAGGTTTTAAAAATTGGGTATATTGCTTGATGCTTTAACCCACTTACGGATTGCTGGTATTGATAAAGAAATCTGACTCTAAGCTGGACAATTAAGTGTCAATTTCCAGAACATTGTCTAAATAGTACCAAACAGATAAATATGTAAGGGCCTTGGATAACAAGAACTACTTTTCAATCTGTGATAACAATAACTACTAAACTTTTATTTATTGAAGGCTTGCAGCAAAAGCTAGTGATTTGGGGGGGGGGGGGGATTCTGTCATTACTGTTTTCCAAAAGCTCAAGTGGATCTTTTAACCAATAAAACACCCCCTGTGTGCACACTCGTTCTTCAACTCCTTCAGAATGAAAATTTTAAATGTTAAATGAAAGTAACAATTCCCTCCTTATTCCTTCCCACCAATTAAGAGAAAAGGCTGGGGCCCAAATGAGTTATTCGGACAGGAGTTTGATGTCAGTTAAATACCACAGTAACTGGCATTTTCTATCACCCCCAGACTAAGGGACAAATGCCTAATTAACATGGACCAACATGCAGCTTAAACTGGAAAAGTGCCTGTCCTTTTTCTTTTCTTTTTTTCTCAAAAGATTTAGATCTTTAACATCCCTGAATTAAAGCGCACAAAGGGTGTCTAATGCCATCTGACTGAGGTGTAATGAACTAATAATGCTTTTTTGCAGAGACAGTAAATCAGTTAACAGTCATCTTCCTGACTGGGCATAAGTTAGTGAGCACAACTACTGAATAGGAACTAAACGGTTATACTGGGTACCCTTGAAAATGAAAAGAAACTCTTGAGAGTGATGCCTGATAATAATACTGAAAAATACTTTAAAACACAGCCGCAGGGCCTAGCACCAGACCCGAGACTCTGAAAACTGATGCTGCTGGCTCCAGGGCAGGGAAAGGAAGAGGAGGAGTCAGGCTGCCTCTCCTTCACCATCCTCTTAGTCCAGCCTCAGGGAGAGGGAGCAGAGCCAAACAGAACTAAACCAGGACTGGAGCCTTCCCCTCCTTGATTTAACACCGCACCTTGCCAAGTCACTTTTGCAGTAGATCAAACAAAAATTACGACCTGGAGTAGTTTGAGCCAACTGACTCCAACAGTTCAGCCAGTTAAGCTACTTTCAACTAAGTTATCCCATAAAACAGCGACTATCTTAACATTTAACTTCTACTTAGTTTTATTTGCCTATGCATCCAAAAATGTCCATGCATATTATACCCATACTAGCAAACCATAAATTTATCGATTGCATTCATTTAATGCCAAATCTAAGGAGAAAAAAGGCAACAGCCACACAACCACTTATGAACCACTGCTTGGTTTGTACTGAAACAATGGCAATAAATGCAAGCTGCCTTTCCACCCTTTTCTCTCAGTTCCAACTCCCCCGTTCCCCTGCCTGCACCCCATTCTAGAAGACAGTGTCCTTCTAAGGCAGCTGTGGGGACAGAGAGGAGGCAGGGCTCAGTCATCTTGAGGAACGTGCTTCTCTCAATCCCCTCCAGGTCTCAGGACTGCCTGGGGACAGGACCGCCTTCCCTCTCTCTGGGCGGGTGACGAAGCAGCACTGGGCTTGGGGGAAGGAACTCCTAGTCCCGAGCCACTCCCTTCCCCACCCCGCCCATTCCCAGATCCAGAAGAGCCACGGGATCCAGTGATCACCCCAACCGCAGCAGCTTCCTCCATCTTCTCCAAGAACAGCAGAACAGCTCACAGGGGCAGAGCTGGGAAAGGAAGTGAAAGAAGGCGGCCCAGGTGCCACAGTGGCTTTATCTTTCTCCCCTCCTTAATATTTCTCTCAAGTTTCTGTTTCACTGATGCCTACATTTGATTAACGACATGCTTTTACAAGCCACCTGATAATAAAGCACGCTCCAAAGCATCAGGGTTCAGAGCACAATTCATTTTGAAAAAAGTTATTCATGCTTTGGTTTATAGATTTAAATGTCTTTAGAGACTGCTATTCATTACTCCGGGCACTATTATGCCTAAAAATCAACTTCTCTCCTGTTCAAAAAGTAAGGTAGGAAGGAAAAAAAAAAAAAGTAAGGTAGGTTTAGAGAAAATTTTACTTATGTTTTCACAAGTTCAGTATGCATCCAGAAGCCCTTCCTCAAGTAGCAAGCATCTCACAAAGAACTTATTTACTATGATCTTCAAATTGCCCCACCATTGGGACCTGAAGTAAGCTACCAAAGGGGGAAAAAGCCCTAATTAAACAATTCTTCAAAACAAACTAAACCCCAAATCCTTCAGATATAATTTATAACTCATTTCTATTTTTTATATAAAAAAGATAATTACTAACAGCTACAAAACAAAGGTAAAAGAGAAGATACTGATGGAGTCCTCGCTCAAGTCAAACCTCTACTAGAATCAGAATGGTAAAACTGCTTTGGAATTCTTGAAATTATGCTTGGAGAGTTCTTTCCCCTGGAAACCTCTGTGAGGTCAGTGTATGGAAAGTAACTACCGCCTCTGATCCCTACATAGGAGCCTCCCCATAGCTGAGCGCTGCAGGCAGAGCTCTGTACAGAGAGGGGTGGCAGCCACACTCCAGAGACTTTCTAGAGAGAAGGAGCCCTGTGTTGGAGGTCCGCTCAGTCTCTGCTCCTCTCACCAGGTCCATATAATAGAAGTAATTTTCCCCATCTTTCCTGTAAGGATCCAATTCCATTATCTGCAGAAAATCCAAACAGCATCATATTTTGGGGGTACTGGCTTTCCCAAACCCATCTGTGCCTCGGCTCAGATGGCAGGTACTTATTTGTCCACCCTGTTTGGCTAAGAAATTGCTGACGATTTCCTAGAGCAAATTGAGACGTGTACAAAAGCTTGAAATAAATATTACATTAAATGTGTTGAAAGGACATAGGCACTGCAAGAAAACAAACAAACAAACTTGCCACCCCACCCTGACTCCTAGAGAAAGAGATGGCACACTGGGTGCTGCTTCTTCAGATAACACAAGAACAGCAGAAATAAGGCAGCTGCTTCTCCTACCTGCACCTCGTGGGGGATGGGTTGTAGGTATAAGTCGTGCAAGAACTTTGCTGTCAGAACCCAAGAATACAGGAGAAATCACTGTTGAATAATAAATAAGCTACCAGCACCCCCATTTTAAAGAGAGGAAAATGGGACCAAAGGAGAATGGAGATGAGGTTTTTGAGGGAGGTCTCACTCTGCTGTCTGGACTTCTGGCTGCTGCTCTGCCCTAAAAGAAGCTTTCAGGATGCTTAGAATTCTCCTAGATTTATGGTACTTTTCCATTATATAAAAGTCCAATAGCTTCTATTCTCCCAAAGGTTTTTGTTTGCCCTTACTGATTACACAGAAAGAAAATGCTGCCTAGGGGTGTCATTATGTCACCTTTTAAGAATATGATAAAGGAAAGATATCCTGCCCATTTTACAGATGGAAAAACCAGGGCACATGGTTTAATATCTTTTCATAAATCATCATCAGTGTTGGGCCTGGGTTTCAGACCTTAGTCCCCCTGGCTAACAAATCCAGTTTTCTCTCTAAGAGACCATATTAGATTAATTAAAAGGGCCAAAGGTGATTATGTCATGAGGCCTGTTAAAATGTTTCTGGCAATCTGCCTGATTCAATTCACTTCTCTAACAACATTCTTTCCTCTGAAAGGATAAGAAGGAGGTGGTGTCAAGGGCATCTCTGGAAACCATTCAACAGATGAACAGGTGGGAACAAAATGCATCTTCATAACTTGTCAGACCATGGACTTCAGATTTTTTTTTTTTTAACCTTCCCTCCTCCACCTACACAATCATTCGCGCAGAACCAGAATTCCGTTGCAGTTCAGAATTGATCTAATAGTTATTTTCCTGGCATTAGACCTTAAGAGTTATTCAGATGCAGTATCCGCCTTCGTCTAGAACAGGAATCTCCAGGGAGTTATTTCAAGGAGTCCACTTATTCATATCTCATCAAGTATCTACAAACCAAGTAACTCTCACACACGTGTACTATGATTTTTCAAGTGTATGAAGATGCAGTTATAATTAATAAAAATTCCACTAAACGTATTTTTATTTTTTTGTCATTAGAGTGTCCCCAACAGATTCTAAAACTATAATCAAAATCATGCATGGGTCTAAAAAAATTTTTTTTAACATTAAAAGAAGTTCTCTTATTTGAAGATTGGGAATGACTGTGCTAACCCAAATGTGACATTGATTAAAGCAAAATACTCAACAAAAATACAACTTCAAGTAAATAACATGTCACATCATTTGTAATATTTACAACAGAGGAAAGCACCTTCCTCTCAGAAGAATTTGACCCTTTAGAAGGACTCTTTAATCTGTTCAATTTGTTTTAATTGGCAACTCTCATGTGTTTCAGGTAACAAAACAAAGAGGCCCTATCCACTCCAAAAAATACATATTTAAGTTCAGTATTTTCTTCCTTACAAGAAATTGATTTCTGATTAAATACACATTCATAATTTACAGTAAAAACTTTAATCCTAAGACTGGATTCATTTAACCCAGGAGAACACCTTTTTTCCCTTCATATGGTGAGGGCCCAGGGAATGCAAAATAATTAAAATACTAGCCTTTGACCAAAAAAAGAAGAAATTAAAAAGCCACATCAAAATAATGTGATTTTTCATGTCAAGGAATATTTGAATACATCCAAAAAATACTTAATAGTTTTCTATTAAGATTTTAATAGGTCTGGCATAATTATTTTAAAGACATGTACAAAAATGCGATTTTTATTTATTGTCCACAATATAATACATCTCATTTTTGTAATATGTGTATGTATCCATAGAAGATCACCTGGAAGGAGATCTACAGAAAAATGTCAGCAATACTTATTTCCAATCTGTCAGAGTAAGTAATTTTCATTTCTTTCCCTGTTTGCTTTGTTGAAATTGTTTTCCTTATGGTTCATTTAGAATTTTTCTACAGTGAATATGAATTATATGTGCGACAATAAAAAATCTAATGGGAAAAAAATTTCAATACTTAAGAATGCTTCCTTTGTAATCTCTGAGTGATAGGATGACAATTGATTTTTATTTTCTTCACATTCCCTCATATTATCTGCAGCAAATATGAACACTTGATAGTGGGGAAAATGTCTAAATAGCAGTATGATTTTGAGTCATTGGCTCTAGGTGGATTATTGATGTAAGTCTGTTCAGAACATCATTAGCAGAATAACTGGCTCTATCACACGGTGTTCAGATAAGCAAACTGGGGACAAAAATCCAGGCTGGATTCCACAGGACGTTTTGGGACATCTAAGAGAATCTAACACAGGAGCTCAAGGTTCTCCTCCCAGCCCTGCTCCCTTGCATCTCTCCAGGCCTCCCTGTGCTCACCTGTAAATTAAGGAGAAGAGCTGGACCATGATCCTCTAGGCTCCTTCCAGTATAATATTCTATGTTTCTAAACAGGATGCACATGCAATTTCATCAAATCTTGACAGTAACAACTTCTTTGCCCAGGGTAGTTTTAAATTGTTCTCACCAATATACTAAATGCTTACACTGTGCCAGACCCTGGTAGGTATAAATAGTGTTTTATATAATGCTCTCCAATCCCATGATATAGGTCTGATTACTCTCATTTTGCATGGGTAAAAAAAAAAAAAAAAAAAAAATCTGTGGTCTGAGGGCAATAGCTGTTTGCAACCACAGTGTGGACAAGTTATTAACTGCTCTGTGTCGATGCATCTACCATGATTCATTCAATCAATATTTACTGAGCACTTATTAAGTGCTTGAGATGCATCTGTGAACAAAACAGACAAAAGAACAAAAAAACCCTCCTGGAGCTCATACTCTAGTATAAGGAATAGAAAACATATAGTATGTGCCTGCAACTTAGCAGGTGCTTGATAAATATTAGCTCCTGCTCTTCCCCTTTTGAAGATGGAAAAAGCCTTAGAAAATGAATCACACAGAAGGCACTGATTTCAAATCACCCAACAAATGCAGAAGAGCAAAAATGAAAAGCACTTGTATTGGAGGATGCTGGCCTGGATTCAAATTCTGCTATGTGGCTTACTAGCTAGATTGACCTTGAGCAAGTTATATAAGCCCTCTAAGCCTTGGTTTCCCTGTCTGTAAAATGGAGATAACAACAGCCTCAGAAGGTCAATGCAATGATTAAATGAGATAAAGTATAGAAAGTGGGGATACAGTGGCGACTCTACCTGCTATGATTAGGACCACCTCTCTAAACCCCATCTTCCTTACCTGCCAAATGAGGACCATTTTACCAACTTGATAGGGTTGTTGTGAGGACTAATGGTGATAACACACAGAAAGCATCAACCCTGATTTGCCTTTTAACATTTACTATTAACAAGAGTGAATGGGGGAGCAGATGTGGCTCAAGCAGTTGAGCACCCGCCTCCCACATGGGAGGTCCCAGGTTTGGTTCCCAGTGCCTCCTAAAAAAAACAAACGAACAAAAAAAAAAACAACAAGCAAAACAAACAAAAAAACCATCTCAGGGAAGCCAATGTGGCTCAGTGGTTGAGCACCGGCTTCCCACATATGAGGTCCTGTGTTCAATCCCTGGCCCCCACTACCTCAAAAAAAAAAAAAATGTGAATGGGGAGAGAGGCAACCATGGCGTGCTTGGCTAGTGGGCCCCAACACTAGAGCTCAAAGAGAAAGAGGGAACATTGCTCCGAACACGTGAGTGCAAAGCTGACACTCCCGACACGCTTGTGCACACAGCGGGATCTGATGCATGTGATGATGAGATGACAACGCAACCGAAGCTGAGTCGCCAAGGCTGAGGTCCAAAGCCTGTCAACTGGGTGGGCTGGTTCCAGTTGCCTCTTTCAGGTACTTCCAGCTTCACCAGGGGGTCAAAAGAGCAAAGGGAAGGAACAGAAAGGGATTTACTACTTTGTCAGTTTTTAGAGGAAGGTGTGCTAGTTATGGAGATTGAAAATGATTTGGCAGGATTATCACACATCCACCCTCCTGTAGTCCAGAGTTAGGACAACAGAAGGCGTTGGGAGCAGAATTCGCACCTTTCTTCTCTCCTTCTGTGTTGGGGCCAAGAACCATGAGCTTCTCTATTACCACCAGGAATACCAGTAGCCAAAGGCCCAGGTGACTGAAAAGCGGAGTGGGGAGTCGTATATTGGACTCAAGTCCCCTCACTACCTACACCTGAGGCCAGGGACCCATCAGCTCACAACGCGCAGGGTCACTCTCCTGGCCGTCCAGCATCCCCCACTCCACATCCCAAGCCCTAGGACAATGAGATGCTGGGAAAGCTTTGGGGCCCTCTAAAGGAAAGCTGCACCTTAAGTAAATAGCGTTAGTAATATGTAAACCCATATGCCAACATTATAAACACGATACATTAATTAAATGAAAGTGCCCCAAAGGCATGGCAGATTGAAGCGGTCTGAACCCAAACCTTCTGCGTCAGGGCCCAAACTGGAGCCTGAGTCTCCTGCTGCCCTTGCCACACCTTTGCTAGGCCACGCCATCCCCCCCATTGGGGTGGCTCACCTGGAGTTGATTAACTAAGAAGTCAAACGTCAAGCCGGAGTAGGTGATCCAGCTTTTCAACAGGTCTATGGCTGTGCAGAAATAAAGCCTCCCTGTGTGTATGTATCACCCTAGTGGCCTGAGGCGATTCCCAGGTCCTGAGTGTTGTTCATCGTGTACCAGCTGACGTGGGATGCGCGCTCTGCCCCAGGCCAGAAACGAACAGTGAAGCGACTCACAGCAGCCTCCCAGAGCACAGATGTAGCCGGGTCCCCCCTTCTGAGGATGTCTCCAAAGCTCCTGGCAGGCTGACCTGTCCTTTTTCTGACTTTACAAAAACTCCCTACCCATTTAGAGAAGAAAGGTATGGATTCTGCTCCCCAGCCCCCCTGTATAACTTCCAACCCATCTTCTAGTACTCCGTCCTCAATGCCCTGAACTCCAGACCAACACTGAGCTTTCCTGGGCAGATTGGATCTCATGCTTTAGCTTCTCCTGTCAAAGCACCCCACTACAAGTTCCTTTCATAATGTAAACTCCCCACAGGCAAGAACCACCAGGCTCTGCCAGGCCTAAACCTAGTGTCCCAAGCACAGTAGGTGCTCAATTAAGGTTCACTCCAATGAATTTTGAGGCATTCAAATAATATGTTATGCTCGAATCCAAGCCAAAGGTTAGAGAAGAGTGAAGACAAATGAACTGAGTCAAGCTATTCAGAATTGCTCAGAAGGGAACTCTCCAGATACTGAAGTATAATCAGTTGATTATCCGTAACAAAAGAACACCTCTTTGGATGGGTGTGATGAGCCATAAAGCTTCCTGATAGCTGTTTGACCCCAAAAATGTTAACATGTCACAGCTTCAGTTTCCTGTCTTTGGGAAGAGTAGAATATCTACACCTCACAAGGCCTTTGTGACGATGACATGGAATGTCACACAGACCTCCTGGCAGGATGTCCCCAACATGAAAAGTGGTTTCCTTCCCCTAACCCATCGTAAATGCCAAAGGAACACACTCACCAGCCCCCATGCCCCTCCTGGTTCCCCAAGGCCCCACTCTATCTTTCCAGTATCCGACCTCATTCCTGCACAACTCCACCTCAAGCGAGAGAAGATGCTAAAAAACAAAGCTAAACAAAAAAGGTTGCCGACCATTGTCTCAACAAACAGTGCAGGCAATGTTTCTCTCATAAAATATATGTCAGTTTTAGGTGACGGAAATTATTTTAACTTTCAGGTAGGTATTCTGTCCAATCTACTAAACTGATGAGGTGTCTACCTGAGTTTACCACAACCCTGTCAGCCATCCCCAACTCTTTACAGCCAAGTCCCTTAGTCCGTGGGCGCAGGCTTTGAGACTCAGAAAGTCCTGCCTACCATAATTTTTTAAAAATATGTCCTCTCCAAAGGACAGAGGACTCTGAAAACCCAACAGTAAAAGGTAATAGTGTATCTTTACAATAATTAATAAACCACTAATTATCTTTGGAGCCTGCTGTCTGACTTCCTTCAAGTTCAGCCCAAAACAAATCTTTAAGTCTTGGGCACACTGCTTTCTTTCCTGGTGGACTTAATCTGCAGAAAGTGGAACCACGAGAAGAAAACTGGGAATGTCTGAGGGGCAGACTGTGATTGGGGTAGCGTACAAGTGTGCAGCTGAGCACTGAATGTGACTCCTACAAGTTCATCAGCTCCATCTTCACGAACAGATTCCACTTCTACCAGCTAGTAAAGCCACCACTCACAGGGTCATCAAATTAGCAACTAGTTTGCCCTCTGCTTGCTCCTTCTAGCAGCAGTAACTCCCAGCTTATGATAATGGGGATTATTGTAAATAAATAGCATTTTGGACTAAGTATGTCCCAATTCAAGTGCCAGCCTCGATATTTTTGACGGAAAATAGATGAATCTCTCTCCTCTACAGAGTTTCACTATCCGATGAGCACCAGTTAGTAAAAATGCAATTAAGGAAGTGTAAATATTGTTGAATTGAATTATATTTGCTGAAAATCTATGTCCCCACCTTTCAATTGTCATTTAACAACTCTTCTGAAGGTGGTCCATGTGTCCTGGCTTTAAAATCTCTTTGGGGGGGGGGTAAGAAATTATTCAGTTGCATAGGGCACCAAATTCCAAGCTCATTTTCTGCACTTTGCTGAACCATTTCCTCTACTGCTTAACTTTCCTAAATGCTTACACTGTGTCACTGCTTAAAAGCCCTTGAAGACTCACAACTGTCTACACAACTCACCCCCAATCTATCTTGCCAGACTCACATCTTGATACCCTCTGCAGCCTAACTTAACATACAATACCCCTAAACCCTTCTTTCTAGTCGCACTGTACTTCCGGCCACATCCTGGCCCCAAATAAGCCTCATACTTTTTGTACTTGAGGGCCTGTATTCAAACTCCTCTTTTTGCCTAGAAGTACTTTTTCCCTTCCCCACACCCTTCTCCACGTGGCAAACCCTCCATATATTTTATGGCAAACCCTTCGCATTTTAAGATATCACTTCCTCTTTCCCTAACCACTTCCCACTTCCAGGTCCTCTGCATGTTCTTACTCCATCGCCCCTGGGCTTTTGCTGGCCAGGATGCCCTGGCGAGTTTTAGGGCAGGAACCACAGTGTACTCACTCATCCTTGCAGTCTCAGAGCCTGGTACCTGATATGAGTCAAGAAACAGTTCCTGCTTGCTATGTCCTTCAATAAAATTTACTTTTTTAATGTTAAAAAAAAAAAAAAAAAGAAACAGTTCCTAAGGGGGGGTGGCAGAGGATGGTATTCGGTGGATAAGAAAAAAAGAGCACATGGTGCTGGTTCTTCAAATCACATCTCTTTTTCACTATTCTGCTGAAGCTACTGAATTGCCATGAACAAATTAACAATGACAATAATAATAATGGTAAACAGAGAAGATAGGTCAGTTATACTTGAGCTGGCAGCACACAGAGCTGAAATTATCTTTTTGTTACTAATTTCAAAACAATCCTTTTCCACAGACCCAACAGAAAGAAACAGGAAGAGGAGGATTGTGGGAAGATGGCAGAGTAGGAAGCTCCAGGAATCAGTTCCTCCACCAGGACAACTAATAAACAGGGAGAAACTGTCTGAATCAACTATTTTGAAACTCCAGAGTACAGTAGAACATTGTAAAGCATCCAGGGAAGAGTTGGAGGAAGAGGCTGGTAAATTATGGCAAATGAGTGAATTAGTCTCTCCACACAGCTGTTACCATTGCCCAGTCCACACTCTCACAGTAAGCATCAGTGGGATCCAGCCCCTGGGGGAGCTTACTGGTGCCAGAAATGTACATAAAAGTCCTTCCCCGAGATCTAGGGTGGGCATAGGCTAATTGCTGATCACAGCTTTTGATTAGCTACTTTGGTTGGATCGCTGGGGGCCACTCTGAAGGCAGCCATTGTTTCAACCTGCCCTGGCAAAGACGGCAGAAAGTATGCTTCCACAGAGTCACGGAGGGCAGCTGAAGGGCTGCGCAAGAAAGCACAGCTTTAGGAAACTGTGGAAGAAGCTCCTGGAGCCCTTCCTGGCCACACCCTCTTTCCCTATGCAGGGCAGTTTGGAGCCAGCTGGGCTCTGCCTTGGGGGTCCTAGGCCCGGTTCTGGCAGAAAAATACTGACTTGAGAAACTCCTCTCCAGCACCCTCACCTCCCCACAGAATTTTCCCTCAAGGCAAAAGCAGCTTGAGACAAGGAAAACAGTATAAGAAACAACTGAGGCAGATGGCCTGGGGGCAAAGGCTTACCTGCTTTAAGTCCAGCAGTGGAGCACCAAGGAGAGGGAGAAGGTCTCCCTCCTGGAATGTACAGGGAGCTTTTAAACTCCGGTAAACAGTGGAATACGTAATGCCACTAGCAAGCACAGGCCCAGGACAAGACACAGGCCCAGAAAAGAATGGGAGAACCCTGCACTTTGCATATGCCTTGGGTGGACCTTTCTGATAAGAGGGCTGACACTCAAGAAAATCTCTGTTATTTTACCAGCTGGTTAGAAACTCAAGAAACAGAAATCTCAGGGAATAAATCCCAGAGTTAACATTTTAAAATATTAAAATGGGGGGTCGGATGTGGCTCAACTGGTTGGGCGTCCGTCTCCCATATGGAGAGACCCGGGTTCGATCCCCGGGACCTCCCGGTAAAAAAAAAAAAAAAAAACACAAAAAACAAAAATAAAATATTAAAATGTACAGTTTGCAACAAAAGATTACAGGACAAAGAAACAGGAAATGACTGCCCATCCAAAGGAAGAGGATAAAAATTCAGAAAACATTAATGAAGAACAGACTGTGGACATACTGGACAAAGCCTTTTAAAAAAAGTGATCTTCAATATGTTCAAGAAAATGAAAAAAATACGGAGAAAGAACTAAAGATCAGAAAAACACGAAGCATATCATTATATACATTATGTGGGTCCCAGAAGAAGAGCAAGAGAAAGGGGCAGAAGAAATATTTAAAGAAACAATGACAGAAAACTTCCCAAACTTAGCAAAAGACATGAATATGCATATTCAAGAAGCTCAAGGAACACCAAACAGGATAAACTTAAAGAAAATGAACTATCCCATACTGATCGAACTGTGAAAAATGAAGGACAAGAAGAGAGGTCTGAAAACAGCAAGAGAAAAGCAACATGTTATCTATAAGGGAGTCCCAATAAGATTAAGTGCCATTGCTCATCAGAAACCCTGGGGGCAAGAAGGCAGTGGGTTGAAAGAAAAAAACTGCCAACCAAGAATTTTATATCTGGTGAGAATTTCTTTGAAAAATGAAAAGGAGATTAAGACATTCCCAAATAAACAAGAGCTGAGGGAGTTCTTCAGACTAAAAAGAAAGGACATTCAGCAGTGGTTCAAAGTAACATAAAGAAATAAAGACCTCTGGTTAAGGTAACCAACTGGGTAATTATAAATGCCAGCACTACTGTATTGTAATTTTTGGTTGGTAGCTCCATTTCTTACTTTTCCTACAGATGCTAAAATCCAAATGCATAAAAAGTAATGACAAATCTATGGTTTTGGACATACAATGTACAAAGATATAATTGGTAAGAAGTGGGAAAAAAGGGACAGGAGACAGAGGTGTATAGGAAAAGTATATGTGTATGCTATGAAGTCAAATTGATATCAAACCAAATATGACTGTTATATATTTAGGATGTTAAGTTTTAACCTCGTGTTAACCACAAGGAAAATAAATGAAAAATATATTTAGATAGAAAAGACAAGGCACTCAATATAGTACAACACATACAAAAAATCAAATAAATATAAAAGTAGGCATTATTGGAAGAATTGAGGGACAAAAAAAGGTATAAGGCTTACAAAGACTAAACAGCAAAATGGCAGAACAAAGTCCTGCATTTTAAGTAGTGACTTTAAATGTTAGCTTAAAGTCTCCAAGCAAAAGGCAGAGAGTGGCTGAATGGATAAAAAAGCAAGACCCAACTATATGCTGTCTACAAGAGACTCACCTTAAATTCAAAGACACAAGTAGGTTGAAGCGAAAGTACAGAAAAAAACATATACCACACAAGAAGTAACCAAAAGAGAAATGGGTTAACTAACTATACTGACAGACATTAAGTCAAAAACAGTTACGAGAGGGAGCAGGGGAATGGATGTGGCTCAAGCAGTTGAGTGCCCGCCACCCACATGGGAGGTCCAGGGTTTGGTTCCCAGTGCCTCCTAAAGAAAAACTGACAACAAGCAAAAACAACGAGCAGACAATGTGTACAGTTAAATTCACCACTTTCAATAATGAATAGAACATCCAGATAGAAGATCAATAAGAAAATATAAGACATGAACAATACTTCAAACCAACTAGGCGTAACAGATATATGGAGAACACTTCACCCAACAACAGAATACATATTCTTCTTGAGTGCACATGGCTCATTCTGCAGGATAGACTGTAACTTAGGTCACAAAACAAGTCTCAATAAATTAAAAAATATTGAAATCATACAATTTATTTTCTCCAGCCACAATGGAATGAAGCTAGAAATCAGTAACAGAGGGACAAATGGAAAATTCACAAAAGATGTGGAAATTTAACAACATACTCGTAAATAACCAATGAATTATAGAGGAAATCACAAGGGAAATTAGGAAATATCTTGAGGCAAATGAAAACGAAAATACAACATAGCAAAACTTACAAGATGCAGTAAAAGCAGTGATGAGAGGGAAATTTATAGCTCCAAATGCCTACAATAAAAAAGACGATTTCAAATCAGAAATGGAAAGAACTAGAAAAAGAACAGGAAAGAGTTGAAATAAATGAAATAGAGAATAAAAAAAAAAAAAAAAAAAAAAAAACCCACGAAATTTGGTTCTTTGAAAAGATCAATAAAACCAACAAACCTTTAGTGAGACTGACGAAGAAAAAGAGAAGGCACAATGATTAGAATCAGAAATGTAAAGCAGGACATTACTACTGATCCCACTGAAATAAAAAGGAGTATACGAGAATATGATGCACAACTGTACACCAACAAATTAGATAACCTGGATGAAATGGACAAATTCCTAGAAACACACAAACTATCTACACTTACTCAAGAAGAACCAGAAGATCTCAACAAACTGGTAACTAAGTAAAGAGATTTAATCAATAATCAAAAACCTCCCAACAAAAAAAGCCTAGGACCAAATGGCTTCACATGGGAATTTTACCAAACGTTCTAAGAACTAACACCCCTCCTGCTCAAAGTCTTCCAAAAACTTGGAGAGGAAGGAACACTCCCTAACTCATTCTCATGAAGCCAGCATCACCCTTGTACCAAAGCCAGATAAAAGATACCAGAAGAAAATTACAGATGAACATGGCTTATGGGTATAGAGGCAAAAATCCTCAACAATACAGTAAACAAATTTAACAGCACATTAAAATAATTATATACCATGAACAAGTAGGATTTATCCCCATGATACAAGTGCAGTTCAACAGAAGAAAATCAATTAATATATACTACATTAACAGAATGAAGGCTAAACAACAACAAATGATGCTCTCAATTGATGCAGAAAAGGCATCTTACAATATCCAGTACCCCTTCTTGATACAAACAATTGGAAAACTAGGAATAGAGGGAAATTTCCTCAACATGATAAAAGAGCATGTATGAAAAACCCAGAGCTAACATAATACTTAATGAAGATTGAACTCTTTCCTTCTAAGATTAGGAAAAAGACAAGGATGCCCACCATTAGTCAACATTTTACTGGAAGTTCTTGCCAGAGCAATTAGGAAAGGAAAATAAATAAAAGGCATCCAAATTGGAAAGGAAAACAAGTGAAACTTGCCCTGTTTACAAATGACACAATCCTATATACAGAAAATCCCAAAATATATACAACAAAACTCCTAGAGCTAATGAATGAATTCGGCAAAGTGGCAGGGTACAAGATTAACACCCCAAAATCAGCAGTGTTTTCTATACACTAGTCATGTACAATTAGAAGAGGAAACCAAGAAAAAAAAAATCCATTACAATAGCAACTAAAATATTCTAAAATCTACAAATAAATCTAACCAAGGATGTAAAGGACTTTAACAAAGAAAACTACAAAATATTGCTAAAAGCAATCAAAGAAGACCTAAATAAATGGAAGGACATTCTGTGTTCACGGACTGGAAGACTAAATTTTGTTAAGATGTCATTCTACACAAGGCAATTCACAGATTCAACACAGTCCCAAATAAAGTTCAACCATCTTTGCAGAAATGGAAAGGCCAATCATCAAATTTATATGGAAGAGTAAAGGGCCCCGAATATCCAAAACTATCTTGAAAAAGAAGAATGAGGTTGAAGGACTCATACTTCCTAATCTTAAAACTTATTACAAAGCCACAATATTCAAAACAGCATGGTGTGGATGTACCTCAAGTGGTTGAGTGCCTGCTTCCCATGTATGAGGTCCTGGGTTCAATGCCTAGTACCTCCTAAAAAACAAACAAACAAACCAGCATGGTACTGGCAAAAGAAGAGGCATATAAACCAATGGAATAAAACTGAAAGCTCAGAAATCAAGCTTCACATTTATGGCCAACTGATTTTTGACAAGGGGGTAACACTCAACTAGGAAAGAACAGCCTCCTCAACAAATGGTGCTGGGAAAACTGCATGTTCACTTGCAAGAAAATGAAGATGGACCCCCTACCTCACATCATATATAAAAATCAACTCAAAATGGATCAAAGATCTAAATATAAGAGCCAGAACTATCAAACTCCTAAAAGAAAATATAGGGAAGCATTCAGGACCTTGTGTTAGGCAATGGTTTCTTAGAGTTTACACCCAATGCACAAGCAGCAAAAGAAAAAAATAAATGTGACCTCATCAAAATAAAACTTTTGTGCATCAAAGGACTTTATCATGGAAGTAAAATGACAACCTAGTAAATGGGAGAAAGTATTTGGAAACCACATATCTGATCAGTGTTTAATATCCAGAATCTACAAAGAAATCCTTCAACCTAACAATAGAAAGACAAACCACCCAATTTAAAAATGGGAAAAGACTTTAATAGACATTTCTCCAAAGAAGGTATACAGATGACCAAAAGGGACATGAAAAGATGCTCAACATCATTTGCTATTAGGGAAATGCAAATCAAAACCACAATGAGATACATTTCACACCCACTAGAATGGCTACTAATAAAAAATGAAAAAAATTCCAAGTGCTGGAAATGTAAAATGGTGCAGTGCTGTGGAAGACAGTTGTGGCAGTTCCTCAGAAAGTTTAGTATAGAATTACCATATGACCCAGCAATCTCACTCCTAGGTATTTACCCCCCAAAAACGAAAGCAGGGTCTCAAACAGATATTTGCATACCAATGTTCATAGAGGCTTTATTCACAACTGCAGAAAGATGGAAGCAACCAAAGTATCCATCAACAGATGAATGGGTAAACAAAATGTGGTGTATATACACACAATGGAATATTATTCAACCATAAAAAGGAATGAAATTCTGACACATGTGATTGCGTGGATGAACCCTGAAGACATCATGTTGAGTGAAATAAGACAGATACAAAAGGACAAATATTTCTGTGCAATCTTTTTTTTTTAAAAAATTTTATTTATTTATTCATTTATCCCGCCCTTGCTGCTTGTGCTCACGGGGTCAGCTAACCACGCCGTGCGGGCGGGCTTGCCTTCACCAGGAGGCCCCGGGAACCGAACCCGGGGCCTCCCATATGGTAAACGGGAGCCCTACTGATTGAGCCACAGCCGCTTCCTCAAAAGGACAAATATTGTATGATCTCACTGATATGAAATAATTAGAATATGCAAACTCACAGAGTTAGAATCTAGAATGTAGGTTACCAGGGGACAGGGTGGGGGCAGGAAATAGAGAGTTAAGGCTTAAAATGTATAGTTTCTATTTGGGATGATGGAAAAAGGTTTTGGTAATGGAAGAGTGGTAATGGTAGTACAAGATTATGAATGTAATTAATAGCACTGAGTTATAAATCTGAATGTGGTTAAATGAGAAATTTTAGGTTGTATATGATACTAGACAAAAAAAAAAAAAGAAAAAAAAGAAATCCATGGACCTGTACAACACAAAACAGTGAACCCTAAATTAAACCATGGACTATAATTAACAGTACAATTATAGAAATGTTCTTTCATCAATTGTAACAAATGTAACACACCAACGCAAAGTGTTTATGGGAATATGGGTGGTATATGGGAATCCTGTATTTTCTTTTCTATATTGGGAGAGTTGTGGGTTTACAAAACAATCATACAATTCAAGTGTTCTGCCAGTTCCACAACTTGTCTCAGGTACCCCGATAAAAATGGTAGGAACAGCACACACTGGCAAACCCCATCCCAAAACTCTTTTAAGAGCCATAGGATGCCCTGAATTCACCATCCTCCAATCCATGTGGCCCCTGCTTCTTAAAAAGTAAAAACAACAAAGCAGCAACACCTCCTAGAAACTATCTCACTTGGGTTGAGACAAAGTTCTAGATCCAGTTACTATAATTAGACTCAATATTTAACTCCTGTGCCTACTTCACTAGTACAATAATATATCATTGGTCCTCTTAGACCACTGCTCCTAATCCCCAATATCAATTCTGATGCACCATTTTGGGTCTATATAGTAAATAAAATAGCTATAACTTATAATAACATAATGGAGCTGTTTTCAAAGCATGGGCCCTATAGAAACCCAAAGCAAAACTCAATCCTCTAAAACCCTTATAGAGTATAGAATTCCAGTCTTTTCAAAAGTGGCCAATATATTATTCTTACTTTGAAATAGAGCTCAGCTGCTTTTAGTGATGTTAAAAGCAGACTCTGCCACAAGAAGGATTTTAAGAGATAAGACAGCCCCATTACTACCTATCAAAAGTTAGGCCAACAGAAGCCCAGGATCCAAGCTCTCCCTCCTCTACTTCTGGGAGGATCTCACCATCATGTGGATATGGCCAGTCATTAGAACTTGACCTTTCCAATGCAACCTCAGTGAAAATGTCATCATCAAGCAGGATTTGTTACAGGTTTCACCCCACCTCCTCAATGGGTCTCTCCCAGAGCATCCACTGACGTGCCCCGTCAAACCCCAGTTTGGGTACAGTTTTGGGTACCAACCCCATCTCTGCAAGCTTCTCCTACTGCAGGAAACACTCATCTCCCCTCTTGACCTAACAGAAATGATGTTCTAATTCATTTTGTCAAATCCAAGATAGAAGTAGCTGTTTTGTGGATGTTTTAGCCTGCTGTTTCTGGAAGCCAGAAACCCTCTCATACACTTGTTCTTGACCATCTTCACCCTTGGTGTGCACCACAGAGCTCTGTGCCCGGCAGGTTTTCAAAGCAGGAGATGCTTTAGCTGTGTTGGAAGCGCAGGCTCTGGAGCCAGACTTCACAGGTTTGAATCCTACTAGCAGGTCGCATTTGTCGGTCTCAATTTCCTCATCTGAATAGGGGGATAATAATTGTATCTACATCTTAGGGCCCAAAACGTTGTTGAGAGGAACAAATGAAATGATGCAGGTAGAGGATTTAGGACACTGGTAACCAGCAAGTACTCAATAACATTAGACCTTACTACGACTGCTCTCTTCACCCAGGTGGAGAGTTTATCCACTTGAAAAGTCTGATAGTCAAACAAAGGGGGAAATCAAAGTAGAAAAAGTTTACATTTTTGACTTGTCAGATTGGAGTCATATGGATAAAGTCTAGCAAGGGCAGAAGAGAAACTGGAAATACTTAACTTTGGCCTTATCTGATTGAAAGCAAATACGGGCGGGCCTTGCCAGTGATGTTTTCCACCAAAGGTGGTCTGTGGCTCAAATGCTGCCTGTTGAACTGATTTCAATGTACCCAACCTAGGTTCGTTTATAATATGAATAAGCACATGGTGGTTTCTGTTTTTAAGACTCAATTTCTGTGCAGTTTTCTGCAGTGACACAGAAGCATGCGCGAGCCACTATCAGAATTCCCAAAGACAAGCGGGCCAAATAGCCCTTCCGAAATTCCACTGACCGTAAAGATAACAATGAAATAAATCTGCCAGGCCATTCTGAATCACGGTCTCTAGGTATAATAATATGACCTATGCTTAACCATAGCACCTCACCCATATATACACACACACACACACTTTTTTTCCCTTAAGTACACCACAAATAGAGACATGGCCACACTCCCTTTACTCTCTAGGGCAAGGTGAGCGGTAAAGCCCCAGAGCAAGCTTCAGAAGACACATGCCACAATTATTCACATACCTATAGCGAGAGCCACGTAAAAAAAGAAACCACAACCAAAACAAGCACTACTGCCAAAATAGGACTAAACCCGCATAGCACGCGCTCACTCTAAAGCGCAGCATGCGCTTTCCTCAGGAAAGGGGTAACTTTTATAACATGTATGGCAATGCTACCTTCTTAGCAGTCACAAAGGCTTTGGGTACAAAAAAGAAGGGACAAATTATAGGCACTTTTAAGAAATATCACACAACCTGGCCTAGCTGACATTACTTCTCCGAAGAAATTCGCTAGAATTCCAAAGCATTTCCACTTTAATTTATTTCATTAACCTCTTCAGGAACATTACATAAAATATATTCAACTTTCTCTCACATACTCTTAACACTATAGATGGTCTAATATATTTCTAGTATATCCAGAAGATAGTCACATATGAGACATTCCAAAACCCCAAAGTTCAGAAAACTTAACACCTTTAAAAATGACACCGCAATGTAATGCAAGTATTCAAACATTTAAGAAAAAATAAATCACCAAACAGATACCACACATTGTCACCATTTTCTAGCACTATTCAAAATATTAGAAACCGTGGAAAGGTTATCCAAAAGTGAACTTACATTTGTTACCAGAATATACTGTGGAAACCAATTTTGGATATTCATTGCCAAGGCAATTATCTAGTTAGTTATGCTTATAACAAACTCCTTATTAGACCTCCAAATCCACCTATGTGCTTGGGCAATGGTGAGGGAAAAGGACTCTGAGTACTTGTATAGTTCCTTAAGATTTAAACTTTCAAAAAAAATATGCTTAAACTCAGTTTTAAAAGTTTTCTTCATATCATCTCCTCACCAAGCTATTTCATTTAGAAAATAAAAAGCAGAAGGGGGCAAAGTCTTCGTTGAGCTTTTCCACCTATTCAGTTCATCATATCAAATACAGGACTGGAAGAAAGTATGGTGACTGTTGTCAGGAGTTACCGTCGCAATTAGGCAGAAACATCCAGGCTAGCAAGCAAGAGGTGGGAAAGCATGTTCTCCCCAGTGTGGGCAACCAACCAGCACTAGCTGGGTCCCAATGGGAAGTTCAAGTTTTCATCAGGCAGGACTGATAACAGAAAATAGAAGTGTGTCTAGGGCATGCTGGAGCTCTCCTGAGGTTTTGAAGAGTTGTTGGAATGCCTGAAGAGGAAAGCATTGCCCAAATCCAAGAACCCTGATAATACTTTGTTGTGAGGTCGTCTAAAATAGAGGGACCCAACTCACACACAAGGTGTTGACTTTGGCCACAAAGGAGGCAGACCACCTCTGTCAGAAGGCAGTCATTTTAATACAGTAGAGAGTAACTGAGGATAGTGGTTACTCGTCAGTAGCTCAGAGCAGAGATGGAACTGAGGGTCAGATTCCACATTACTTCCCTTAGCTGGCTAAATGCACAAGGCAGCATGCCTGGGTTACAGAGCTTCCAGTTTTTACCAACTCAGCGGAAAGCACTTTGTCTTATTCCACAAAGACTGTTTTCAACAACAACAACAAAAAGGTTAATGCAAGAAAAACCCAAGAACCGCTTGAGGGAGGAGGGTAGTTAGTGTGCCATCACCTGAGGTGTTCAAATACAGGCTAGACAGTCACTCAGTAGGGACAAGTTCCACTCCCTGGTACTCACAAATCTAATACACGGTCCAGCACACAGCAGATTCACAAGTTTTTCTTTACTGCATGGGCTTCGTTTTCACACAGATTACAGATCAAGCAAAATACTGATGTAATTCTAAGCACCAAATGGCCACTGGAGTCCTTTATGTGATTCCACCTAAGAACTAAGATGGAAAATCGGGTCATGAAAGGGTTTCTGATACTCCTAAGGAAAAGGTTTGAGCAACTGTGACGGTCCCAACTCAGTTCTTACCTAAAGCCTCTTCCCCTGAGCCCGGTATTCACAAGCCAAACAGATAAAAGCATCATTAAAACAAACCAAAGCTTCAAAGCACTTAAGATTTAGTTGTGCATCTCATCTGGAAATCATCGGAAAGCTCAGGCCACCTATAAGAAATCTTCCTCATCCCTTTGGGCAACAGGAAAGTAAAAGGAAGGAAGGAGGAAACCATTCATCTGTTTCCAGTCAGGTAAGAACATTAACTTCCATTTCTCACTTTTGAGTAAGTTCTTCTCCCAGTATATTTTTTCATGCTTCATCTCTGCCAGGTAGAGAACTTTTTTTTTTTTTTTTTTAAACATTTTTTTTTTTAAATTTTATTTATTTATTTATTTTTTACCGGGAGGTCCCGGGGATCGAACCCGGGTCCCTCCATATGGGAGACGGATGCCCAACCAGTTGAGCCACATCCGACCCCTGTAGAGAACTTTTTACCAACGAAAACACAGCACAAGTAGAATAAAATGCTGATAAAATTCAAAGACACAAACATATAACTCTTTAAAGGGTAGTTAACAGACCTTGCTCATAAACCTTGCTTTATATCCAGCATTCCCAACCTCAACAGAAAGTCACCACCACCCATTCAGCTACAATAGCCAGAGCCTTGGGAGTCATCCTTGCAGCATCCCTCTTTCCTCACGCTACCTCCAACACAACCTATCACCTCTTTCCTACCTCCTACATAACCTCTATTAAGTCCATCTTGGCTCCCCATCTCTATTGCTACCATACTCCAAGTCACTGAATAGTTTTTAAAAACTGCCTTCTAACCAATCTTCTTGCAAACAGAAGGCCAAGTCTTATCTCCACTGTGGGCAGTAATCTTGAAAAATGTAAATCCTATCATGCCACTCCTTGGTCAAAACCCTTCATAGGTTCCCCTGGGTTCTTAAGGAAAAAATTCCAAAGACCTGTAAATTAGAAGCAACACAATCCAGCCTTATCTACCTCACCATTTGTGTCATTCACGCCTTCCAAGTCTTCGTACACACAGTGCTTCTTTAACTTGTTTTGGACACACCCTTCTCCAACCTCAGGGCCTTTGTACAAGCTGTACTCTGGAGCGTTCCTTCCTTCCCTTCACCATTCTTCAGATTTTAACTCATATGTCACTTCTGTGGGACAACTTCCTTGACCTACCTCCCAGCATCCCTTGCCAAGATGACTTCTTTGACCTGCTTCCCAGTATCTGCTGCTTTTCCCCACTGAGGCCAAACCTCATTTCATATGTTCTTGTCATTCTTAACTTTTAGCACTTACGCAGCTGTAAATGACTTGTTGGTTGTTTAACCTGTCTCTTTTAATACAATATATGCTCTATAAGGGTAGTCTCTCTTTTCTGTACCGATACCCTAGATGCTTATCACAGGCTTTCACAAAATAGATACTCAAGTATTTATTATATAAAAATCTGTGAATGTTAAAAAATATAATACCATGGGGATGGGCAAATTTGGTGGTAGAACACTGCCCATTTTCCAAAAGGAGACAATCTCAATCTGAATCACACTTGGTATATTTTAGAAAAAGAGGGACTACAAAGCTCTTAAACAACCAATGGTTCTTAGAAGCCTTATTTTGATGATTCAAATATCAATTAAATTAGTAGATGTGCAAGTAAAGCCACCTTTAAGTTACACTTGGTTTAAAATTTTAAATACAAGAGTTTAATCCAATACACATAGTTAACTAACTGAATTATGAGAAACGTTTTTGAGATAAGGTTTTGGATAATTATGCCCCCAAATGATTAAAAGCCGTAAAGTGGTAGAGAAAATGGCATTTTAAAAAAACTTGTCTACCTCAGAGACAAAAATATACAAGCATACTTAGAAATAAAACTAAGAAAATTATATCTCAATGCATCTACCTGATCTGAGTCTAAACCCTAGTAGCAGGTTAGCGCTTCTTAAGGAATACTGAAAACTAGTAATGTATTTTTAATCAACTTAATATTTTATCCTGTATAAAAGATACCAACTCTTTTCACCATGCAGTTGTTTTTATTTTTTTTCCAATTTATTTAAAATTCATTGTTTGAAGAGGAAACACATTCACAAGGCTCAAAAGGGGTCTAGAATAAAAAGCCTCCCTCTCATCCTACCCTCCAGCCACCCATGCCCCTTCCTGGTATCTTATATAGATTTACATAACTTAAAGTAAAAAAAAAATATATATATATATATATATTTTTTTTTTTTTTTTCTTTTGAGATGATTTTGCGTTTCCAGAGAAGATTCTTTTTTTACAATATAGTCTCAGCATAAAGGATGCTCCCCTTAAACAGTAACCCATGATGACCTTTTATCGAGGACAGACAACACACACAAACAAAGCAAGACCTATGTATCCTGTCAGGTTTTGGTTTGGTATGTTGTTTTAAATCCAAGGAGTAACGGCAAAAAGAGAAGTCAAATTATATCCAGGCCAACAGTGCTATTAACTCATACTGCTAATGAAATAAAAATCTAACTAAGCAGAGAAAATGGGCCCACAAATTGGAGTGCTGAAAAGATTTGGGTCTTTCATTGGTCTGCCCATCTTTTCTATTTAATATAAACTTCAAACAAAGAGCCATGAAAAGTGGTTGCAATTAGTGAAGAACTTAGTGCAATAGTTTTCAGTACAATCAGGCATTAAGGATTTTTCTCTTTAATTTTTGAGTAAATTAAGCTGAGCAAACGTTTACTTTAAATCTCTGCAATTTAACACTTCTTTACCACCAGTGTGTGCCTAGAACCAAATCTCTACATAATAGGTGTGCTAGAAACGTTGATTTACTGCTCTGTTTTCTACCCTTAATTTGTACTGAGATTTAGGCCTTAGTTTCCAAATTCCATGTGGCTCATCTCCAAAAACAACCTGCCCCTCTTCAAAACCTCTAGGATTTTTTTTTTTAATTAGAAAACTGATTTAATCAATACACATTTATCAAGTGAACACCAGCTATGATACAGGAGATGCTAGATACAGGAGATGGAAAAAGTAAGAGTCCATATTCTAGAGAAGTTGGGGAAAACATGTGAACAGATACTGTGCAATAAACCAACTTTACAGATGGAGGCTGGACATATTCCAGCCTGAGGACCCAATTCTCCCCAGAAGAGGTGGTATTTGAGATGGGTCTTGAAAGAAGAGTAAGAAATATCGTTTGCCAGGGAAAGGGACTGGGAGTCCCCACAGATGCTCGATCCAAGCAAAAGCGTAAACAGTAATTAATTATTCCACGTGGCAGCGTGGAGGAAAAGAAAAACAAGAGGTGGGACCAGAAGGGTAGTTTAGAAGGTCCCTCGTATGCCAAGCTCGAGTTTGGATTTCTTCCCGCAGACAACAGGGAGCCAGGAGATGTTTTCAAGCAGGCGAGTAGCACGCACACTTTAGCGTTTGAGGACCATGACTCTGGCAGCTAAGTGGAGGATGAACTGCGGTGGGGAGGAGACTGGGGACACCAAGTTAATTGAGGAGGCTTGTGGGATGCGATGAGGGGCTTGGGGCAGGAGAAGTGGGGCAGCGGTGAAGGCCATGGGGTTCAAGCTACCAGCGAAGGGGAGGAGGGACCCACAGGGCACTTGGAGACAGATAGAGAATCAAGGGCAGCCATGAGGCTGTTTTCCAGCCTAAAAGACTGGGCAGAGGGTGGCATCTCAGATCACTTTTCAGAAAGATGACTTTCATTTTTACAAGTTCACAGTGAGGTACCTGCAGGGTACCGAAGGCTGGCCCTTGGGAGAAGCCGTAAGTGGAGACAGAGAAGTGGGAGGTGCCGGTTTACAGGTGGAGTGGAAGGCAGAACAGTACAAGCCACAGGAAATCTGGCAGTGATCCAGCTCTCAATACCCAGGTCCAGACTACAAATGTGACTTGACAGTAAGGCCACCAAGCGCCCTAAGCACGGATGTGAAGCAGAAGTGTACAGTTTTGTCTACTGTTCTCAGAAGCTTAACAAAAAAGCTATTTTCAAGAGTTACGCGTTTCTGCAGCTGCAGTTTGGTGGCTCCTCAGAAAGTTAAGCATGGACTTACCACAGGACCGAGCAGTCATCCTTCTAGGTATATACCCACAAGAACTGAAAACAGGGACTCAAACAGATACTGGTACCCAGATGTTCAGAGCAGCCTTATTCACAATAGGCAATAGGCGCAAGCAACCCAAGTGTCCATCAGCAGATGAACGGAGAAACAAAACGTGGTATGTTCAAACAATGGAATCTCACCGAGACAAAGAAAGCAATGAAGGAAACGGATGTGGCTCAAGAGGTTCGGCGTCCGTCTACCACATGGAGAGACCGGGGTTCGATCCCCGGTACCTCCCGGTAAAAAATAAATAAATAAATAAATAAATAAATAAATAAATAAATAAATAAATAAATAAATAAATAATAAAAAATTAAAAGAAAGCAATGAAGTTCTGATACATGTGACAA
This sequence comes from Tolypeutes matacus, assembly GCA_026826555.1. Classification (NCBI taxonomy): domain Eukaryota; kingdom Metazoa; phylum Chordata; class Mammalia; order Cingulata; family Chlamyphoridae; genus Tolypeutes; species Tolypeutes matacus. The sequence goes on from JAKSZT010054399.1 coordinate 10,398,031, forward strand.
CATGGATGAGCCCTGACTGAAACAAGCCAGACACAGAAGGGCAGGTACTGTATGATTCCACTTACATGGAATACCTAGAATAAGTGAATCCACAGAGACAAAAAGTAGATGAGAGGTTACCAGAGGCTGATGGGAGTGGGGGTGGGAATTATTGCTTAACAGGTATGGAGTTTCTGTTTGGAGTAATGGAATATTTCTGGTAATGGATGAATGTAATTAAGACCAATAAATTGTACATGTGAAGGTGGTTGAAATGGGAAATTTTGTGTTGTATATATGTTACCATACACACAAAAGCTATTTTCAAGAGTTACCCACTTCTCTACCTAAGTGGGACCACCCAGTCCATGCACTCTGCCAAAGGGACCCCAGGCTATTTGAGGGGCCTTCCTCTACACACAGCCCTCCCTTCTTGAATGCCCATCTCCCTCTCTTCCTGCCTCTTCTGCGGCAATGACTTCCTCTTTCCCTCCTGACAAGGAGCTAAAAGATCACCCCTGTCTCTACGTCAGACATTTCTGGTCTGAGAAAATTCAGTTTTAAGTGTATGTACTTGTTTTGTTGTTGTTGTTTTTTTTTTTTAATCAACCACCTTTGCATGTTTGAGGTTCTGGAGTCCCAAGAATATAATCACTATTTTCTACCCTTTCCAACCCCAGTGGCGCTTCCATGCATGCCTGACTGCCTCCTGCTCTCACAACAGGAGATGTACAGACAGAAGGCCAAGGCTCAGAAAACCTGCCCTGGGAAAAGGGCAGATGATGATGTAAGATCTCTGCAAAAACTTGAAAAACGAAGTTAAGTGCAAAACATTAACTGTCAAGCAAGTAAGGGCTAGTTCAAACACTTAAAAAAAAAAAAGGTATACTCCATTACTCCATATAACTTAAAACATGAAGGTAAACAGCCCCTTAACAAGTTTCCTAAATAAGTGAAGAAGGGATTTGGAAAGCTCAGCCACCTACCAGAGCGGCATCACTGCACCAACGAATCTGGTTTGTTTTAGAGGCAGATGAGTTCTTCAACTCATATACGGTGTGGGATTTTTTAACATATTTAATAGCACTTAATACTTTCCTCCTGAGCCCAAATTTTCTGTGAAACCTTGAACTTGCCAACCTCGGCTCTGCCCACGCTAGTATCTTACAGGCATGTAGTAAGAGCTTACTTTATGAAATTCCAGACCTCCAAATATCACATGCAACAGAAGGCACATACCCAGCGAGCCTACACACAGGACTCAGGCACAGCTACTGTACCTCTTCAGCAGGACTTCTCAGCCTCAAGTCTCTTGGCATTTGGGGCTGAATAATACTTTGTTGTGGGGGGAACTGTTCTGTGGACCATAGGATGTTGAGCAGCATCCCTGGCCTCTACCTTCTAGAAGCCAGTGGTACCCTCCCCTGAGCTTGGCATCAACAGTGTCTCCAGAAACTGCCAAATGTCCCCTGGGGGTCAACCTGAGAGTCATTGCTGTAAAGGGCGAGTCCAAGGCTGGTGACCTGCTTTTCCCTTCACGTCCACAGGAAAGTGAACATATTCTGCCAGTTCTGTTTGCCTCAAAGCAAAAACAAAGTGCTGCATCTTCCCCTGGTTTGCACAGACTCCTGGGCAAACTTTGCCTAAGGTGATGGGAGTTGTGCAAAATGCTGGAAAGGAAATCCCAGAGTGGATACCCACAAAGCTTCCTGAGCCCAAAATATACCGCTTTCTTCCATATATAGATTTTTACTTTCTGGAACGCTTTTTTTTTTTCCTACCGAAAAGGTGTATGTAATTGCATTCATGCCAAAACCTAAAGTTTCTTTTTTAATGACCCCACATCTTCAAATTCAACCTTAGAATTATTTTGAAAAGTATCTGGTCTCATCTGAAAACAAACAAACTCACACACGCAGATAAGCCAGGCACTGTGCATCGATTGCTAAGTCCTCTGAGGCCAAGGTGACACTTTAAAAAGCAGGTTAGGAATGAGGCTGGAGCTTGAAGTTTTTTGGTCCTGGGTTCCAAGCAGTACCAACTGCTGGGGGGGGGGCTCTAGCACTGCTGTAAAATGGGCTAATTAATATACCCACCCAACCCTCAGACCACTTGATGCTCTGAGCATAAAATAAGAATCTTTTTAGAGGCCCGCATAAGATTTAAGTTTGCCAAGGTACACCCTAAAGGAAAATGACATTTTAAAAGTAATTAAGCAGCTAAAAGTCTGCAAACATTTTTGTAACAGTCCTCCCCCCACAGCCCCTGAAGGAGGGGGAAATTTTTGATAAAATGCTAAGCAGGCTAGCAGGAAAACAAATAGAGGCATTTAACTGCTTTATCTAATTACCCCCACTGAGAGGGTCTCTCTTCAGTCTCCAGTCTGACAAAGCCTGTGGGGGTTTTCCTTGGGCTTCCTCCACTCTATGGGTACCCCCCCCTCCTGATCCCAGCTGAAGCCCGCTCGGGACTTCACAGGCTTTCAAATTCTTACTTGTCTGAATCTCACTGAACAAACAGTCTCCGCCCTCTCCCGCTTCTTTTGTCTGACGCACCTATTCACTGCCGGCCACCTTTCGGGATGGGCAGCTAACCTGGAGGCTGCAGGACCATCGGAGAGGCAAGGAGAGGCACCAGCTGCTGGCAGGAGCAGCTCCCTTCCCCCCTTGTCATCTTGGAGAATGTCAGCGTGCACGCTCCAGCTGTACTCAGCCGAGCTTCATACCAGCCTAAAACACCCGGGGAACATGACTCGAGATGGTTTCCTAACGTGACGGGGAAACTGAGAGGAGACCTGCATCTTTGCCGTGCGAACAGGAAAGAAAACAGACTGTCACCCTCGCTCCCCATTTATTCGCCGACCTCGGTGGTAAGGAAAACGTAAGCAGAAAAAGTTTTGCCTCGCTGTGTCCTGCCTTCTAGGGGAGCAGGGGGAATGAGAAATAAGTGAGGCGTTTCAGAAAAGCACACCGTGCTTCCTGCCCTACACCTTTTACCTGTGATTTATGGGGAGCCCTCCCCCCAGGGGGTGGAAAGTCCTATCTGATCTCTGCTCTTTGAAGAGGGCCACACAGCTACTTCCACACAAAAATCACTTGCTAAGTCTAAAAACAGAAAGAAAGCTAAAAGAAAAAGAAAGAAAACTCCCCACCACCACCCCCCTGGGAAAAAAGAACGCATCCAATTTCTTAATTGCATTTGGATGTAAAAAAAGAAATATTACTCAACTTTACCTGTTCAGTAGGTCAGATGCACACAAATAACCTTGAGGCAGGGAAACTTCTGACATAGAATAGGCTTTGCCTTTACCAAGGGATGATGGCTTCTGACCTTGGCTTCAATTAGATTTCAACCATTTTATCTCATTGAAAAATCTCAAGATCCTTAAACACACTTACAGCAGGATTATAATGTAAATCACAATTCTTTTTCATTTCTAACATTTGGTCAATACTTCCCAAGATACTCTAAACCTCATAGTTTTTTTTTTTTTTCATTTTAAAAACAATTTATTTAAGTATGTCATTCATACATTCATGTTATCTATGAACTGGGCCGAATAAACTGAGGAGGGGAGGTGGGGTGAACTGGAGGAGGTGCCTTATCAGAATTTAATCTAAGGGAATGAATGATAACCTCAGTGATGGGGGAAGAGAGCCATTGTCATGCTATCAGGGCACACTTACAAGGCATCCTTTCTATTTGTACTATATCGCCTTTCTATCTGTTGAATGCAAATCTGCTCAATAAAAGAGTAAACCCTAAGAGATCACTTTATGGATCATGTACAATTTCCAAAACAAACAAGAAAATCTGTTATTAATACTTGGATCGAGATGATGTTATACACACATATCCTTGGAAGATTTAACCTGAAAACATTAGTTAGAAGCCTGCCCAAGACAAGCTGCTATCTGACACCACAGGGTTGGTCAGAGAGCAATGAACTTCAATTAAAGGCTCCTACAAAAGAAAGTGAGATTATTTAAATATAACAACCAAAAAAGAAAGCCAAACAAACTTAACATGCTACCTTCCGAGGTCAAAGGACACAGAAGATTCAGAAATTAATTAGAACTAGTAAATAATGTAAAACAGTGAAGGACTCCTTTTAAAAAATGCTTCTGTTAATTTTAGCATCCTTCAGTTTAGCTGCTTAGCAACCCTTATCCTATGACCTTCTAAGGACCACCTACTTTTCAGAAGGATAATGAATAGAAACACCAAAAGGATTCACTTCTGACTGTTTCTTTTGAGTATGTTTAACCAAATTTTGTAGGAGCTAAATGTATACTATGTCATGGAAAACCCTAAAAGAGTAGAATTTTAAAGCTTCACTAACTGGAACATTTCCTTAGGTGAAAGGTATTAAGTGATCTTGACAAGTCTAAGATAGCAAGCAAAGTCTTTCACAGTGACCTAGGAAATGTATCAACATAGCAGTTCAAAACTGAAGAGGAAAAATGAAAACCACCTTAATGGCAGCTAGCTAGCACCTGGCACAGAGCAGGTCATCAAGAAACTGCTGTTGATCAAATGCAGGACTAATAAGGTTAGGTTTACTTTCCCCCTTTAGTGGAGCTGGCGTGGCTTAGTGGTTAGGTGCCAACTTCCCATGTACAAGGTCCCAGGTTCAATCCCCGACCCTGGTACCTCAAAAAAATAATAAAAAATAAAAAGATCTCATTAGCATCTTACTTTTCCCCTTCAACATTCTGTGCCTATGCTGGATGCCAATGAGATCTCAGAAGTCCACCTGAAAAAATCTAAAATAAAAGACCCTTCAATCAAAAGGTCACTCATTGGATGATGTAAATAGCCAGGAATGGATGCACCACCTGTACCGGCTGAGTCAGACCCCATTCCCAATCACATAACAAACACTTGTCTGCCAAAGGGCTTACATACTCTGAATTTCTGATGAGAAATAAATTGGCACTTAGAAAAATCCAGAGAATGGTATACCTTATACAGCCTAACATAGTAGCAGCATTTCCTAAGAGTATTTATTGCATTGCCAGCAAATCCTCTTTAAAAAACAAAGCACCCTAAAATGCAACCAGTTTAGCAGTATTTCCAAGAATAAGAGTGCAAGCTGATTAACAGCCTAACATGGAGCACAACCTAAAACAAATAACTAAATCAAAGGGCTCGCTCCCATTCTTTTGTAAAAGGATGGGGGGGAGAGGTATTTTTTTCACACATTTAAAACTTGATTAAAGCCATTCAAATGTTTAATTCATCAATGTAACCAAAGCTGAAAACACATCAAAGCAGGATCCATCAGCGGTACCCAGAAGGCTCTCTTCCAAAGGTCTGAGGTTAAAACAAAAACAGAAACAAAAACAAAAAAAAAAATCCTAAAATTAGTGGCCCACCTTTGCATAAATTATTTAAAGAGTAATTTCAAACCCATTCTGTCAAAAGTTCAGTGAGACTCTTGAAGAAAGCATAGAAATGAAAGTTAAAAAAAAAAAAAAAAAAAGGGTTTAGCCAAGACTTCGGCCTCTAACTCAAGACTTCCGGGTCAAATACCTGTTCACTGGAAAAAAGCAGCGAATCTAGAGGATGCTTTGGACCGGTGTGGAGAAAGAAAAAAACAAACAAAAAATCCTTTTCTTTGCAGCTCTCCTTCCCCTTTCCACCTCGATTAACAGTATTTGTGAATAAACTTGCGCACATGCAGACTACTGCATATCTGAAAGAAAAAACATCTCAAAACGAAGGGGATGCATATCCCAAGGCTTTGCAGAAATCATCTCAAGTCTCCTCCCCAAGGCAGAAATATCTCGCTATTTCCAGCATCCCTATCCAAGAGGCAAACTTTTATTTCCATTCGCGTCTAAAGGGCTAAACCTAAATCCAAACTCTAAAACAAAACGAGCGTTCATTTTCCTATTGATGAAAATCCCCGGACAGGTTTTTCAGCATACCTAAAAACTGTATTCTTTATTCACACTTCTCTCTCTCTCCACCACCACCACCCTCCAGAAAAAGGGGAGAAATCCCTCCAAAGCGCCCGAATGTGTGCTGCTGCCGCTGCTCTGAGGCCGTGTAGAATTTCGTAATGGAATGTGAACTGCTCGTCCGGATCTGGGCTCACGTTCTATCTCCTAACCAGTAAGGAGCGAGGGAGGGCAAATCTGCTGAGCAAGGAGAAACACTTTCCTCTCCTTCTAGAACCCCATCACGGATGCGCCGCCGAGCGCCGCGTCGGGGGACGGAACGTGCACGCGGCGCCTGTCACTGCCCCCCCCCCCCCCCCGGGGCCGCCCCAGGCCCCCCGCGGGGTCCCCGCACCCCCCTCCCCTGGCCCGGCGACCCTCCCGGAGTCTCGCGCCGGGGGGGCCGCCCTCCAGCCCCAGCCCCGCGTAAAAAGCCAAGTAGCACCCCAGAGTCGTGGGGCGGCCCCGGTACTCACTCGCAGCCTCGCCCCGCAACCGAGCCACCACATCCTCGACGCGACCCTTCAGCCCCATCCAGAAAACACGCCGCTGCCCGGGGAGGGGGCCGGCGACGGGAAGGACCTCCCCGGCTCCTTAGCAACCATTAAGGTCGCAGTTTCCTAAGAGACCGCGAGCGGGGAGGGGGCGCGCGGGGCGCGGCGGAGACGCGGCCCGGGGGGGGGGGCGGCGGCATCAAGCCCGGCCGCTTCCCTCCCCCCACCCACCGGCGGGGATGGAGGAGTAGAGGGAGCCCCCGAACTCGCGAAAAACTGGTCCAGCGGGCGCCGGACAAAAGTTTGGGAGCGCTCTCCCGCAGCCGGACGCCTAGGATGCTCGCGGCCTCCTCCCGGCGCCCGGGATGGGGGCCGGGGCGCCGCGGCTCTCCCTTCCCCCCCCCCACGCCCTCTCTCCCCCTCGCCCCCTCTCCCCCTCCCGCGATGCGGGCTCCGCGCACAGCAAAGAACTCCCACCGAAACACGTACACACAGCGTCGGCGGAAAGGAAGGCGAACAATACGCTGGGGGCCGGCCGCCCCCGCACCTTTCCTCCCTCCCCCTAGCCGTCCCGGCGGCCGCGGCCAAACTTCTCCACCAGCCACCGCGCCCGGAGCGGGCGAGGGCGCGGGGCTGCGCACCCCCTCCCCCCTCCCGGCCGGCGCCGCGGGCCGAGGGCTTAAAGTCCGGGCGAACGGCGCGGGCGGATGCTCCCCGACCCCGGCGCGCCCCGGCACCGCCACCCCACCGAGCACCACCACCGCGGCCAGCAGCCTGGATACCTTGCGGCGGGCGCCGTCATCTCCGCGCTCCCGGCCCCAGAGTGACTCGAAAGTATGTAGGAGCAAAGTTTCCCCTCCCACAGGAGGGGGGGGAGGGATGTTGGGGGAGAGAGGCGGAAGATGGAGAGCAGCGCTGGGAAGATGTCTCTGGCGGGCGGTGCGCGCACCATCCGAGTGCCGGCGGGTGCGGGTTAAAAATAAACTCCGCAGCGGGCCGGGGCGGCGAGGGGCTGGCCGGCCGCCCGCTCGCGGACGCTCTAATATGGATGCGCATCAGGTCCTGCGGGCGGGCGAGCGCCGGCGGCTCGCCGGGAGCTGGTTGGTAGAGTCAGCAGCTCGGGAAGGGGAAAGGAGCGGAGGAAGGGGAGGGGAGGAGGAGGAGCAGCCCCGCGGGCGCCCGGGGCGAGGGCCGCCGCTCATCCCCGCCGCCCACGGCCCCCAGAACGCACGGGCGCGGCGTGGGGCGCGCGCGGGTGTCCTCTCCCCAAGGGAGAGGCCGAGTTCAACAAGCACCGCACACTTTTCTGATGCCCCCCTGCCCATCCCCAAAGTTCTCTACTCAGGGCGCTCCTGCTCGTCCCCGGACGCCTCCCTGCACCCCACCCCAGCGAGCGGAGCCCCGCGCGCGGACTTACGGCGGGGCAGGGCGCTGAGCTCCGCGGCATGATGGAGCGGGGGCCGGTGGGCTGCGGGGCGGAGGAGAGGAGAGATGCAAACTTGTTCCGGAAAAGGAATCAAAATGGCGTTTCTGGATGTGCAAAGTTCATCAACTCCGCAGTCACTTCCCCTCCTCCTCCTCTCCCCCGAGGAGGGAGGTGGGCGAGGTGCTGGCGCCCCCGCGCCCCGAGCCGTGGTCCCCGGCCGGCCTCGCCCCCGGCCCTCTCCGTCGCCCGCACGCCCGGCCGCTCGCCCTCCCTCGCTCACCCCGATAAGTAGACACATCACGTGTTGCTCCTGCGAGTCTCCTGGGGACGTGTTACTGAGCGGCGGCCCCGGCCGGGGGGGCCGCGCGGTACCCGCCGGTCCCCACGCCGCCCCCGCCCGGGCGGAGGGCCGCGGTTCCCATCCCCGTTTGGACCGAGGTGGAGCCCCCCGCCCCCCGCAGTCCCAGGTTTGCCCCATTCCCCGGGGGAGGCGCCCCGGGCCGGGGAGGGCCGGCCACACGAGGGGAAGGGTCGTGCGGGCGCAGCGGGGCGCGATCGCGACCGGCCCGGCGCTCGCCAGCCCGCCACCTTCCGCGGCCACCGCGCCCCCTCCCCTCCGGCCCCTCATTGCGGGGCGACTCCCCGCCCCCGGCTTTTCATCACTTCACTCCGGGGTTTGTTTCACTATTTTAACAGAGGAGGGTGGGAGGCGGCGGTGCCACCAGAGGCGCGAGAGGGGCGCCTCGGAGGCCGGGAGGGGGACGTGGGAGTGGGGGGCCCGGGGGCCCCCCCCCCCCCCACCCCAGCCGGGCTCCGCCGCCCAGCTCGGGCTCGGCGGCATCCGGGAGGGTGCGCCCCGCCCAGCGCCGCGCTCTGCACGCGGTCCTTGCTCTCCGCATCCAGGTGGGGCAAGGAGGTGATGGGGCGGGAGATTAAAGAACCGGCGCTTTACTCCGCCCCCAACGCCGGGCCCTCTGGCTCCCAGGGCCTGGTCCCTCACACCCTGGGGCTGCTGCCCTGACCGACCTCTCCGTCCAACAAATTCCTTACTGACTCCACTTTTTGTCACTCTCTCCATCCCTACATACCCCCCCTCCCAAATGATGCTTAAGCCGAGCTCCTGCTCCCCGAGGTGCCCACGATGGCCGAGGCCCCTGAACCACTGTGTCCCCACCCTGCGATGGACGCTGGACGCTGTGTCATCCGTGTCGTCCTCCAAGGCACGGGGGAATCCACACGCAGTATCTCTTTCCCTCAGAGGGCTGTGTTTCAACTCCACCTCCAGGGCTCCGCCACCACGACTCACCCCAGCTGCAGTGGCCCAAGTTATCGTACAGCCCAGAGAGAGAAAGGAGGCCCTGGCTGTGCCTCCTCCGTGAGGAGAGTGCTTGTCTCCAACTGTTGTTAGTACTTTTCCTCCTGAGGTTTTGAAAGGGGCCTGTTCTCGACCTTTGGAAACATCTTAAGTAAGATAAGGACGATTGTGGTTGTTGAAAATAAACACCACCCCAAATTCTAAAGGCAAACCGACGACGTTCTTAGCTAGTTGCAGAGAATACGGCTGCAGAATGAGGCCTTTGAGACTAGTTAGGCAAGATGATGTTACACCTACGGAAACAACGCCGGGCGGCTCTCCTTGTGACCTTTGACCCCTGGCTCCACTATGCCAGCTGGGGCCACTTGTATTTCCCCACAAAGTTGTAAGCCAAATTGGGGGGCTTTAATTTGCCATCTCCAACTGAACTCTGGTTTTCAGGACTGAAGATACAAGTGTCTGTCTAGGGATGGACTCGATGGATCTTGGCCAAGATAGAACTCTCTAGAACCAATCAAAAGCTGTTGGACCATTACCTCTGACTCGAGATAAGCAGGTTAAACCATGGCCCAAGAGGGAACTGATTCAGCTGGCTGTTTCTCCGACTTCCAGAGTTGTCAAAATTAAGTTTTCAGAACCTGTTGTGTTTCCCAGGGCCTGTTGTTTACTGAGGAAAACTCTACCCAGGGAAACTTTAGCAGTTGCATTTTTCTAAGCCTCTCTCTCACCCCTTCCCCCAGGCTCCAAGTGTATTAGCAAATGTATTTTGTTTTGTTTTGTTTGAAGACTGACCTGGCTTGGAGGATATGGGCAGGTCTCTATATAGGAGTAATGGCTCCCTCACAGTCACCATAGAAATTGGTATCCTGCACTTCCAAGCTATATCGTGTTCCAGGGAGAGGGCAGCAGAAGGGCCCTGTGGGAACCGGCACTTTATTTCCTTGCCCTGCCTCTGAGTCAAGAGTTAGCCTTTCCCAAATGTATCATACTAATGCAAGGTGTTACTAATAGGATGGTATAGGGAGTGTGAATTTTATGCATGATTTTTCTGTAAAAACAAAACATCCTTTTTCAGTCTCACTATTCAATGAGTAGGAACAACATCAAAGTTGAATTTTGCTTGTCATTTTGCTTATACTATAAAATGCGCCCCAAACTGCAAAGCTACATAAGCTTTCATGACAAATCACCATCTTTACAATACCACCTAGATAATATTGGCATCTGAAAACACATAAAACTGTTTTATTAAAAGCCACTTTTAAAAATTGGATTCGCATGATACCGGGCTCTGTTTTCCTCATTTCTAGCTAATAAACTTGGACATTAAGTAACCTGTTCAAATGATTTGCTTGTTTATGTTTCATATAAACATCATTTATCCAACAAATATTTATTGTATATCTCATAGATAAACCAAGCCATAATGAGATACCACTCTGCACCTACTACAATAGCTCTAACCAAAAGTGTAGATGAGGATGTGGAGAAATTGTAACCCTTATACATCACTGGTGGGAATGTGAAATGGCACAGCTGCTTTGGAAAACAGTCTGACAGGTCCTCAAAGTGTTAAACATTGCCTTACCTTATGATTTAGCAATTCCACTCTTAGGTATGGATCCAAGAGAAATTAAAACATGTCCACATCGAAACTTGTACATGGACATTCACAGCAGCATTACTAACAACTGCCAAAAAGTGGAAACAACCTAAATGTCCATCAACTGATGAACAAAATGTGGCATACTCATACAATGGAATAATATTTGGCCATAAAAGGAATGACGTTCTGATACATGCGACAACATGGATGAGCCTTGGAAACATTGTGCTAAACGAAAGAAGGCAGTCACAAAGGGCCACATATTGTACGATTCCATGTATATAAAACTCCAGAATAGACAAATCTATAGAGGCAGAAAGATTCGTGGTTGCCAGGGGCTGCAGCTTGGGAGGAAATGGGGACTGACTGCTAATGGGTACAAGGTTTCTTTTGGGGGTGATAAAAATGTTCTAAAATTATTGTGATGGTGGTTGCACAACTCTGTACTATAGAATTGGACACTTTAAATGGATGCATTATATGGCATATGACTTATATCCCAATAAAACCAGTAGAGAAAGAATTGTTCTACATCCTATGGTAGAGAATGGATATGTATAATCCCTGACTTTAAAAAGTTTGCAATTTAGTCCCTGCACTAGAAGTAACCATGAAATACAAACCAACATATAATAAGAACCATAAAATAGGTGCAAATTTCTCAAGTTTAGAGAAGAAAGGTCACTTCTAATAAGAATAATGGGGAAAGCTTCATGGGAGGGAGAGCATTTGAATCGAACCATGGAGAATGATTAGAAATTTAGTAGATGGAGATTGGGATAAAAATAGCCCACACAAAGGCACGATTGTTAGCAAATTATGGGGCCTAGGGAAGTGGGCTTAGCTCAGTGGTTGAGCTCTTGCTTCCCCCACACAGGTCCCAGGTTCAATTCCCGGTACCTCCTAAAAAAAAATTATGGGGCCAGTTCAGAGAGCAGAAAGGATTCCAGTGTAGCAGATTATAATATATTCGGGGCTATACAGGCCCTGAAACCAAAGGGTAGAGAAACCAAAGCTGTGGCACAATGAATTTTGGATGTCAGCTATGGAAAGCCATCAGGTACTAAGGGCCTGAATGGGGTAGAGGTGGGGGGTTAGGGAGACAGAGGGAATGAGACAGAGAAGACCAAAAACCATTTTAGAGGAAGATCTGATGAACAGCAATTAGCAGACTGGGGCAGGGTAGGGGGTGGGGAACGGAGGGTGAAGGAGTCAGAGGCCAAGATGATGCGAGGGTCTTTGTCCCAGTGGCAGAGAGAATGACTAAAATGAGAAAGTCAGAGATGGGGGCTCTCTTTGCAGTAGGAGGTGACAGTGTAGGTGACACTGAGCTTGTGGCAGAACTAAAAAGAAAACATCTAGCTACAATCCGGGGAAGAGAATCAAGAAGAAAAAGGATGTGGAAGTTGGAGAAGGCTGGTGGGTGAGGTGGCCCGATCGGTTGAGTCTCACCAGCTGTGAGGGGTTCCCCGGGCAGATAGGAGGGGGCAGGGCATTCCAGACAGGGAGCAGGGAGCACAAGGGCACAGAAGCGTAAAACCACAAGGTCAGTTTCCTGAACTGCAAATACCTCCCTCTGTGGCTGAAGCAGAGAAGGGAGGAGGGGAGGCAGCAAGAGATGAAGCTGGAGAATCAGCCAGTGAGCCAAATGGCCGAGGGCACTGGGACTTTATCCGAGCAAGTGGCAAGGTGCTGAAAGGGTGTCAGGAAGAGGGGAGACATGAAGCTCCTTCGGGTGCTGTGGAGAAGAGTCTGGAAGATGGCAGGACTGGAGGCAGAAGGGCAGTTAGGGATGAACAGAATCATTCGTCTAGGAAATAATAAGCACCTAGTAAGGCACTGGCAGTGGAGGTGGAGAAGAATGGATTTAGATGCAATTAGGTTGGAGAATCGGTAGAATTTGACCAATTGAATAGAGGAGAAAGGGGGAAAAAATCCCCCTGGAGCACCAGCCAAGGGACATGACACCGAAGGAAGGGAAACCACCGCAGCAGTGTCCAAGTGACAGACGACTGTGGATGGATTAAAGCCAAGGCTGTGGGGTGCACAGGAGAACTAGATGTACGAGACATTACAGGGAGGGGACCCATTTGCTTGTTCACATTGGTGGGGATGGGGGGAGAAAAAGGGGTGGGGGAAAAGAATAATGACTCCCAGGTTTCTGACCTTGGGTCACAAGAAGGACAGTGGGTCCACCCACCAGTGGCATGAGGTAGTGGGGTGGGGGGTTGCAGTGTGTGGAAGATGAGAGGAGATGGACCCCAGAAAAAGGGCTGGGGAGACATCTAAGGGAGAAAGAATAGGAACAAAAGCTAAAGGCATACCCCAGGGAAGTGGAGGAAGAAGGCAGAGTGATGAGTGCTTCCTCTCTTTCTCCTCTAATGAAGCAGAACAGCCAAGAAAGTAAAGGCTTCCAAGGAAGACGGAGGTCAGTGGCATTAAAATATAGAGAAATCAAGGCACGTAGCTGAGAAATGAGTGAGATCTGAGAAAATCATTTGATTCTGTGTGGAAGGCAGGGGCCAGAGAGCAAGGGGTTTGGGGGTGACTGGAGGAGGAGAAAGTGAAGTCCATGATTTGCTGAGAAGTTAGATGGTTAAAAAGAAAGAAAAGGAGAGGGAGAGAGAAAGAAACACCTAGAACAGCAATCATAGCAGCTAACATTTACTGAGACTTACTATGTGCCAGGCATTGTTCTATGTGCCTTATATATACTATCTTGTTTAATCCTGTCTACATGCCAATCAGGCAGATGCTATTACCATCCCCATTTTACAGATAAGGAACTGAAGCAGGAGAATTTAAGTTAATTGCCCAACATCAGTAAGTGGTAAAGCAGGGAAGTCAATTGAAAATTAAATAATTACTAAAGAAAAAAAAAAAAGAAAGCCTACTTGATTGTCTTGCTAATCTCAATAACACCCTTTTGATTAGCATTTTGCAGAAGGGCCATTATTTTCTGTGCAGCTTAACAAGGATGTCATTGGAAAGATAAGTGAATGCACATATTAAGTTAATTTGGTTTATAATCACCCCCATCCTTCACATAAACATAAGGCACAGACCTCTTTCTGCTCTCCAAGTATGCTTTCCCATGTGTACAGAATAAATTTTGAAGCTGTGGTTGGATATTTGATGGATTCCAACATGCCTCATGCAGTGAGTTTAGAGATGACCTAGAGAACCCTCTCCACTGGGGGTTCCCAACCTCAGGGATCATTTTGGTAGAGTCTGGAGACAATTTTGGTTGTCTCAAGTTGGCAGGGCGTGGGGTTGCTCCTGGCATCCAGTGTGCTGCTAAACAACCTACAATGCAAGACCAGCACCAAAGACTTCTCCAGCCCAAAATGTCAATAGTGCAGAGGTTGAGAAACACAATTTATCTTCTGGAGTACCAGAGTCCAGGGAAGGGATTTTTAGAATGGGGAGGCCATCCAGGCCATTTATGTCAACAGGGAAGAACCAGAGATCCGGAGAGGGAGGGAATGCACATATAGGAAAGAGAATATAACTCTTGGGGTCAGGTATATGTGTGTGGGTGGGCATGGGTGGGTGCATGTGGCATAGAAGAAAGATCAGCCTTGGGATAATTCGTATTATAAGATGGGGGGGGGGGGGGAATAGTAGGAACATCCCGAGAAACAGTAGTGGAAAAAGGCAAGTCATGGGAATTCCTCTCTGATGGCCTTGAACACATGTTCAAGCAGGAGAGCAGGGGGAGATGGCATGAGGCTTAAAATAGGAAGAAATCAGGAATGGATGGTAGAAAATTCCAGCTCCATTTTCACCCCTTCCAAATGCCACAGAGCCACAGAGGAGAGAAAACATTTGAGAGGCTTATTGACAGCTGGACATTTAAATTAGCAAGGCAGACACAGAGTGATGGGCCCAGGGATAAGACGTCACTGGCGGCATCATGGGACCAGGATTGGAATGGCCCCAATCAAGAAGGACATGATTGGGAAGGGGCAGAGCCTGCAAGAATGGGGAGTGGTTGGAGAACATGAAGTTGAGGAAGAAAAGCAGCTTCGATGGCAGGGAGGGTGAAGCAAGGTGGGAGGGAAGGAAGGGGAGCTGGGAGTGAGGAGCACAGAGATGGAGACCTCAGAAGAAAAGGAGAACTAAATGACTCCTGAGAAACGAGCCAAAATCCTAATCACCAGGTGGAGGAAACGTTGCAAACTCTGAAGCAAGCATGGGAGATGGGTCATTAGCATGAATGGTCCTGTCACTGCAAATTAGGAGGGGACAGGGTCAAAAGGAGAAGCTTTGTGGATGGACTCCTGCCCCCTACAAAAGACATGTTCAAGTCTTAACCCCTGGTCCTGGGGGCATGGACTCATTTGTGAAGAGGATCTTCAAAGATCCCATTTCCATAAGGCCAATGGGTAGGCATATGGGTGGGCCTCCATTCATATGCCTAGAGTCTTTTCAAGCAGACGAGACTGGGATGCAGTCAGTCAGTAGAAACCAGATGAGGAGACAGAAAGAGATGGCCATGTGACAGAGGCAGAGATTGAGTTAGGCACTGCCATATTTTTACTTCAGGAAAAACATGGCCTGTTGATACCTCGATGTTGGACTTCCATCCTCCAAACTGTGAGCCAACAAATTTCTCTTGTTTGGGCCAACCAGTCCATGGTATTTGTCATAGCATCCCTGGCAAACTCAGACAAAGGTGAATTGGCAGCTTAGGCCAGTGTGAGGGAAGTGAGAAGATTACTGGGGGGGGGCAGGTGAGGTGAGGCAAGCATGAAGTGACTTCAGAGGAGGAAAAACCAAGAGAATCGTGGACGGTGGTGTGGAGGACAAGCTCGCCAACCTCACGTCCTCACCCAAGCCCTGGGAGAACTAGTCTTCTTTAGGAGGTGCTGTGGAGAAGGCTGAGAATTCTAATTTCTTAGAATGAAGAGTTCCACAGCCCCAGTGGGAGACATGCACTAGATGGGACATCTCTCAAAAGTAGGGTT
Source organism: Tolypeutes matacus (assembly GCA_026826555.1). Classification (NCBI taxonomy): domain Eukaryota; kingdom Metazoa; phylum Chordata; class Mammalia; order Cingulata; family Chlamyphoridae; genus Tolypeutes; species Tolypeutes matacus. The sequence continues at coordinate 10,413,766 of JAKSZT010054399.1, forward strand.
CTGTATTGGCTAATGATTTCTATAGCCCACGCTAACACGTGGTCTGGCATATTGCAAGTTCTTGATAATGACATTTTGAAAAGTGTGCAGAGGTGGACCAGACATGCAGGAGGGGTGGGAATGAAGCTGGAAAGTGGCTGGCGGGAGGGGTTTATCCAGAGGCAGTAAGTATAAGCAGAAGGCTGGCAGGCAGGCTTGGAAGTGTCAGCTGGAATTTCAAAATCCCCTTAGTAATGCAGCCAAGTCAACTCTCCCACTCAGACAAGCACATGAAGCCATAAGGCTGGGCTACCGAGAACACCTTCATACAAGCTCTACTACTTTGCTTTGGTTTTCCTTTGCTCCTCAAGCAAATATCATGCAATGGGCCAGCTTAAACAATGGGAATTTGTGAGGTTTTGAGGCTAAAAGAAAGTCCAAATCAAGGCCGTGCTTTCTTCCCTTAAACTGGCATTCTGGGGCTGGCTGCTGGTGATCCTTGGCCCTGGGCTCCTCTGTCACATGGCAATGCACATGGTGGCTCCTCTCATCTCTTCTGGGTTCTGTTGAAACTCAGCTTCTTGTTTCCGGGGCTTTCTCTCTGTGTCTGAATGTCATTCTGCTTATAAGGGACTCCAGTAATAGGATTAAGACTCATCCTGATTGAGGTGGGCACCATCTTAACTGACATAGCCTCATCAAAATGTCCTACTTACAAGGGGTTCAGACCCACAGCAATGGATTAAGTTTAAGAACATGTTTTTCTGGAGTGACTGCAGCTCCAAACCACTACATATTCCAAAGACATTATTCCCTTAGCTATCTAGATAATATAAGGAGTGCATAATTACTGGTGGTTGAAGGTTTTCCCCTTTGAATGTTAATCATGTTGGATAGCAGGTTTTTTTCTAAAATGCCTCACTTTCCCCCTCTTTTCTAAAAATCAGAACGTTAATATATAAACAAAGTGACATTATCATAAACTTCAAATATTATACTGGATTGTCCTACAATGATAACTTTTTAAGAACAATTTTTGTAGTGGGCCATAAGATGGTCACGTTCCCCCCGAAACTCTTCCTCTCTGACATAAGAACTCTTTGCTCGCAGGCCATATGGCTCCACAGTTGTTTCCAATGTGAGTTTTTGCGTCTGCTTTTTGTTTTTCCTACTCCCTCACTACCTGACTGAGCCTTACCGTGTTTTTGAACTCAGTGTGCCTCCCAATAGCAACCTCCTTTCCTCTATCCTCAATTAGAAATTTTTTATTAAAAAAAAATTTTTTTTAGGAGGTACCAGGGATCAAACCCAGGACCTCATACATGGGAAGCAGATGCTCAACCGCTTGATCTACATCCACTCCCCCTTAATTAGAAATCGATTGTTTCTAACCTATAGTCATTAGACAACGGGCTACCAAGAGTGTCAGAAATGTGTCTAAAGCAAGTATTAGGACCAGCATGTCCTTTTACTGCTCAGTAGCCACTTTTGCTTACTTCCTGATTCTCAGTTGAGTTTTAGATGGATAAATTGCTAGCATACTCGTAAACTGTAAAAGGTGTTTCCTAGATACACATATTCAGAATATTAGGGGAAGGCTAAATAACACTGCTAAGCCAACCTTCCCTCTATAACACAAGTCTATTGCTTATTAGAATCATAAAACTCAGTAACTTCAGGGGCTATCAAATGGCCATGTGTCCCTCCTATTGCCATCACACAAGACCTCAAAAATTAGAAAAAAATTGTTCTATTCTCACCAGCTAAAGATTATTTCTTTGCCTAAAAGACTTGTACTTATAACTCAGAACTGGTTTCTTTGTAGGATGTGGCTTCTCATTCATGAACCAGGGCACAAATAAATGAAATAAATACTTCTTGAATGAGTAGTATGTATGTGTGCCTTTATTTGGTCAACTTCAGTTAAGTTAACACCCAAACAGAGCTCTTATGTTTGGCGGAAGTCTAGCATTCCCCAATTGCTCAGTCCACACTGTCTGGTCATCTTTCCCACCTAACAGGTCTCTAAATTTCCAGGTCAAAGGATCAGACAGGAGATTTCAACTCTAAAAGAAGTGGTGAAGTCACAGTAAGTCATACGACTAGATGGCATGAAAAGTTCTATTGGTGAACACTGAAAATAACAATGTGTATATCTTCCCAGACAGAAATGCATTTGTGTGTCATTTGACATTGAAAACTGAAGCAACTGGATGATTTTGTCCACACTGCCTTTGACTTCCATAAGGAAGTTACAGGCATTTTATCATAGGCACACGGTGGGGCCCAGTGGTAACAAGTGGGATACATGCTCATAAAATAAGATATTTTAGAGCAGATAGAGTGGGGCCTTTAAAAATAAAGGCTCCATGTTACTAAAGAAATTTGACATTTATTTATTCATTCATTCAACCAGCAACTGATAGATGTTCCAGGTTCTATAAACAACAGTGAACAAAGCAGATGAAATCTTTGCCCTAAGAGGTCTTATAAGCTAGTGATCTCACGTTTTCGAGAGCAAATACGAAAAGTTTAAAAGCTATACTACACATTGTCAGCTGAACCTTTCAAAATAAGGCTAGGGAAGCAGATGTGCCTCAAGCAGTTGGGTGCCCGCCTACCACATGAAAGGTCCCAGGTTCAGTTCCCGGTGCCTACTAAAAGAAAAAGAAGACGTGCAGACACAGAATAGAGAGCACACAACTAACAGACACTTAGAGCAGACAGCAAGCGCAAACAACGAAGGCGGGTGGAGGGAGAAATAAAATAAATCTTTTTTTTTTTAAAAAAAGGCCAGTGCATGCCCCCAAAGCCTAACATAACACTCATCTACCCAAGTGTAGGGTGTATTCTACAAAGGCTAAAACAACTAGAAAGAAAAGAGTACAACAATGACATAGGCAAGCTCCTCTGTAGAAGTATTTACTGGAGATGCAATGGAATGAAAAGACCTTAAAGGAACAAGTCAGTATTAGATGATATTCCGGTAAAACAAAGATAAGTAATTTGTGATAATGCACAAAGTAAAGCCAACTGGAAGCAACCTAACTGTTCAAGAATCTGAAATTAGCTATTCAAACCGTCATACATCCATAAAATGAATACTTTACACCTATGAAATGATCCTGGAGATGAATACATAATTTCATTTCAAAAGGTCATGCTATATTGCTATGTGTAAAAAAGCTGGCTACAAATACATAGTCCCATTTTTGCAAACAAAATAACAAGTTATGCTCACATATAACTATAAAAAGAAAGAATGGGTACCAAAATGTTAAACAGTATTTTTTCCCAGATAGTGGGGCTGTAAGGGATTTTATCCTTCTCCTTTCAGTTCTCCTCTATTTTCTAAGTTTTCTGAAATAATTTTGTTATGAGTGGGAAACTAAAGTTTCATTCAGTCCAATTATATGACATCATTATCTTTAATTTCATAAGTGTTTCTGTCAAACTCAAAGCTTTTTGCAGCAATTATCTAGAGAATCTGATAGACACACAATAAAGGTAATTCAGATTTTAAAACATGCCGCTAGGAGACAGCCATGGAAGCAAGAAGCTGAAAGCAACGAAATCTGGAAGAGAAGGGAGAGACCAGCAGACGCCACCCTGTGCCTTGCCACGTGGCAGTTGAGTCCAGGATCGCCGGCAGCTAGTCTTCAGGGAGAAAGCATTGCCTGGTGATGCCTGGAGTTGGACATTTTCTTAGCCTCAAAAATTAATAAATTCCCATTGTTTAAGCTCAAACAAACAAACAAAAACCATGCAGCTGTCTCTTGAAGTATACCTGGAAGCAGATGATTATAGTGTAAAGAGGACCAACTGGGAAGTCAGACAGACCTGGGTTCTAGTCCTCACTGTATCAACTATATCACTGCTGGGTTTTAGTACTAGGTGTCTAACTCCTGCGGATTTCAGTTCCCTCACCCCTGAGACATTCCTAACAACCAGCTGTGGCACTGTCATGAGGACTAAAAGAGATTACGTGCATAAAGCACTCAAAAAAGGCATCTGACCCACGATAGGTGCTCATAAATTGCCACTTTATCAAACATTTTAAAATTAGATGCTTAATATATACATTTTGCAACCACACACATATCTTTTTTTTTTTTTTTAAGATTTATTTTATTTATTTCTCCCCACCCCCTCGTTGTTTGCACTTGCTGTGTCTGCTCATCTTCCTTGTTTCTTTTAGGAAGCACTACTGGGAACCAAACCTGGGACCTCCAATGTAGGAGGGAGGAGCCTAATCGCTTGAGCCACCTCAGTTCCCTGCTTTGTTGTGTCTCTCATTATGTGTTTTTGATTCGTGTCTCTTGTTGCATCATCTTGATCCCATTGCACCAGCTCACTGTCTTCTTTATGAGGCACTGGGAACCAAACCAGGGGCCTCCCAAGTGGTAGGTGGGAGCTCAGTTGCTTGAGCCACATCTGCTTCCCTTACACATGTATCTTAATCCAAGAAAAGTGTTAAGGTTACCTCAAAATTCTATGCAGTCTTTTGTCCTTTGAACAGAACAGTGCAAGATCAAGGTGATCATTTCATAACTGCTACATGATAATCATTAATTTATGACTATGTTTATACAGCTGGATTTATATATGTGGACAAGTGTAGTACAAGTATAAGGTGCTTGTAAAGAAAAATTGCTCATAATCTTTTTTAATGTTAATAAAAGTATACTATAGTGACAACAGACAAGGTAAAATAGTTATAACCCAAATACTAAGTTATCTGTTTCTTGCAGTCATTCAAACAATGACTTAACTGATAGAAAGGTATAGGCCTAGCGAAATGACTCACATAATTGGTCAAGTTAGTCCCATATTTCAAATGGATTTGGAATAAGTGCTGAATTTCATATGATTATTCCAATACAGAACCCGAGGCTCATAGACTGTGAGTAATAGAGCCAAGCTACACAGCTAGTAATTGGTGGCACTGGGGTTTGAATCTAAGTCTTCCCACGTTCTTTCTACTGCACTATACAGAAATAAAAAAAATTTAAATCTTGGTCAAGCTGTAATAGAAGACTGAACAAACTTGCAGTTTTGAAAAAAGTAGTAGTGGGAGGCCGGGCAGGGAATGAGTGCTTCCAAATATTAAATACGTAGTAAAGCTAGATTGATTAAAACCACAGAACTATGCTATGTATATCCTATGGCACAGTGCTAATGCAATGATCAATGGAATCAAACAGAAAACCCAGAAATATTTGGTATGTGATAAAGATGACATTTAAATTAGTGGGATGAAAGGATAGATTAGTCAATGTAGTTGGCACAATTTGAGGGGGAAAAACAATTGACACCAAATACCAACTTCACATCAACTTTACACCCAATACTAAAACATATTCCAAATGGATTAAAGAATTAAATGTAAAATATGAAATGATAAAAGAATAGGTGAATATTGATCTGATCTTCGAGGTGTAGGTGTTTCTATTTGTTTGTTTGTTGTGGGAAGGTATAGGTTTATAGAAAACTCATGCAGAAAATACAGAGTTCCCATATACACTCTTCTATTACTAACACTTGGCATTTGTATGGTACCTTTGCTACAATTGATGAGAGAATATTATTATAATGGTACTATTAATCATAGTTCATAGTTTGCATTAGGGTTCCCCATTTGCCTTGGACAGTCCTATGTTGTTGTTTTTTTAAATATTTATTCTAGTAATATATATACAATCTAAAATTTCCCCTTTTAACCACATTCAAATATGTAAGTCGGTGATGTTAATTACATTCACAATGTTATGCTACTATAATTATAACACTTCTCCATCACCCCAAACGTAAATTCTATACCAATTAAGCATTAACTCCCCATTGCCTATAGCTACCCTGGACCCTGGTAAACTATATCTAGACTCTGATTTTGCTTATTCTATTTATTTTATATCATTGAGAACATACAGTATTTGTCCTTTTGGCTTATTTCGCTCAACCTGAGGTCTTCAAGTTGTTGTCACATGTATCAGAACTTCATTCCTTTTTATGGCTGAATAACTCCATTGCATATATATATATGCCACATTTTTTTATCCATTCATCTGTTGATGGACACTTGGGTTGCTTCCATCTTTTGGCAATTGTGAATAATGCCACTATGAACATCAGGGTGCAAATATCTGTTTGAGTTCCTGCTTTCAATTCTTTTGATTATATACCTAGAAGTGGAATTGCTGGGTCATATGGCAATTCTATACTTAACTTTTTGAGGAACCACCAAACTGTTTTCCACAGTAGCTGCACCATTTTACCTTCCCACCACCAATGAATGAGCATTTCTATTTCTTCACATCTTCTCCAACACTTGTAATTTTCTGTTATTTTTTTCCAATAGTAGTCATTCTAGTGGATGTGAAATGATATCTCATTGTGGTTTTAATTTGCATTTCTCTAAAGGTTAACGATGTTGAACACATTTCAACATGTGCTTCTTGGCTATTTATAAATCTTCTTTGGAGAAATGTCTATTCAAGTCTTTTGCCCATTTTTAATTGGGTTGTCTTTTTGTTGTTGAGTTGGAGGATTTCTTTATGTTTTCTGGAAATTATTGGATATGTGGTTTCCTAATTTTTTCTCACCCTGAGTAGGCTGTCTTTTTACTTTCACAAAAAGTAAATCCTTTGACTTACAAACAGAATTTGTAAAATGAAAAGTGATGAACCCAAGTGTCCATCAACAGACAAATAGATAAAAAAATGTGGTATATATAAAGTTTTTCATTTTGATGAGGTCTATTGTTTCTTTTGTTGCTTGCACTTTGGGTATAAAGTCTAAGAAACCAATACCAATACCTAACAGAAGGTCCTGAAGATGCTTCTCTACATTTTCTTCTAGTTATTTTGTTGTTCTGGCTCTTATATTTAGGTTTTGATCCTTTTTAAGTTAATTTCTATATATGGTATGAGGTAGGGGACCATCTTCATTCTTTTGCAAATGGCAATCCAGTTTTCCTAGCACCATTTGTTGAAGAGACTATTCTTTCCCCATTGAGTGGACTGGACACCCTTGTCAGAAATCAATTGGCTATAGATATGAGGATTTATTTCTGAACTCTCAATTTGATTCCACTGGTCTTTTTTTTTTTTTTTTTTTTTTTTTAAGATTTTATTTATTTATTCATTTATCCCCCCCTTGCTGCTTGTGCTCGCTGGGTCAGCTAACCACGCCGTGCGGGTGGGCTTGCCTTCACCAGGAGGCCCCGGGAACCGAACCCGGGGCCTCCCATATGGTAAACGGGAGCCCTACTGATTGAGCCACAGCCGCTTCCCTCCACTGGTCTTTATGTCTGTCCTTGTGCCAGTACCATGCTGTTTTGCTTACTGTAGCTTTGTAATAAGATATAAAATAAATCTTGGAGGAGTGTGACTCCCCCAACTTCATTCTTTTTCAAGATAGGTTTGGCTATTTGGGACCCCCTATCGAAGGGCTTGTTTGTTTGTTTTATAGAAAAGGAATAAACATAAGGGGAAAATGTGTGTATTTTCATTTACATAACAATAGGTTAAATGCATCATCAATAACAAAAAAACACTACAGACTAAATTGAAAGGGAAATTACAAACTAGGAAAAAAGCACATTTACAGGCAGAGTTAAGAGCCCCAGTAAATAAAAGCTATAATTTATTAAGCCCTTATTGGGTGTAAGGCATTCTAAGCACTTGGCAAACAATATCTTATCATGTCCATATAAGGGAAATACAGGAATATTCCGTTTTTAAAGCAATTCACATTATTGTCCTTCACAGATATAACACTTTTTACAAATGGAAGCTTTGTGGTAACCCTGTGTCGAGAAAGTCTACTGGCGGTGCCATTTTCCCAAAAGCATGTGCTCACTTTGTATCTGTGTCCCATTTTAATTAAGGTATGTATATATATATTTTTTACACGTGTTGCTATCGCACACTTAATTGACTACAGTGCAGTTTAAACATAACTTTCACAGGCACTGGGAAACCAAAAAATGTGTGTGACTTGCTTTATTGCAGTGGTTTGAAACAAAACCCACAATATCTCTGAGTTAGTTCCACCTTTTAGAAGGCACCGAGTGGCTAAGATGTAACATGCCCAAAGTTTCATGGCTAATAGTAGCAGAAGAGAGATTTGAATCCAGGGGTCGGATGTGGCTCAACTGGTTGGGCGTCCGTCTCCCATATGGAGGGACCCGGGTTTGATCCCCAGGACCTCCCGGTTAAAAAAAAAAAAAAAAAAAAAAAAAAAGAGATTTGAATCCAGATCTTCCTGCACTTTATGCTTTTACCCTCAATTAGTATGTTCTGCTGACCGTCATAAATCAGTATGAAAAAGAACACCTCAGCTGCAAAATGGACAAAGGACATGAACAAAAGAAAACATATAAATAGCCAATACACACATTTTTCACTGTTCAACCTCAGTAGAAATAAAATAAATGTAAATTAAAGCATGCCAGAGAATGTTTCACCTATCAAATCTGCAGAAAAATACTCTAAAATGTTAACATCTAGTTTTGACAAAGCTGAGGAAAATGGATATACTTATACACTCTCATGGGAAGGAAACTGTTTTCAATTACCCTGAAGAGAAATTTGGAATTTTAAAGATTATATCCTTAAAACTGAGTACCCCTCTTTCAGCCAGCCATTCTACTTCTAAGGAAAAGAATTCTAGGAACTAACCGAAGGAGGTATATACAAGGATATTTGTATAAACATGGGTATAATTAGATTATTCACCATGAAAAACTGGAACCAAACAAATATCTTCCAAACTGAGTTTGATACATAAATGGCTATGTAGCCACATGATGGAATACCATGCTGCCGTTAGCAATCATGAGGTGTAAGGCTATTTAAAATGGGGAGATGTTCAAAATACAGTAAATTAAAAAAGAATGCCACAAAACTGTAGGTGCTATTTTTAAGCAGTTTTATTGAAATATATTCACACTCCATATAGTTCATCCAAATTATAAAATCAGTGGTTCTCAGCATAATCACAGAGTTGTGCATTCATCATCACAATCAATTTTAAAACATTTCCATTACTCCAAAAAGAGAAAAGCCCTACCGCTTATAACTCCCTATTATTGACACTTAGAATTAGTTTGATTACTTTGTTACAACTGATGAAGAATATTAAAACATTACTGTTGACTATAGTCCATAGTTTGCATTAGGTGTATTTTCCCCCATATACCACCCTATTATTAACACCTTGTAATAGTGACATACATTTGTTATAGGTCATGAAAGAACATTCTTATATTTGTACTATTAACCACAGCCTTCATCCACAATGTAGGTGCCGTTTTTAATTTTCTTTCTTTTGTTTTTTTTTGGTCTTGTCCACACTTTCCAAATTCTCTAAATGAATATATGTTACTTTTATATCAGGAAAACAGTTGTTATTAATATATCAATAAATTTGAACCAGAATATCTTGTTTAAGATTATAGAATTTAAATATGGAGTCTACTCAGGAGAGGATGTAGCTCAAGCAGTTGGGTGCCCACTTCCCACATGGGACGCGCCGGGTTCGGTTCCCAGTGCCTCCTAAAGAAGATGAGCAGACACCGCAATGAGCAGATGCCACAAGGAGCAGGAAGCAATTGTGGCTCAAGCAGTTGGGTACTCCCCTCCCACATGGGAGGTCCCGGGTTCAGTTCCTGGTGCCTCCTAAAAGATGATGAGGAGAAACAGCGAGCAGATAATGAGCAGATACCAAAGGGAGCCATGGAGTGGGGGTGGGGTACAAATAAACAAATAATTTAAAATATATATGGATTCTACTTAAAACTTAAATGTTCTAAGTTTTGGTAGACATAGGAATTGAAAGTAAGAATCAAGGATAAAAACATACCCGTGTAATGTAATGTAAACCAGATATAAAAGGAATGTACAGACTTTTAAAAAAAGTTTTTATTGTTGTAACATATAATGTACATATTTTTATAATATCAAGAAACTGGTGGTCAGGCCACTGAAAGGAATACCACGATCCCCATCCCACCCTGCTGCCCTCAAGCAAATTAAGTTAATTGCCTTTCAGTATTCAAATCCATAAGAGAATTTAAAGACCCCAAACAGAGACCTGTACTTTTAGTGAAAATAATAACCTGTTTATTCAAGATAGGATTGATCCTTAATTTAATTTCTATTTTTTTCTTTGATAACATTAATACTGTAACATGTAAATAAAGTTATTCAAATTGTATAAATCTTCCAAGGTAATTAATTTCTAATTTTAAAACACTTAAAAGTAAGAACTGAAATATCCTTTTCTAACATATTAAGAGTATCCATTTCAAACTACAGCCAACATTATACTTAATAGTGAAAAGCTAGAGGCATTCCTTTGAAAATAAGAAAAAAAAACCTTTGCAAAACAAACAAACAAAAACCCACATAACATCATTATTTACTATTATTCTGCAAGTTTTTATGGCCAATGCAATAAGACATGAAACAGACATAAGATTTTAAGTATTGGAAAATGAAAGTTAACATAATCATTATTTATAGCTTTTATTATTGGTAACTAGTAAAGCTGAAGGAATTAATGGGAAAAATTATATTAAAAAGAAATCTAATATAATAGCTATCATTTATTGAGTCCTACTGTATGTCAAACATTGTACTGTAGTTTAGTCAAGGTCATACTACTGGCAAAAGGCAAAGTTGCTAATGGCATTTCCAACTAGCATGACTCTTTTGGAAAGCAGCTCAGCAATATGCATCAAGAGCCTTGATAATTTTCCTAAACGTTGACCCAGTAATTTGACTTCTAAGCACCTAGGGAGACAATTCCATGTGTAGAAAGGCTATTATTTATTAATATGTCCATAATTGCATTAATATAACACAAGAAAATTAGATGCATATTGTGAAAGAAAAATGCTTGTGCTATAATATTAAAACACAAGGTTAGTTTTACATATATATACATATAAAATCTATATTATGGTTACATTTTTTAAAATCATAGAAAAGGACTAGATGGAAATTTACCAAAATGATCAAGAAATAATGTCAGAGTGGTAGGAATGGGTTATATATTTTTCTGTTTTCCAGATTGTATATAATTACATTATTTTAATATCTTACTAATTTAGTCTTATTCCATATTGAACAGTATATGTTATCTCCTTGTATTACAGAATTCCAATGAAGTTTGTAAGACCAGAAATCTGGGATTGGAGCTGCAACTTTCCAAATCATGTAAAAAGCAATCATTCCACTTAAAACATAAAAATGCGATAAATAAGTTGCATTTTCCCATTTACCTTGGCTAAAGAATGCTTTTGTGGCAGTGAATGTTTTTTGTTTTTTTTTTTAAAGCGGTTCAAATATTAAAAATCTCTCCTGCAGTGGGAGGACTAGAAAACCATTTGTAACACTAAAAAATGTGTCATTAGTAAATTAGCCTCACCATGAAAATGCAACCCTTAGCCGACCTGTCAAAATTAAGTGCCTCTGCTCCTGGCTGTGTGCTCCAGAAAGGTCTCTTTCTTGAGGGATCCTAACCCCAAGTTGCTACATCCTCAGTTCTCCAGGATGGAGCTAAGAACAAATCCTGACCACACACCTCTGCAGTTACCCCAAAGAGTCTAATAGCTTAGCTAGAGCAAACCCTAGCAGGTCCTTAGATCTCTGGACTCCAGGCAACAATCAAAATTAGGGACCCCTCTTCTCATTCCTTATTCCATCACACATAAACACACTAGGAGGACCATAATGCACCAACATTAGAAAGACCATTGTCGTATGAAAATCTCAGGCAAGTTCAGCAAATATTTTATTCAAAGATGCAGACTGCCACTCCTTGCATTCCAGTGAGGCAGCACGCCCCTGTGGTGGGGTAGGTGGGATGTACACTTAGCTGGAGCCAGTTCTAGTAACTATCAGCGATCAGGGTCATACTTGTTTCATGGGCTTCTCACGACTCAAAGAACATGGGACACCATAGGAAACTGAATGCTGGCATCATAAAACAATGCACAGCAATTTCCTTATCACCATCTCCTCAATTTAGAATTTTTTTTACAAAAGTAATTTATAAAGGGCAAAGTTCTCCGCCCATGGAGCTCCTGGGGTTGGCTCACGGGGTGCCAACAGTGTTCTCTTATGTTCCAGAGAGAACTTGAGGGGCTCTCCTGTGGCATGACAAAGGATGACACTTGCTCTATTATAAACTGGAGGCTGACATGAGACCCGGCTGAAAGCTCTGGTCTGAGTACAGGCTTTAGCCGTCTGAGTGCCACCGTTGGGAATTATTTTGAGGACTTAATTTAGCAATAGCCAAAATGTCAATCTGTAACTTGTCTAAATAAGTCACCTGTCCCTAAGTAGGGGTCCTAAAGCACTATTCACATCCTCCACCATTGTTTGCTGAACAAAGATACAAGCACACTTTTCTTTTTTAAAACCTGGTCAAATCACTCTCGGGAGCTGCCTTTTTGTCTTTTAAAGACTTCTGGCCACCTACTGGATTTTTCTGCGCGAGAGCTGGGCAGAAAAAGAGCAACTGACTTGTACAAAGGAGAGCCAGAAGAGTTGCAGACTGGAAGCTAGACAGACTTTATTATTCAGTACCCACAGGGATTTGCAAGAGAATAGCTCAGGCACAGCCTGTTACTACCTCCTCTCAAGGAAGAAGCTAATTATTTCTCCTACCTAAAGAGTTTAGCAGGAGCATGAAGCAAAAAAGCCTCTATGGGCAAAAGGAGGGAAAAAAAGATTTAAATGACTTGCCAGTTTTTTTTTTTTTTCATAAATAAAAAGGATTATTAACTACTTTCACTTTCTAATGAGCAGCTCTAGCCTTCTAAATGAGTTCTGTGTAAAGCGTGTAGTTTAAAACGGAGTACTTTTGATTAATAGGGAAAGAGATGTTGAAAAAAAAAACACTTTTTTTTTTCTTTTTACGTGAACATTCTGTTTGATGTGGCACTTTTGAGATCAGAGAGCGATGCTACAAAAATGGAAGTTAAGACTCATTCAGGAAGAGCACACCGAAAATGAAAGACTCATTGATGATGAGTTTTCAAATGCTAACTGTGCAGTAGAAGAGAATCACGTTCAAGGTGGCAGCTGAGAAAAGCTGGGCTGAGCTGGGGTGACAGGGTGAGCCTGGGCTGCAAAGCATGCTGGGAAATGTAGTGCGCTGTCAGCATGACCTGGGCTTCCGCGGTGGCTAACCAGGGCCCAGAGCCTCCTTTACAGTTTTTCAAAAGTGGATCAAAGTTTGAGAGGTGCTGGTAATCAGAGACTCCTCGGATGCCAGTCATGGAGTGATGCCACCTCTGAGGAGAAGTCCTGGAGTGGTGTGGTCAGGTCCATAAACGTAAAAACTGGAAGGATCTCAGGGTCCAGTGAGTCTAGAGCTCATTTTACAGATGAGGAAACCGGGCTTCAGAGAGCTGAAGCGATTTGCCCAAGGTCCAAGGCCACTCCAAGTGGTAAAGCTGGGACTTGAATTCAGGATTCCTGACTCCCGGAGCTGAGCAGTCCTTTCGCTATTTGAAATGGTTAAAAATTCGCGTGGGGCAGGCAGCTGTCAGAAAGTGGCTTGACAAGGCCCCACCGCTGCGTGCTGGCTTCCCCAGTGTCTGCCGTGTCATCGGGAGCCACCAGCATTATTAGATTCAGTAACCCCTCCAAACTCTCCAGTTCCAGTCTTCGTTGGCAGCCAGTTCAGAAGTAAAGTAAGTCAGGGGAAGAAGGAAATACACCTTAAAGACCAGCAAACTAGGGTGGCAAACACACCCAGTCAGCCCCCCCACCCCGGCTTGCATCCGTCTAAGTGCTTTCCATCTGCCTCCAGTCTGTCCCTCTAGGAACCCTCAAGACTTCTCGAGTTGTTTGAACCACTCTGTTCTGTCCCCCCCCCCCCCCCATTTTTCCAAGCAGCTAAGGATACTGCCATGGAGAGAGTCTCCTCTGGCTTTGTTAATGCTGATTGTAATGAGTTTTTGGAGCCATGAAAAACTGCATTGTGAACAAATTGGAATCAAGAGGTTGGATAAAAACAAAAGTTGACATTTATTGAGCCCTAGCTCAATTTTGAGCCAAGTGGTTTGCCTGCATTTTCTCATTTAGTCCGCCAACTATCCTTCGAGGCAGACAGTATGATCCCCATTTTATGGGACAGTGGGTTACAGAGGTGTATTAGTTTGGGTTCTCGAGAAATAGATCTGACAGGAGAGATATATAAGGATATATATATATATATTTCAAATATTATGAGATATTTATTACAGAAATTGGCTCACACGACTGTGGGGATTGGCAAGTCTGAATTCCATAGGGCAGGCCTCAAGCTGAGAACTCTGATGATGATTTTAATGAGTTACCCAGGAGAAGCTGGTTGTCTGGAGCAGAGATGGGAATTATTCCTTCTGACTGCTGAAATCATCAATTCTCCTTTTAAGGCCTTCAACTGATTGCTTGAGACTTTCTCTCATTGCTGAAGGCAATCTCCTTCGTTGATCGTAGACATGATCAACCACAGATGCAATCCACTGACTTATTATTTAAATCCATGAAATATCCTCACAGTAACAATCAGGCTAGTGCTTACTTGACCAAACAACTGGGCATCATAAGCTAGACAAGTTGACACATGATCTTAACCTTTGCAAGAGGTTAAGCAAATTAACCGTGGTCCCAGGGTAAGTCCTGTTGCACTCCAAAGTCCCTGCTCTTTACACCACTATTGTAGACAGTGAGCTAACAACGGTTCTCTTTGCCAAAGTCCAGAAATCACACCAAGTGATGTCCAAGCACTGCCAAAATCCTAGGTTTGAAAGGAGAAGCTGATGGCAGATTTTCTGAGATGGCAGAAAGGGGAATAAATTCACAACTACTCCTTGCTGGCTAAAACCCCAAGTAATGCTAAATGCCTAACTGTAACTGCTTTTCCTCCTTTCCCCAAATGTGAATGAGGCATCAGCTTGGAGAAAGGTGGAGAAAAACAGGTTCTGTTATGAAGCTGGCATCAAATGAGTTTTAAGTGGTAAGGAGAACTGTGGGATGAGAGGGGGAAAAACAAAACTGTTCTGGAACACGGAAGTATTGTTTCTCTGCCTGCTCCACTAATGGGCCAACTCTTCGCCAAGCCAACAGGACAAAGGTTAAGGAGAGGTTGATAAGTTAGGTAAGAATTTTGCAGCCGAGATACATGCTATGAAGAGAGGCCATAGGAAGAGAAAGGAACACGAGAAGATGAAACTGCATTTACAGTGAGAGGGTGTGGCTGGCAGGCAAAGTATATTAAGTACTTTTTCACCAGGAGAAACCATCCAGAGAAAACTGGTAAAGCTGAGCTTTTTTCATCACAGATTCTTGATAAATGGTTGTTCCTTCTGCATAATCTACCATTACCAGCTAGCTCTTTGGTTTCTTTACATTATAAGTGTAATAATACATTATAAGTGTAATAATTATGTTACACTTCTAATGCATGCTTCCGATGGTAGAACGATATGAGTCGGTATGTGATTCACAAATCTGGCAAGCAGAGACCCTTATTCCATCCTGAAATGGAGATTATTTGTGGGTGTGACTGTAGGTGTGCTTCCTTTCACTTAGAAGAGACCTACTTCCAGGTTCCAGGATCTTGCAGGAGCAGGTGTCTGGATTTTAGACTGTTTTCCGGTGGGTTCAATACATTAAGAAGGGGAAGCGGCTGTGGCTCAATCAGTAGGGCTCCCGTTTACCATATGGGAGGCCCTGGGTTCGGTTCCCGGGGCCTCTTGGTGAAGGCAAGCCCGCCCGCACGGCGTGGTTAGCTGACCCAGCGAGCACAAGCAGCAAGGGGGGGATAAATGAATAAATAAATAAAATCTTAAAAAAAAAAAATACATTAAGAAGTCACCACGCTGAGTGAAGACTGCAGGTCACAATGTCTTTCTGGCCGTTGATGAAGAAAATTCTATGAGTGGGTAGAAGGGGTAGGGGAGGTGGTACACCAGACAGCTCAGAAGAGGCTCCTACGGGACCAGAAATGCCAACCGAGGCCGCTGAAAACCCAAGCAGCTGGAACTTGCTGGCTTTGAAGGCAAAAGGCACACCTGGATTGGACTCGCCACACCTGCCAGGGTCCAAATTAAAGCCAGCTACAGGTCCAGAAAGGCCACCTCTTGGAGACAGGTAACAATCGCCTACCCTGACGAAGCAATCTGAAAGCTTAACTGGCTGTGGTGGAAAGATGGGCCAAAGCAACCGATCTTGCTGTGGGTTATTTTATGGGAGCACCCCTGGGGATGGATTCTCCTGACTAGCCAAGATCCTTCACTGTCCCCAACTGTGCCCTTCCGTGCCTTTCGTCTTGGCAACTCCTTTGTGGATATCACCGGTTGGCTTCAGCTGGCTGCTCTTCCCAAGCTGGGCTGAAGGTTTCTTCACCATTGTTGTCTGCATCTGTGAGAGAACATGGTCCAAAAAAATACATTGCCCCCAGGACAACTAACAAGGAGACAATGAAGGACAACAGCCATCCCAAGAAGCAGAGAGTGTCTGCAACTGCAAGCAAGAGAGCTCCATCCATCTGCCCCATGGGATCTTCTCAATTAGAAGCAGAGTGGGCATCACCATCCCAAAATCCTCAAGATTGGGGAATGAACAATGGATTAAAGTAGACTTATTATTATTCTACCATAGACTTATTATTATTCTAGCAATGGAAGAACTCTTATCATTGATGTAAAGGCAGTGGCCACCAGAGGTTCTGAGGGATGGGAGATGGAAGAATAGGTGTAACATAGGGAAATTTTCAGGACATTGGATTTGTCCTGCATGACATTGCAGTGACAGATACAGGTCATTGTATATTTTGTCATAACTTACAAAATTGTTTGGGACAGAGTGTAAACTATAATGTAAACTGTAGTCCAAGGTTAGTAGCAATGCTTCAATATGAGTTCATCAATTGTAACAAATGTACACACTATTGAAAGATGTTGTTAATGTGAGAAGGTGGGGGGCGGGGAGTGGGGCATATGGGAGTCCCTCATATTTTTGGTGTAACATTTATGTAATCTAAAGCTTCTTTAAAAATAAAAAAAAAATTAATTATTAAAAAAAATACATTGCCAGTAGATGAGTACAGCATGGCCTGTTCTTGCTCTAAAATGGATCTGGGGATGCTTAAAGGGAAAGTCTACTGTTTCCTTAAAATACAAAGGCTACCTAAAGCAAAGATACTACCAAAATGCACAAATCCTGGTTCTACCTCTTATAAGCTGTCAACTTAGACAAATTATTTAACCTCCCTGAGTTTCAATTTCTTCACCCAGTATTATATACGTCATAGGATTGCTATACAAATTAAATCGTGCATGCGAGCACAGAGTGAAAGGGTACTTATTCACGCTGACATTTGCTTTCCACCAATGCCAGATTTGCAAACACCAGCTGTACGTATTGATCTTGTATATACTGCAAATGCTTAACATTTCTGATTTCTCAATGCACTTTTTAAAAATTAATATTTTGTATTTAACTTTAGTAACAGTATATGGTGACTAATAGGGGATGTAAATTACTACTTCAAATTGCTTTCTTTTTAATTAATTATTTATTTATTTTTATTATTTTCTCTTTAGGAGGTACCAGGGATCGAACCCAGAACCTCGTACATGGGAACCAGTGCTCAAACAATGAGCTACATCCGCCCCCGTCTCAATGCCTCTTATTAGAATATAAGCTCCACGAGGGCAGAGACCTTATCTCTTCATTCACTGTGGTAATTCCAGTGCAAAATCAATATTTGCTAGACGAAAACACAAATAAAGAAAGTGGAGATGCCAACCTATTCGAACAATTACACGTATTTATGTAAGTCTGTGTGCAGTCCGTGATATACGGTAGCACTTCTTAGATCTTAGGCACCACGACTGCTTTGTGTATCGTAATTAATGCACAGTACCAACAGAATATATAAGGTAAACATACTTTTAACATACGGTTCTCAAACTGTTTAGTCTCAGGACTTCTTTACATACTTAAAATTCTTGACAACTCCAAAGAGCTTTTGTTCACATAGGTTCTATCTACCAATATGTCATATAAGGAATGAAAACTGAGACATCTGAAAAATATTTATTAATCCATTTGAAAATAACAATCATAAACTTAACACATGTTAACGTAAGTAGTGTATGTTATGAAAAAATAACTGTTTTACAAGACAAATCTTAATGAGAAGAGTGGCACTGCATTACATTTTTGCAAATCTCTTTTAATATCTGGCTTAACAGAAGACAATTCGATTCTCTTATCTGCTTCTGCATTCATTCTGTTGGGATACCACACAGCATGTATCCTCTGGGAAAGTCCAGAAATAAAGTGAGTGAAGAAGACAAATCATGTCTTATTATTAGTATGGAAATCTTTTTGACCTCATGGACCCTCCAAAAGAGCATCAGGGCTTCCCCAAAAACCAGACTTTGAGAACCACTGTGTTACCAATGATGACCATAAAATGCCATTATTTGCTTTTGATACCGATGTTAGCTTTATTTTACAAACAACTGAATTTCAAATTTCAAAACTGAACCCTATTTTTAATCATTTGCCTCTCGAAATAGGCCCTCAGTCAGCTGGAACCTACTAGATACTCTGGCTGATGTAACATCAAGGACAATTATTTTGCATATATACATAACTGCCCATGCAGTGGGGATTTCAAACAACCGTTCTGTGTTACTTCCCACTGCATCCTGGTAGCAAACCGCAGAATAGAATTTAATCTATTTTATGGTCACTTATAGAACTGTTCTTACTATACTCTGGTTTTGTGCCACTTGTCTATAGTGGGGTACCGCATAAGACAGCGCTATAAATCAGATCATTTTATTTATTATAGGGATATTGTCAAATACACAGCCCATTACTTTACATCAAGTTCTCTTTGTGAAGACCCGTGGAAGGCAGGTCTTGATGCCAAGAAAAACAAAAAAACAAAACAAAACACTGTTTCTCTGTAATAATTGGTTTTTCATATTTGTTTTCATATATGAAACAGAATCTTGTTACTGTTTCCCCTTCTTTGCTTTGAGTGCCAGAAAGCTCAAAGCCAACTCTGAAGCTCACGTTCAGCATATATCGGGATCTTATGACATGCATTTTGCGCATTAACCATACCCCAAGCTTTAGTTTACATTTCTACTTTAGCCCCACTTTCCCCCGCTTACTTATTTTCAGTACTCTCATAATATATGTATTTTGATACCAATGAAGCAGAGTATATAGGATTATATGAATAGGTAAGTAGGGTGAATCTTTCCTCTACTTCAGATCAGCTTTCTCAGATGAGCCCTTGAGGTGAATGGGTCAAAAATCAGTTGTAGCAAAAATTAGGAAGCAAGAAAATCTTTAGCCATTTATTTTCTATAGTCCATATTATTAGCTACACTTCCAGATACATATGAGCTGTCACTTAACATTACAAACACTCAACTACCACAAACTTAATTTGAGGGTTTTCATTTACAAATGCTCTCCTGGGATTAAAGGAAAGGAAGGACTAAGAAAATCATGAGCGTTGTCTTTTACTCCTAACAAATAACTACGAAATGTGTGCTATTCTTTCTTCCCCATTGGACAGATGAGAAAACTGAGGCTCGGAAAGTTTAGATAAGTTGCCCAAGGTTACACAGATGGTAAATGGTGAAGCCAGAAATTAAAACCAAATCTGTGGGGAAGCAAATGTGGCTCAAGTAATTAAGCTCCTGCCTACCACATGGGAGGTCCCACGTTCAGTTCCCAGTGCCTCCTAAAGAAGACCAGCAAGACAGTGAGCTGGCATGATGGGGCTGGCACGACAAAATGATGCAACAAGGAGACACAATGAGAGACACAATAAAGCAGGGAGTGAGATGGCTCAAGTGATTTTTGCACCTTTCTCCCACATGGGAGGTCCCAGGTTCAGTTCCTGGTGCCTCCTAAAGAGAAGACGAGCAGACACAGAGAGCACACAGAGAATGGACACAGAGAGCAGACAGTGAGCACAAACAATGAGGAGGGGGAATAAATAAATAAAATAAATCTTAAAAAAAAACAACAACAGGTCTGTTGGGTGTGTGTTCATTTTGTGAAAAGTCATGGAGCTGAACATTCATGCTACATGTCCTTTTCTATGTGTGTGAAACCAGTGGGACAAAATTAGCAGTCTGGGGTGGAGCTGAAGGACAAGGTAATGCGTTAGGGGCACTGGCCCTGATATTACTGCCTTAGCTATTCAACACGCACAGGATTATTTTTATCGAATGGAAGAGTAAATTTAATGACTGGCTGCTCTGTGAGGTCTCCCCACTCATAAGTCCATTGGCCATGGACATTGGGCCAATGGCATAAATTACAGCCACGGCCCAGACCTCTGTGCCTGAGGGCTCAACAGTCAGGGAGGAGGCCTAGGAGACACTAGAAAACGATAATGATGGTAATAATCAGCATGTATTTCTTCCTTTATTTCGTCACGTTTTTGTTAGATTTTCTTCTTCCTTGTGGTAGACTGAATCGTGTCCCCTAAGAGGAGACATGTTCTTTATCTTACTCTGTGTTCCTGTGAGTGGGAACCCATTTGTAAACAGGACCCTTGGGAAGCTGCTATGTTTAGTAAAGGTGTGGCCAAATTGAACCAAGGTGGGTCTCGTCCATATGCCAGGGGTCTTTGTAAAGAGAGGAAATGTGGAGGCCACCGGTCAGCAGAAGAGAAGCCAGAAGGGAGAGGGGACCAAGGACATGACCATGTGACAGAAGACTGCCATCACCAGCACGGTCCCGACCTCAGGGAGAAAGCCTGGCCTGTTGAGTCCTTGATGTTGGACATCCAGCCTTCAAAACAGTGGGCCAATAAAATCCTGCTGCTTAAGCAAACCCACTGTGTGGTATTTGTCACAGCAGCTCCGGCAGACTAAGACAGCCATTAAAAACATGGAAGTAATTAGAGTATCCAGAAGTGGATCTTCCACTTTGCCAGGTATTAAACTCTCAAGCAGGCCTGCTAATATTTGGGGAGAGCTTCTCCCATCATCTGCCCTTGCATATTTAGAGATGTAAAATAATTGTATCATCAGCCTAGTCAGTATATAATTAGGGAAGGTAAATCTGCCTCCAGAGAGAAAGCTCCACCATATGGATCATTCGGAAGTTAAAATTCATATGGTCTATCCATGACATGATTCAGTGCCAACAGGAAGTAAGATTAAAGGGGCAAAAAAAGGGAGGCACCTCTCGGGGGGTTGGGAACTGAGTTCCAGTCCTGTCACTAACAAGTCACTTAATGCACAAAGGTTCTTCCTTCTCTTTTCAGAGAAACTGAGCTAGACTATTTCAAAGTTTCCTTCATGAGCTAGCACTCCACAATTCTAAAGTGGCTCAAAAATAATCATATCGAATTGCTACCTGCATATGGCAATAATACCAAACGTTGACTGTCCTTTCACAAAAACTAAAGGGCCCAATACCCCAACCCTGCAGAGAGGTAAGCAAAGAAGTACTTAAGGGCAAAGATACTTTCTGCCTTCAGAAAACCGTTTGGGGCCTCCTCCCACATCCACACAACTGTCAACCTTGTTACAAATGACATTAGCTCGAGTGCATTATAAGGCTACGTGAGGGACCCAGGACCAGGGGACAAAATGGCAAGACCAGGCCAACTATGACAGACTTGCTAAGCAATGAAAAGATCTCTAAACCCCTGTGCAATGATGTCCGGCTTGTGTGGGTCACCATCAGATGGCTATCACGTCTCTTCTAGAAAACAGAAAATCCTATTTGATCCTATAGTCAAAGGCAGAAAACACAGTGGATAAAACCTCAGGTTTTGGAGAGAGACAGGCATTCTCTTCTTTTTTTTTTTTTTTTATTCTTCTTGGCAAGGCATTCTCTTCTTATTACAACCACGGTGTAGGAGCTGAATGACCGTGGGTGAGTTTCTTTACTACCTTAGTTCCCTCTTCAATGGATTTTTTTAAAATTTTTAATTTTATATTGTGGTGACATATATGCAACATCACATTTCCCATTTTACCCACTGTCAAGTGTACAGTTCAGTGGTCTTAACTACATTCACAAGTTTGTGTTTCCATCACCAGCACCTATGACCAAACCTTATCCATCACCCCATCAAGGAATTATTAAGAGAACTTAAAGAAGAGGGTTCTTGTGAAGAATAAAAGAGAAAATATATTTCAAACCCTTAGCACAGAGCCTGGTACAAGGCCCAACGGAGAGTCAGTCCACCACCCAACTCCACAGTCCTCTCTTCTATGCGCAAACACCCAGTAAGAAGGTTTTGGTCTGTGTGATACATTATAATTACCTGCAAGGTGGAGACCATATGCCTCCCTTTTGTGGAATCTTTACCCCCAAGCTGTGGGGACTTTGAATGCTCAGTAAGGACTTGCTAAAGGAATGAATAATTTATAAGGCACATGGCTCAATATCAAAGCTCCATTATGGGCCCATTTCTGCTAGAGACTGGTTTATTTTGCAATAAACGAAAAATGGTCAGCAAAGTGTTGGGCAGATTTTGCTTTGAGGATCCTCAAAGAAAATGACGATTCTGCCTAAGCTGTGTGACTCTGGGTGAGTGATTTAACCTCTCTGTGCTTCTCTTCCCTCTCCTGTGAACTGGGATTAATACTAGTCGCCTGCTCAGAGGTGTAAAGGTGCAATGCTTAGAACACTGTCTGACACGCGGCACTTAAGTGTGAACTATGCTGTGCAGTTTTAAGCCTCTTGTGACATTTTCCATTTAGTGACGTGTAGGGATCAATGAAAAACTGAGCCTATATCACCTTCGGCATTGTAATGAAGTCCTGTCTGTCAGTATCACTGGGGGAACTTTTCAAATATTCAAATCTCCCTCTCCTCCCCCAAAGCCATATTTCCTTGGTGTAGACCAGGCCCAGGAATCTGCCTTGACAATGAACACCCTGGGTGAGTCGGATGCAGGTTATCATTGAACCGGACTAAAAAATGCTGCTCTGGAACATGCTAAAGAAACTGGGCCAAATTTTGGGTGATTCCCCTCTCTCTCCAAGAGAGGGATTTATGGTTTGGGTAAAAACCATTAAGAACACATTGGTTTTTTTCACTGGTTTCACTTTGAGTTTCTGCCTCCCGCGGAGACAGAGAAAAATCACAAAGCACTTTTCGCAGCTTTTGCTCCGCTCCCCGCGTCAGGAAGAGCCTGACAACGTTCGAAACCAGAGGAAAAAGCAAGTCAAGGGGGAACCCATAGATCTATTTTCAATTTTATTTCTTTCTTTCTTTCTTTCTTTTTTTTTTTTTAATAACTATAACACCATAGAGACATATTTGACACGTTTGTCAAATGGAAAAGGAACCACGTGTGTTTTCATCAAAGTGAGCTTATTACTCATGCTGGATGCAAGTAAACGTGCCTGGTATCCCTGTTGTCCCCAAAGGTATGGCATCTGCAGTACCAAATTTAGGAAAAAAATAAAAGCATCTGAAATGAAACTTAAAGGGGTCCCAAGCATGCCATGAGTGGTCAAGAAATAAATACCAAAGTATAATGATCTTATAAATTAAAACAAAACAATCAACTGAAAGCAGGCTGCTACACAGAATAAAATGAACCACGCTGTCAAAATTCTCAGGCAGGCATTCATGGCAGAGTCAAACAAATATTATTCTGTGGCCTGGGTTTCACACCATGCAAATGGGTAAAACGTTCGACCCCACGAGGGCAGAGCAGAAATCACAATGGAAACGTCCCTACGTCTTGCCTGTTCCAGACAGTATCATATGTAACACAAGCACATGATAATTATTAATAAAAGACCGTCATAGGGAGCGGAGGTGGCTCAAGCCATTGGGCGCCTCCCTCCTACGTGGGAGGTCCTGGGTTCGGTTCCCGGTGCTTCCTAAAAAGAAGACGAGCAGACAACGAACAGACACAGAAAGCAGACAGTGAGCACAAACAACGGGGGTGGGGGTTGGGGGATAAATAAATAAAATAAATCTTAAAAAAAAAAGATTGTCGTAATCGGTGCTCAAAACATACTAAATAAACACATAATGGTATTGTGCATTCCCCCAAAACGCTTTAAAAATGCAACTTACAATAGCAGCAATTTCAGATTCCTAGGTACGATGTGATAAAAAAGCATGGAAGGCTTTTATGTAGAAAATTATAAAGCTGTATTGAGACATTGCAGAAGATATAAATAAATAGAGTAAGTGTTCCTGCATTTCTGTAATCTTCCTATGTGTCAAGCACTGCTATAATTCTTAGCACTTTATACATCTATGTAACACACTTAGTCATTTAATCCTCTCAATTACCCTATAAGGTAGGTACTGGTGCTGTCTCTATTTTACAAATAAGGAAATTGAGGCAAAAAGAGGTTAAGTAAATTCTCCAGGATCACACAGCCAAGAGGAGCAGAGCCAGGATTTGAACCCTAGAAGTCAGGCACCATGTTTTTAACAAGTATATACACTGCCTTTCCAAGAGGTAGACTTTATATTGTAAACATACCCGTACTCCCCAAATTTGACCTGCAGATTCAGTGCCAATCTAATAAAAATTCCAATACGTTATGTTAGGAAATTTGACAAACTGTTTCTAAAATTTATATATCAGGACCAAAAAAAAAAAAAAAAAAAAAAAAGAAAAGCCAACAACACCTAGACATTCTTGAAGAACTAGATGGAAGAACATGCCCTACCAGATAGCATGACTTATTATAAAGCTGTAATAATTGTGTTAGTGTGGAGTTGAAGCAGGCATTGACCAACAGAACAATGGGACAGAATAGGGGACAAAGCAACAAGACATAGCACATATAGGCACTAGATATACGACACAAGTCATATTCCAGATTATGTGGAAAAGATGGACATTTCAATACAGTGCCTGGACAACCAAATATCTATTTAGACAAAAAAAGTGAAATTGGACCCATACCTCACACCATTCACAAAAATCAGTTCCACACAACTAGGTTTATTTGTGAAACAAGGAAATAAAGGCTTACTTCTCTTATTAAAAATAATAATAATAATCATCCTTTCTGTGTGAATCCAAGACTTAAATGTGAAAGGCAAAACTATGAAGCATGTATAAAGAATATAGGAGAATACCTTCAAGAACCTAGGATAGGGAAAGATTTCTTAAACAAGATACAAAGTATTGACCATAAAGGAAAGGATCGATAAATCCGAATTTGCATGCATGCAAGTGTGCCATCAAGAGAGTAAAAACACAGGTCACAAAGTGGGAGAAGATATTTGCAACACATATAATTGACAAAAAACTCCTACCAGAATATATAAAGGACTCCTACAAATCAGTAAGAGCAAGACAAACAATCCAACAGAAAAACAGGTAACAACTCTGAATGAACACTTAAGAGAAAAGGATATCCAAATGGCCAGTAAACTCTACTAGAAATCAGGAGAGAGCAAATTAAAACCACAAAAAGACACCATTTCACATTCACCAGATTGGCAAAAATTATAAAGTCTAACAAGTTTTGGCAAAGCTGTAGAGCAATAAGAAGTGTGGTATACTGTGGGAGTTCAAACTGGTACACTCACTTTGGAAAACAGTTTGGAATTCTGTCATAAAGTTTAAAATATACATACCCTACGACCCAACAGCCCTCTTCCCAGATATACCTTAGAGAAACATTTGCACATATGTACCAGGTGACATGGACAAGAATGTTCTTGACAGCCTTTTTCATGAGAGCCAAAAGCTGGGAACAGTTCAAATGTTCATCGACAGTGAAACACATAAATGTATTGCAAGATATTCACCCATAGAGGTACTATACAATGAAAATTAACAAACAATAGCTATAGGTATCAACATGGCAGATTCCCACAATCATATTATTGGTAAAAAAAACAAGTGAAAATATGATATACAAAGCTGTTTATAGGAGGCTCCAGCACTTGCTTAAAGATATATCCATAGTTATAAACTTACTATGGTGAGAAAAAGGTGGGAGCCACGTGAGAATCCACTCACTCATTCTTCTTTAAACTGTACATATCTGATTTACACATCCTTCTTCATGTGTGCTATGTTTCAGAATTTCTGATTATCCTCTTAAGAAAGTCTAACTGCCTCTTCCTGAGCGGGAAGAAAAAGACACCACATTCAAACTTTCAAATTAAAAAATTCAAAGACATATTTCAAAAGATAACCTGCTAAAGACAAATAGAGGCTGTTTGCCCTCAATAAAATCAACGATTTTGGGGAGCGGATGTAGCTCAGTGGTTGAGCACCTGCTTCCCATGTACGAGATCCTGGATTCAATTCCCAGTACCGTCTTAAAAAAAAAAAAAAAAAAAGGCAATGATATTGATTCAATTGTCCTCAAATGAAAATGTGATTCTACTACCACCTTTATAAAAGTTAAACGATGAAGGCTGTTGGGTGCATGAGACGGTAAGGTAATCACCACAAAAAATAAATAGAAAAGAGGTCAGAAATTCAGAGCAGGGCAAATTCCTGATGTTGTTTTTCTCCCATTTTGAGGGTGGGCTGCAAAATGTAAATATAGCATTGGCAATAATACTTTGTGTTTAATACTTTTCATCTATCTCAGTCTTTTGCTTAAAGAATTAAAAATCCCTACTCAAACCAGAGACTTTCCAGTCTGACTGTAACTTGGTACAGACTTACACAGAAAGTACTAATTTTTTCCCCAAATGTTTTAACGCACGCTCTCTGACAGCAGAGTTCTGCCCTGCCCAAGGTTTCTGAAAATGGTTCTGCAGTTGTTTTTACTAGGAAGCCTCTTAAATCTTACCCACTTGTTTAGCAGCAAGGATTGAAACAAAATGTTTGCTGGCAAAACAAACACTGGTTTTAAAATTCTCCACTTGGACTGCTAGATTAAACACTTGTTTACTGAAACAAATGTTTTATTTGGAAAACGCTTGCCAGTGTGGACACTTTCCAAGAAACACACCAGGATGTACTTGGATGGCCATGTCACACCCTTGATAGAAGCTGGTATTTTAGGGTAACTTGCCGAAATTAACTCTCAGACAATAGAACAGCATTGGGGAAACCAAGCTGTTAAAAAATACACCCCCACACTCTCACCCCCAGGCCGAAAATGCCTGGGTCGTTAAATAGTGGTGCCACCCCCAAGCTAATTTCTTTATATTATCAAACGAGTTTTATAAATCACATTGAATTAATACCAATACTAATATCAATACTAATAATTGATTTTTTGAGCCAAGCCTCTCCCCTTAGATTTATTCTATGCTTTCAGGCTCTCGTGTGTAACATGGCCTGGAGAACCATTTCTCTCTCCTTAAACTATGCTAGAACCCTGAATTGATGCTATTAACTATAAAATGGCATTGAGCATAAGACAAGTCTAGCTTGAAAGTTTGTCCAAGGCCATTTACTTTCTTAAGCACCAACAGGAAACCTCAGAGAAGGTACCATTCCGCCTGGAGGTGCCAGAATATACTTTCTATTTGACCAAAAAGGTTCCCTCCAATAAAGCTTGAGAATTGTCATCCATAGTTTCCTGCCAATGTCTCTAGGGAACAAAATGGATCATTGTTATAGTCTCTAATTAAAGATCTCCCAATGTTTTAAAAGCTGCCCCCCATCTTTTAAAAAACATTGTCCATATCCCCCAAGCATACGCATTTTTTAAAATTTATAAATTATACGCTACTACTATAATTATAAAAGTCTGCAAAAAATGGGGCATTGCAAAAGGGCAAGGTAAAAATACAAAGAGAGGCTCTAAGATATTCTTCCCACACCCCAGTGGATCACCCAGAACGGGTGGGCTTGGAGTGTTAACATACCACTTCCTGCTTCCCAAACTTCCCGAATGTAGGAGCTGTACTAGGAAATTGAGAATTGGATGCGGAGTAGAAGGAGCGTCCCAGGGATAACAGGGTCTGAGCCTTGGCAATGCCTACAACCCAAAAGGGATTTTATTTTTAATTTCCAAGGTGAGAGGCTCCCTTTCTGTAGAAACTAAACACTGGCCAGCAGTAAATTCTCGCCCTACCTCACACCGCATCAGCTCAGAAGCACCAGAATCTTTGCAAAAACACAGGAGGGAGAAAAGCCTCTTCACTTCTACTACAAAGCCTGCATGCACTAGAATGTTCTCTCATTCGCTGCAGGGTCTCTCTATGGCTTACCCAAACAGACTGTGTGCTTTTCATTCCTTTTATGGTCTCAGGTAAAGGCCCAAGTCCAACTTAAAATACTGCTTTTCAAAGGTGCTTTCAAAGTCATTTTCACCACTTTCCCCCCCTTAGGCTCAAGAGCATCAATCATGGGGAGAAGAGACAGGAAATAATAAAAAGATTAACAGCTCAACATCAAGCAGCACCTCTCCTGCCCTTGTCAAGTAGGAGGCTGGCCTAGCACCAAGGTAACCAAAGTAAAAGCACACGTGAGTTTGAGGGCTAACCTGACATTTCAGGAGTCAGAAGGTCCTGTTAAACGCAAGAAGCAAAGGGGCACAGCTCTAGAATAATGTATTTCTGTACTACCATGAAGTACAGAAATTTTCTAACTTTATCATTGCAGAGTTGCACTGGATTGCTGGATTTTAAAAGCCGGAGTGTTTTGCTGGTAAAAAATGTAAGAAGTTAGCTTTAAAATAAAAAGTTCCGACTACGATACGCTGGAAATCTCAGCTTGGATTTTCTATAGGTTTGCCATGCAGCAAATATGAACTAACTGCCCTTTACCTTTGGCAATTCAGTTGAAGGACATGACTATACTGCACTGGGAAAGACATACCTGTTCTAGAATGCAATCTAAAATAGTAGATTACCCTTTACATAGCTACAGTGATTGTATCTTATCACTGTAAAAGGATACAGTGATTGTATCTTATCAAAAGTAACTCCAGGACCCCCAACTAATCCTTTAGAGAGAGATGTCTTGAGAAATACTGGACTTCAATACCATTACAATACAATACAAAGTATTAAAGATCTATTTAAAGGGCTGCTTCTAAATAGGATCCAGTAAATTTTAAAGGGGGGAGGACAAGACTGTGAATATGTAGCTATTCCATACAGAATAAGTTGTCCCTTAATTTCTTTGGGAAACTGTGAACAGCCTGTACCTAGTATGGTACAAGAAAATCTTTCACTGGCAATTAACTCCTATTAGGAAATCTTGGGTTTTAAGATCAATCCTACCAAACAGAGAAATGTGTATCATGAATATTCTTGTTGAAAAGCAGTCGTTTTGGGAAGTGGATGTGGCTCAATCGATAGGGCTCCCGTTTACCATATGGGAGGCCCCGAGTTCGATTCCCAGGGCCTCCTGGTGAAGGCAAGCCAGCCCGTGCGGCGTGGTGAGCTGACGCAGCAAGATGACGCAACAAAGGGAGACAAGTAGACACAGAAAACTGCACAGCAAATGGACACAGCGAGCACAAGCAGCAAGGGGGGATAAATAAATAAATAAAGTCTTTAAAAAAAAAAAAAAAGAAAGAAAAGCAGTCGTTTTAGTTCTAACACTGACAGCATTTCAAAACTTTTTTCTCAAGGCCCTCTAGCATGCAATGAAAAAAAAAAAAAAAAGTTGCCAAACTGGTTTTAACACATCTTTTCAAGACTGATAAGCAAAAGTTTATAAAGCAGTTCTGCATAAGATAAACTCAGAATTATTCTCTATACTTTCTCAAATTCAGGAGTGCTTTTTAAGCAAAGAGTTGCTAAATAAGCTATGAAAGGCCAAAACTATGAGAGAGACCTGAAAGTCCTTCTCCTTCGGTAAAACACGAACCCACAACCTTGGAATTGTAGTTGATGTCCTTTTGGACAGACTACCTTCAAACCTGTTTTGTGGGAATTATGAATGACAGTGCAAACAGCAAGTGAATTGTGAAAATAAACTTTCTCATGTAAAAAAAAAAAGTGAATTGCTAATAGGTTTGGGTTGACTAAGTAAGAATTTCAGTGAATAGCAGTAATGTTTCTAAATCTTTCTGGAATCTAACTTAATGATTTGACGTGAAAAACGATTCCATTTAACCATGAGATCATTGACAAGATAATAAATTTAGAGGTTCTCACTCAACTTAGAACTTTTGTTTTGGCTCTTGATACACATAGTTTCATAAATAATACTAAGATGTATTTCACTAGCAAAACTAGCATAACAGTGGTGAATATTGCTGACCCCTTCAGAATGTGCTTTGAGAGAATTTTTTTTCACCAAGCATAGACAAGCAAACTCTAGGAAATTGTGTAAATTAAATTCTATAAATTCATATTTGATTGATGCCTTCTTTCCTTCTATACTCACAGCTCCATGGAAACTTTAAAATCTGGGTCAAGATGCTAGCTCTGTTTCTGGCTCCTTAGAAAGCTCAAGCACAAACTTGCCGTTTTCCTCTGCACTGATAAACTTTACAATTAGCTACCATGAAAGCACATGCTGGGGCCAGGCCATCCCGTATGTGAAGCCCTCTGCCTTCTCTTAGGAGTACATTTAAGTGCTCTAGGTGTTGGCACTTAAAACCATTCTCTTTCATTTATATATAGTTTTCTGTACAGCCTGGGTTTCATTTTCTGACATTTCTAGAATACTCTCTTCTATTCAAAATTAATTAAAAACCCTAGATTTTATCACCTTCTACTATTCTTCAGTGGGGGGGGGGAGGTGGTGAGAGCAAGGAGAGGTTCAGTGAAAAAAATAACCCTGGCTTCCAGAGTTATTAGAGATTTTGAAAAATGGATAGTTTAAATTCCTTGTGTAAGTGCTGGGGAGGTCAAGGATGCTGTTACCCACAACCTCTAGTGTCAAATTTTTTTTTTTTTTTTTTTTTTTTGGTACCAGGGCTGGGACATAAGTATGGGGAAAGCTGGCACTCAACCACTGAGCCACATTGGCTCCCCTAAGTTGGTTTTTTTGCTTGTTGTTTGTTTTTAGGAGGCACCAGAGATCGAACCCGGGACCTCCCATGTGGGAAGTAGGTACTCAATGGCTTGGGCCACATCCGCTCCCCTCTACTGTCAATTTTAAACATTTGTTTCTGCCTCTTAGTCCACCGGACATGTAATAATATGGACATGTGCCTTCACCTCTCTATAGCTTATTAGCAAGAAGGGAAGCAGAGCCAACGGCCTAGCGGTGGCCAGGTAATCAGCCTCAGGCTAACTGAAAATTGGCTGTGACCAAAAATACAGCTGCTGTTCAATAGGACAGACATTTGCTTTTCTGACAATAAAGAAATGAATAGGGGGTCGGATGTGACTCAACTGGTTGGGCGTCCGTCTCCCATATGGAGGGACCCGGGTTCGATCCCCGGGACCCCCCAGTAAAAAAAAAAAAAAAAAGAAATGAATAGGTACAAAGATAGGCATTCCTTGAAAAAGGTGTGAATAGTCATCAACCCTGAGAGATCCAACCCCAACTTTCTGACTGTCCACTCATCTCCCAACGACAAGACCTTGGGATTCTTGGAGTCTACAGCTTTAAGAATGCTCACGAAAATACCTTGCCTTGCTCCTAACTCACTCAGCTCCCTTGAAGAAGATGGGCCAAATAGTCTGCTCCTGAGGACACTGCCAAATGCCACACCTTAAGCCTGAGTATCCAAAGGTACAGGAAGTGGTCTGCCCAGAGCCAGGCTATTGCGTCACACTCAACACGTATTCAGTGTACATAGCTTGAGTCACCTCACACCATGCATTAGCTCCTAAACCCAAAGCTCCTTCCTGCCTACCTAGCAGGGCAGAGGACTTCTGACACATCCATCTATTATTCCCCACCAGGGCTAAATTTGGAAAGCAGGTCATCGTACATACAACTTCAAGCACCACCTATCAGTGTCTGTCCATCAGACACAAAGCGAAACAAAAAAAACAGGTTGAAACTCACATATATGCAAAGGAAGAACTCTCTCCCTTGCCCTATGAGGGAGGCAGGGGGCCTCAGAGGGGGGTCTCAGGCTGTACACCAAACTGGCTACCAAGGCCTCAGTTCCTCCAAACGAATCCATATTGGTGTGACCTGTAAAGCGTATTAAAAATATTGGCTGCCGGCCGAGGAGATTCTGATTCAGTGGCTATGGGGTGAGGCTGCTCATTTGAAGCCGCAGATTAGGGAGCCACTGGATTCAGGCACTGCTGCTACAACAGTGCTGACTCAGCCCAATTGTCCAAACTCCAGCACCTGGAAGGATTAGCCTGTGTTCTTTGAGGAAGGAGGAGGGTTTTGAAAACTATGCTTTGAGATAAACTCTAATTATGAATGTTCCTAAAACTGGTTCTTTGCCATCCAGTAGGAGCTCACACGTACCTGGTCCCAGCATCCAACTCTAGGGAGAGGACTCATGTCTCTACCTTTCAGCCACAACCCACCCATCTCCCCTAAATTACCAGCTGCCCCCTTTTCAAATCAACCTTTGCAAGCCTGGCTTCCTGTTCCCATTTCTGTTGACGATGCCACCTCTCAAGACATCTAGACTTAAAACTTCAGTCATCTGGGACCCTTCCAGTCCACTGTCTTCCACATCCAAACGTTATAAAGTATCATCAAATTTTCTTTCATAGCAATTGCCTTCCACTGAATTCCCATTGACACTTGGCTTGATCCCCCTTGGGTCCCTGAATAGCCAGCCACTCAAGGTCCCTAAATTCCCTACCCACTTCAATCTAACCTACAAGATGAATATTCCCAAATCCAGCTTCGACTGTGTATTTCCCCTGCTCAAACCACTTTCAAAATTTCCCTATCACCTTGACCAGGCATTCATGGACCCTGAAGGGTCTGGTCCAAACCTAGCTCCAAGTGACAATTTTCGTCCTTGAACCTTCTCCTTTAGCACAGCTCACCTACTCTAACTCCCCAAACATGCCCTGCAATTTCCTGCCTCTTGGCTTTCATTATTTCTTTCTTTTTTTTTTTTTTTTTAATAGTTCATGCTTTGCTTTATTTTTTTTATAGCACCTATTGTTTTTTTTAAAAACAATTTATTGAAGTCTATCATTCATACATGAACATACATAAACTATAAGTATTCAGTAAACATTGTGAACTTACAAAACAAATATGCATAACATCATACAGGGCTCCCACACATCACCCCACCACAAATACTTTGAATTGTTGTGAAACATTTGTTAACAAATTATGAAAGAGCATCGTCAAAGTATTACTACCAACTATAGTCTGTATCTTACTCCCCTATACTTTTTTTTTTTAAGGATTTATTTATTTAAATATTTACTTTTATCCATTTTTACTCCCTCTCCCACCCCGTTTTTGCTGTTTTTGTGTCCATTCGCTGGGCCACTCTCTGTGTCTGTTTCCTGCCCTCTCTTCTCATCCTTCTCCTCCTGTCTTCACTGGGATTCGATCCTCGGAATCTCCGATGTGAGAGAGAGGCGTTCTACCACCTGCACCATCTTAGTTCCTGGTTTTTCGGCACGTCTCGTCTTGGCTCTCCCTTGTGTCACTCTCGTGTTACGTCATCATCTTGCTGTGTGGCTAAGGGGGCCTGGCAGCGCACCTGCGCACAGGACCTGGGAGGTGCACCCGCACATGGGGCCTGGTGACCCACGTCCCTTCTATATTTTTCTTTTTTTAATTTTTACCAGGAGGTGCCAGGGATCGAACGCAGTTCCCTCCATATGGGAGATGGACGCCCAACCATTTGAGGCACATTCATCCCCCTGCTATATCTCTTAAGGTTGACCAAAGATACCTAGAGTTAGTCATTTCCCATACAGAATGGTCACATAATAAATCAGGCTTGGTTTATCACCAGCATTCTAAAAACTGGACCTAGGGAGAAAAACTAGGTCTGGGGACACATGCATGGTTTCTAATATAGTGAATGTTTAGCCTATCCTGATTATAACAAAATCAGGGCAGTGAAAATATTTGCAAGGTTTTCATCATTTCTATCACTAGGAATGCCTTTCCCTCTGAAGCTATAAAAATCCTGCGCATCCTTGAAGACCCAAGTTCAAGTCCTATCACCTCCCTCTGAAGCACCTGCAGCTGGCTACCACCTGCCAGCCTTTGCTAAATGAGAGTGTGCTATTCCCCTTTTCCTTTGCATTCTGCCTTTAACTCTGTCCCCAGCACTCACAGGACACTGGTGATCCAGCCCACTGTTTTCCTTGTCCCTCCTGTAAACTTCCATGGTATCTTATGTCCGACTCCTCGATGGATGACCGTCAATCACACACCACCTGGCAACATCTACTTAAAATAAAGCAAACTTTGGATCCTGTGCAGAAGCAATATAAGTTTGTTTCTATGATTTTAGAGAATAAATAGAAACAAGAAGAAAAAAAATTTTAACCTCTCATTATTCTTCTTCCTAACTCTTTGTCACTTTTGTTAATCATCTCCTGTAACACATGCAGGCATGTATTTATTTTTACCTGTTTTTTTTTTTTTTTTTAAGAATGTACTGGGGATGGAACCTGGGACCTCGTACATGGGAAGCAGGCACTCAAGCACTTGAGCCACTTCCCCTCAATTAGAAATTGATCATTTCTAACCTACAGTCATTAGACAACTGGCTATCTAGTGTCAGAAATGTGCCTAAAAGCAGGTACTCAGTCACTGAGCTACACCTGCTCCCCAAGCTCCATGCGTTTTTAATTAACTACTGAACAGTTAAACTTTCTTATATTTGTCATCTAGTTGTCCCTGTCCAGCATCCCATATTAGATGTGACTCCTTTAAGAATGTTTATTTGCTTAACACAGTTCTGTATCCAGAGTAAGTGGCTAAGATGATTAAAATAAACATTCATTCAAAAAATAATTTGGGGGGGGCGGATGTGGCTCAAATGGTTGGGCGTCCGTCTGCCATATGGAGGGACCTGGGTTCGATCCCCGGGACCTCCCGGTAAAATTAAAAAAATATATATGGGGAGTGCATGGGCTGCCAGGCTCTGTGTGCCGCTGAGCCATCGGCCCGGGAGCCATGCGGCAGGATGATGACGTAACAGGGGAGAGACAAGACGAGATGCTCCGAAAGCTCCGAAAGCTCCGAAGGCCAGGAGCTGAGGTGGCCCGGGCGGCGGGGCACCTCTCTCCTACGTCGGAGGTCTCCAGGTTCGGATCCTGGTGAGGATTGGGGGAGGAGGATGAGAGGAGATGGCGGGAAGCGGACACAGAGAGTTGCCCAGCGAATGGACACAAAACAGCAAATGGGGAAGGGGGGTTTTAAAATGAATAAAGTAAATAAATTAAAAAATAATAATAATAATAATTTGGAGCTGTCAGTAAGTAGATGATGATTACACATGCATTGTCTTATAAAAATAATCTACATGAAGACTTGCTATACATAGATTTCTTAAAAAGTGCTCAAAATTTACCTATCAAAATTTTAAATATACAGATACACTTCATAGTATTAAGAACCCTATCACTAATCATTCCTTTATTTAATGAATTCAGAGATGAAATTTAGGGGATGAGGAGATGGGAGGTAAAAGAAAATTTATTGCTTCATTTTACTTAAATTTTCAACTCATTTCCATAGCAACACTTCTGGTTCGAACCAAAATAGAAGGAAATCATGCTCCTTAACTGGGGGACAAAATCTAAGCTCATTAATTAATTTTCTTCAAGTTTCCAGAAAACATTTGTGTGACTTGGCCATTTTCATTTAAAACCCAAGACCCAATTTCAAAACCCAATTTATGGAATTTGTCAGCTTCCAGTGAGAGCTATACAACAAGTTTAAGCAAACACAATAAATGAAGATCCTGTCTTCACAAAGTAACATAAAATTTCCGGTCTACTACCCCAAAGAAGACCAAATATTGTTATAATTCTCATTTTACTATAGTGACAACTCATGGATGGTCACTTAGTTACCAAAAAAAAAATGGCCAAGTCATGAAAAAAAAAAGTAAACTGGAGATGCTTAGATCACCACAAAAGTTTGCACAATGAAATAACCTCTTTTTAGATATTTAGAATGTGACTCAGTCAACAAAGATTCAATTTACCAGTTTTTACCTCCTAGAAAGCAAACCTCTTAAGATCTCCTTAGAGACGAACACACCCTTTTTTTGCTTGTGAATAAAAACTACAGCAGCTGCATGGGGTTTCTACTGAGTTTGCAACTTCACTGCATTTTGGAGGTTGAGGAAGATCCACTGGACAAAAGAGGACAGAAGAAAAACGGGACAAAACGCGGGAAGGGTGCTCAGGAACAATTTGGGCTGCAAACTCAGCAATTCCAAGTTTTCCCTTTGCAGTCTCATCTTGGAACGTTGTGGGCCTCTGTTTGTCTCACTAGCCTTCAAACCCCAAACCCATCATTTTTACATCTCGAGTTCTCCCTTCCCCAATCACGTGCTTGGGGTATGAGGTGCCGTGTGCTCAAGAGGAAACTGGGCTGCTCTCACTTCTTCTGCTTTGAGGAGGGCAGCCTTTTTTTTTTTCCCCATGTTTGTTTCTCAAGCCTTCCCCAAATACAAAACTGTCGCTGTCTCCTGCTCCTTCCAACTCTAGGATATCAACTTCAAAGCTTCCTATCACCTAAATCGGCGCTTGTTAGAGACTTTGGTAAACCGATGGCAGCCCCTGGTCTGCATCTGGAAGCCTCAAAGCCTAACGCAAAACGTTGAACTTCTGTTTTCAGCAAAAAGCAAAAGCAAAACTGAGCAAAAAGCCACCTCCCCAGCGGTCTTTCACGTGTCGATTCAGTAAGAAGAAAAGCCGATCCATCCCCTCGTGCCCTGCGGCCTTTTCATTCACCAGGCTCACCTACAACATCCACTGCATCCTGGCATCCAAGCCAAACTCGGTTACTGAGGCAACCAAGTTTTTCCTCCCAAAGGGACACAGGGAAACACATCCCTCGGGATCCCCTGGTAACCGTCCACTGATATCGCCGGGGAACGACAGCACAGGACTCGCTTTCCAAGGCTGGCGCGCTGGGGGCCCCGGGGCGGGGAGGTGTGCGTGGGGGGGTGGGGGTGGGGGGGTGCGCAGCATCCAGTTACATTCCTGACCCACTTTCGCATCCCTCCCTCCCCCTCCTCTTCCTCCTCCTCCCGCGCAGGCCGCCCGGGCTGCTCGGCCTCCACCGCCACTCTGCGGGGGACACCGCGGGG
Organism: Tolypeutes matacus; assembly: GCA_026826555.1. Classification (NCBI taxonomy): domain Eukaryota; kingdom Metazoa; phylum Chordata; class Mammalia; order Cingulata; family Chlamyphoridae; genus Tolypeutes; species Tolypeutes matacus. The sequence goes on from JAKSZT010054399.1 coordinate 10,450,844, forward strand.
AGCCGTCTCCCGCCCGGGTGCCGCCCTGCGCGGGCCCCTCCGCAGGCACCAGGGCGCGAAAGCACCTGCCGGCGACCCAGACCCCCAGCCGCGCCTTCCAGCCCCCCCCCACACTTTCCGGCGTAGCCCCCTCCCGGGCGGGGTTGGAAAACACGAGCACTTTGCACCCACTCGCGGGCTGGCGCGGGGGCGGAGGAGCCGGAGGCCCAAGGCCTCCCCGGGAGCTCGGCTTTTCACCGAGTTGAAAAGCGCGGGGCCGGGCGGCGAGCTGCTGGGGGTGGATCCTGACCCAGGCCCCTCCATCCCCGGAAACCCTGGCGCCTCCGGGCCAGCCCGCGGCGCGCTCTGCCTGGGGCGCCGCGCGGGCGTTGGGGGTCGGCCCGGGCCGCGCGCCCAGGGCAGGTAGTGGGGGGGTGGCGGGGTGACAGTCCGAGCCTCGGGGTCGGGAAGGGGGAGGAAAGTTGCCGTTGCAGCTGCAACTTGGGAGAGTACAGTGCAACTGAGCCGCACCCTTCTCCGCTCCATCCCCCCGCCCAGGGGTTGGGGGGGGGCCCGGGGTGGTGGTGGTGGTGGCCCGATCAGGGGTGCGGGCAGGTGGGTACGGGCTTGAGGCTGGGCTGCAGAAGTGGCACCAGCTACCGGGGGTGGGGCCTGGGGGGCGCGCGCCCACGCGCTCTGAACTTTGGCAACCACGCGGGTCCTCGCCGGTGTCGCGAGCCACGCACGACCCCTGCAGACTCGCAGTCCGGCTGGACTATGGCTGCAGCTTGGGCGCGGCGCGGGCAGGACGGCGGCGGCGCCATGGAAACTGCTCTGTGGATAATTGGGGCGCTGGGCACTGCCCCACCTGCCAGCATCTCCTGGGCGGATGCGGCGCCCTCGGGCAGGCGGGCGAGCTCGCCCAGGGTGTTCAGCCCGAGACTTTGGAGGCTGCTCCTTCCCATTCTGCAGCTCCGGGGCCAGGGGAGGACTCTGCCTGGCCGCGCCCCTCGTCCCCACGCAGCGCTGTCCGAGGTGGGCACCTCCGCCGACCGCACCTTCTGCCCAGAGAGGCCCGGGCTGGGTAGGGGGTGCCGTTGGGTGAGACCTACCCCAGTGGAGGGCGGTGACGGCTGCGAAGTGCGGGGCAAAAACAAGGGTCAATGTGACCCTCGGGCCTCACCGGGTCATCGGGCTTTTTTGTTCAAGGCCCGGAAAAACCCCGGAGATGCGCGTCCAGGAAGAGGGATTTCTCCAATTCAGAAGCTCAGAAGAGCCAGAGGGGCGAAACCCCGGCCGTGCGCCCGCGGGGGAGGCGGGGAACCTGGGCCTGTGCTCAGCCCGGGACGGGACCCACTGTCCCCGAAGTCGTGCCCACATCGTCCGCAGCCCCCTCCGGGGCGGCTGCCGGGGTAGTCGCGGGACTAGGTGGAGGAAGGGGAAGGCGTGTGCCAGGCCCCTAGACTGGATAAAGGGTGCGAGGAGCCCACGCCTTCCTTCCACCTCAATCCTGCTGGGAACTAACCGATGCTTTACCCCCGGGGCTACAGCCTGGAAAATGCTGGAGACTTAAAGGGTGATGTTTTGAAGTTGAGTCACTTATGGGTGTGGGCATCTTCAGATGCAAAGAGGTTATTTCAAGTGAAAGCAAACTAAGTGGAGAAGCCTATCAACCGTCTTGGATTAATTACCAGCCATATTCATTAAATGAGATTTACATGCTCCTTGAGGACAGCTGGACAGTTACATCCTAACATGTACCTGGAAATTACTTTTTACCTGGACAAGGTTAATTTATTTCTCACCAAAAATGGATGACGATGCTTATAATAAATGTATGGCCTGGATACAAGATGATAATAATAGGGTGGTATATGGGGGAAAAATACACCTAATGTAAATAATGGACGATGGATAGAACTATTTTAATAACTTCTCATCAATTGTAACAAAGGTAGCTACTGTTAAAAAAAAAAAAAAAGTACAATTATTTTTAAAAGTGCTATCATCAGTAGTAATAAATGTTCCACACCAGAGCAAGGTGTTGGTGATGGAATGGTGTACGGAAATCCTGTATTTTATTATTTTACACATGATTGTTTTGTAAACTCATAACTTCTCTAAAAAAACAAACAGGTGATGAGTACTTTTTTAAAAAAATTAGAAACATTTGCTTCTTTTACTTCTTAATGGGGGAAAAAATAACTCTGCCCTCTTCTGAACTAATTGTGAATGCTCTAAGCTAGAGCATAGTTTTCCAAAGAAAACCCCATCTTCCATATGTGGGTAGGTGTTATTTGAGGAAAGGAGTCTGTGGTCATATAGGCACATTTCATTGATTCCAAGATGCAGGTGTTTTCCGAGGCAACCATCTGTGATGTCTTCTATTTGATGGCTTCTTAGCATTGAGTCATGGCTTAATTGGCAGTGGTTTTCTTTCTTAGTAGTACATAAAATAAGGAAGTTTAAGAAAGACAGAGTTAAACAAGTTAAATCAGGTCTATTTGTTATACAACAAATAACTTGTTTATATAAGTGATTTACAGCGAGGCCTTCCAGAACCTTTAATGGGGTTGGGGTGTTTGGGAATCACCAACAGAGGTTATGATACACAAATTTTCCTAAATGTGTGCAAGTTTTCCCAAATGTATTGTCCTGTCACCAGGCTTTGAAAAGGTGATTGCTTAGGACTTGTACTTATTCCTTTCAGGAAATGCTACTCCAGGGGACTTGCACACAGTTGAGGGAAAAGTTCTCATTTCAAAATGATCCTCAAGTGAAACTAGGAATCATTAAATGGTAAGCTGGATGTCATTTAAAAGAGAGAGAGACCATTTGAGGAAATAGTCAAAGGCAGAACTGTTCACATTTGCTGTAGTAGAAGCTGAGTTAGGATCATCTTTAGGGAACTGGGTCAGCTGAACGCTTAGTAAGTCAGAAAACTCAAGTATCTGATATATGCAATTGCTCTTATGCTACCACCCGCATTATTTTGATTTGCAGAAGATAATAAAATGCTTTATTTAAATGAGACTGGTACTAAACTACTAACCAAGTTACCTCAAAAATTTTCCCCAAAAGACTGTTCCAGACTAATTTTTTAAAAGTTTAAAATGACAGTGAGTAGGAGGGTGCTTTTAAATAAAAATAAAAGGACAGCAAAAAGAAACAAGAATGGTGCATATAAACTTTGCAGAGAGAGATCAAATTTGGCTTAGAAAGGGAAAAACTGCCTACCCTTTACTTAAGGCTAGAGGCAAGGTAGGATTTGGGTGATTAAAATATCCGACTTGGAATGTTTCAAATACAAATAGTAACATTTTGCTTTCTTTAATATGTAATATAAAGTGTGCCTTTACATGCATTAGCTCCGTTCACCTGTGCAGTGATCTTGGAAGATGTGGGCAGACATTCTTACCCTGAGATTGTCTGTCCTTCCATATTTTTAAATGTAATAAGCAAATACTGAGTACCTACCAGCCTCCAGAAACTACACTGGACGTTGATGATAGAAAGTTGAATATGAGAAAATTGCATCTCTCTAGAAGTTCACATCTGGTAGGAGAGATGGCTGTGCAAAATAAGTGTAATAGAACGCAACCTTGAGGCATTGGTTAATGATTTACCCAAGGGATGGAGATTTGACCCGGCTCATGATTACAAATACCCTGCTCTCCTCCTACAGTCAAAGTATCCTCGTCTTTGCCAATAACATCATGCAGCTACAGTTTTTGGAATGAATTAAACATAAAATCAAATATGTTGAACCTGAAGAGCCAGAAAGAAATTTACAGATTAAGTAGGCCAACCCACTTGTTTTACAGGCCTGGAAATCGAGACCTGGAGAAGAAAAAGCATTTGTTCAAGGCTATACAGTTATATAACGACTGGAGGAAGATTGCAATCGAGGTTTTCTGACTCCCAGCTCTTTGCGATATAAGGCACTGCCCCAGAGTGAGATAGTGAGAAAAGAAAGCCTTACATCTCTCTCTACTGTTTACAGCATGTGGGCCTAGAGTGATTATTGAATCTGTGATAAAATGCCCCATGACTAAGCATTTATTTAAAGAAATATTTCTAAGAGAAACTGCAAGGGGATTTCAGCCACGTGGGTTCCTTAAAAACAGCTACTGTCCTTAAAAGTTGAAAATGTATTTGATAAAAGATAAATATGGGACATTTGGGGAAATTTGAGCATTGACTACATGTTAGAGAATATTAAGAAATTGTTACTGGTTTAAGTAGGCGAGGTTTTGTGTTTGTTTTTTTAAAAAAGTCATGTTTTAGGCATTGCATGAAATGTTGGCACAAAAATGATATGATGGTTATGATGGCTGGTATTTACTTAAAATAATCCAGACTTGTTTTTCTTTTGGTAAGGGGGAGGAATAGAAGAGTATAAATGAAATATGATTGGCCAAATGCTGAAATTGGGAGTTCATTTTCCCATTATCTTTACTTTTGTGTGTCTTTGAACATTTTCCACAAGAGAAAGTTTTTTCTGCCTATATAGAAGAGAAATGTGTTACGTCTTCCTCCCACCCGTGAAAATACTATCCCTTCAAAATGTTGAAATACCAGATCTTTCAGAAAGTTATTTCCCCTACAAATGAGGTAAGATTGGGGAGAAGCATCACTAGTACTTGTAATTGCTAACATTTGCACTAGTAACTGCTAATGTTTGCATAGACTAGCACCTTACAGTTTACACACTGTCTCATCAATACTCTCAACCCAGACCTTTCCCTATTCTCTCTCTTTTTTTTTTAAGATTTTTTATTTTTATTTATTTCTCCCCCCTCCCCATTGTTTTGTGCTTGCTGTCTGCTCTCTGTGTGTTCTTCTATGTCTGCTTGTCTTCTCTCTAGGCGGCACCGGGAACCGATCCTGGGACCTTCTAGAGTGGAGAGAGGCTGCTCAATTTCTTGTGCCACCTCAGCTCCCTGGTCTCCTGCATCTCTTATTGTCTCTCCTCTGTCTCTCTTTTTGTTGTGTCATCTTGCTGCTCCAGCTCTCCGCATGGGCCAGCACTCCGCTTAGGCTAACTCTCCTTTTACCAGGAGGCCCCGGGAATCGAACCCTGGACCTCCTATATGGTAGGCGGGAGCCCAACTGCTTGAGCCACATCCGCTTCCCTCCCTACTCTCTATGATTAGTATATGTCTGGAGTTGAAGGCCCAAGATCTCACTTGCATTCTCTACAGAACAACGACTGAAGCCTGGCCCGAAAAATTAAGTTCTGTTAGTGCTTATAAATGGTATTAAAAGTCTGCAGGGTTTCTAGGGATACTGAACATGCTGGGCTGCTTGGCCTTGCAGGAGGATTTGTTCTCCCTTCGCTTTAAGTATGCAGAAAAGGATGTGCTCCTATTTATTTCAGCCAGCTAACGGTCTTCCTAGGGAGTATTTAGGCGATCCCAAAGCCGCATCATTGTGGAATCTACAGTATTATTAAAGACCTCTTTGTGGCTAAGCAAAGTTGGCACATTACTGTTTTTATTATAAGATTTATAGAGCCAGTTTATAATACTGTATTCTTAATTGTGTGGGTAATATATTTAAAACACATGTGGTAGCTACGTAGCTACAGTTCTGGTTCTCTTTTGAGCAACTTTGGGTTGTTCCCCCCCCCTTTTTAAATTCAAATGAGGTATTTCTTATACCTGCATCTGAACACTATCAAATCTCACAAAAGGCAATACAATGAATGTGCTTAATTAAAGGAATAGACACACTGAGATTATACTTAAGATCACTATCCTTCGATAAATATTTTATTGGCAAGCCTTCTTATTTTGTGGAGAGCTGGAAAACTGTAAACATGGGTGGGATTTCCAAGCACATAGAGATGAAACTAATTTAAAGAAGAGACTAAATTCAAGTAGTTTTGATGTTTAAGGGAAAGTGTTTTCATCTCACCTGCCTTAAATTACAGAAAACATCCCTTCCCACATTTACATCATGTTTCTGATCTAAGTCAATGGTTCCTAGTTTGTGGCTGAAGTATGACATATCCCTCAGGGACACTGAGTTATAGAAGGGGTCAGGTTGATTCTGTACACAAAACATTTTCCATAGATTGAATCATAATACAGCTGGCATGTAAATGCACCCTGTTCAAATGTATGTGCTTGTCATTAATTAATAAACCACAAATTCATTTAAAAGCTTTTCTAAATGTAGACGATCACTTTTAAATTAATGAACGCTAAAAGTAAGACTACTCTCTTAGATGGAGGAGCCAAAAGAATAGAATCAACACTTCAGGGCTTTGGCAATTTGGTAAAGCAAACTCCCTCTCTCTAGTCTTATTCTATAAAACACATAATACTTTTTTTGTTGTTTATTTTATGGCATAAGAGGTAAGAGATTAAAAAGTGCCGAGGATAATGCTATTCATTTTTTAAAAAAGATTTATTTATTTACCTCCCCTTGCCCCCCGCCCATTGTTTTGCACTTGCTGTCTGCTCTCTGTGTGTTCTTCTGTGTCTGCTTGTTTTCTCTTTAGGCGGCACCAGGAACTGATCGTGGGATCTTCCAGAGTGGAGAGAGGCGCTCAATCTCTTGTGCCACATCAGCTCCCTGGTCTGCTGAGTCTCTTATTGTCTCTTCTGTGTCTCTTTTTGTTGAGTCATCTTGCTGTGCCAGCACTCCTGTGCAGGCCAGCACTCTTGCGCGGGACAGCGTTCCGCATGGGCTAGTTCTCCGCTCCGGCCAGCTTGCCTTTCACTAGGAGGCCCCAGGAATTGAACCCTGGACCTCCCGTATATGGTAGATGGGAGCCCAATCACTTGAGCCACATCTGCTTCCCCCTTTCTTCAGATATGTTTTATCATTTGGCTATCATAACTGGAAGTTCTAGATATATTTATTTGCTACCTCTTTATTCTTACCTAATATATCCACATTAGTTTCCTGAGCCAAGAATAATTTTTATGATCTATGCATGCCATCGAACCTGAAGTACCCAGGCTGAAGATCTCTGTTGGCTCTTCTTACAGTAGTGGAAATATACATTGGGTGGTGATTGTCAGAATTGCAAAAGTTCCTGGTGTCTCAGAAGGCTCTTATTATGGAGTAAACTTTTATGTCCTGAATTTCTCTACTTGCTCTTTATATATACTCCCTTCAGGAGGGTACCTCTCCGGGTCTCTCACTCTTTATCTTTTTTTTTTTTTTTTTAAAGATCTATTTTATTTACTTATTCTTCCCTCTCCTTGTTGTTTGCTCTCACTATGTGCTCCCTGTGTCTCCTTGTCTTCTCTTTAGGAGGCACCGGGAACGGAATCTGGCACTTCCCATGTGGAAGAGAGGTTCTCAATCACTTGAGCCACCTCAGCTCCCTGCTTTGTTGTGTCTCTCATTGTCTTTCCTCTTGGTGTCTCCTTGTTACATCAGCTCGCCGTGCCTGCCCGTTGTGCCTGCTCACTGTCTTGCTCGTCCTCCCCAGGAAGCACCGGGAACCGAACCTGAGACCTCCCATGTGGTAGGCGGGAGCTCAGTTACTTGAGCCACATCCGTTTCCCTCTTGCTCTTATTTTTTAAAAATTTTAAAGAGACTTTAGTTTTGGAATATTATAGCAAATGGGGAAGCAGATGATAGCATGCTGAACTTAGTTCCAGGGTGAGGATGATATACTGAGCCTCCAAACCTAACTGAAGGTGGGACTAGTTTGAGGGGGGTTGTTTATTAACAAGCCTTCTTCATTTCCTTTATTCAGCAAGAACTATCTGCCACTTACTAAACCTTTACTGGCGCATTAGCCTGATCCTCACAACAACCCTCTGAGGTAAATGCTGTTATTCTTCTCATTTTACAGTTGAGGAATTTGAAACTTAAAAGAGTCACACAGCCAGTAAGTGACAGAAGCAGGCATTTGAACTGAGGTCCCTGACTCTGAAGCCTAAACCAGCACAGACTACTCATTCCTGCTCAGAGAAGAGTCTGGGGCCATCTCATCACCTGTTGGGTTTAATGCCTTAAGCACCTGCCCGCTTTCATCTTTGGAAAGGCCAGAATTACTATACACTGAACGAAAATAATTATGGCGGTTTCCCGAGACCAGCCATCATTAGTGACTCCTTTTGTCTTGCCCAAGTCAACAGCAGGCCTACTAAGTGCCTTAACCCATCACCAAGCTCATCTCAGGCCCTCTGACAAGATGGCTCTGACTACTTGTGACTTTACCTAAGTATTCTGGCCTTTCTAGCTTTTTCAGTTCTAGAAATAGCCATTCAACAGGAGAGACTTTGAAAGAAATCTCCCTGCCTTGACAGAGAGGAGAGTTATTTTGGGGGGCAAATGGGTTCCTAACTTCCCCGTGGAAAGGAGAAGAGTATTTATTTATGCCTAAATAGAAGATAATTAAGAGGAAATTGCATGGTAATAGTTACTAAATCAATAAATACGTGGAAGCTGAAAGATCCTACTCTTCCATGCATAGGGTGACTAACAAAAAAAGGGGGAGATGGGGTCGGATGTGGCTCAACTGGTTGGGTGTCCATCTCCCATATGGAGGGACCCGGGTTCGATCCCTGGGACCTCCCGGTAAAAAAAAAAAAAAAAAAAAGGGGGGTGGGGGAGGGGGTGGGCATCTTCTTGGCTTGAGTCCCCCTCAGCCTCTCTTGGGTGCTTTGTTATGGCAGTCACCCTCTCACCGCCTATACGCTTTTCAGGCCCCCAAGCCATGTTGCCATCAGCTGGAGTCTCTCACCAGTCCTTTTACTAAGGGTACCGTTTATTTTGACACAGGTGCAGATTGGGCCTTTCTAACCTCCCATATCCCAAACCAATAGGACCGTCTGCCAGGAATAAACTCTTTCCCCTTTCTTATGAGGGAAACAAAATCGTAGGACAGCCTGACATCTTAGAATAGCTCCCCGTGTTGCATAAATTGTTACCACTACGAAGGGACAGAAATAAGAGGAAGCCACGTACATATGGGAGTTGGGAGGAAGGAACCGTGTGTCTCAGCCAGGCCAGAAACGGTTGCTTCTGGGGTCCCAGGAAGCAGCAAAATAACAGGCAAGGGAGCCTGTGCTTCTGTGTCAAAGAGCAAATGCCAGCTCCTGGCCTCAGGGCACACTTATCAGAGCCTGAAAGCCTTGTGGGTGGATCCACTTCTCTCCTAGGACCTGGTGAGAAGGGGGGAGGGGGGCTAACAGTCCTGTGTGAGATGGAGAGGCTGCAAAGTTTATGGAAATAGCTGGAAACTAGCGTGAGGTTAGGGCCTGAGAACTCCTGCCAATGGCCAAGAGTGTGTCCAGGGTCTCCTGTAAGACCAGACCAGGGTGCCTTCGCATGCCCCCCACCCCAAGTGCCTGCGTGAGACACCCACGCTTAGCTGTCTTTTCCAGGGCTCAGCTTTTCAATACTGTTTGTCCTCTTGCCCGAATCCCACAGAAATCTAAGTACAAAGGTGCGTCTGTGTTTCTCTCTTTCTTCCTTGTTGGTTGATTTGGGTTACGGCTGCAAGGTTTGCCCTGTGCCTTCGGGCTCCGTGTTAAAGAGGAGCCAGAGCCAGTGTTTCAAATGGCAAATCCGGCTTCTGCTCTGGATGAGAGGGCCAGGATCGGTTCCCGTCCGTCGTAGGCTGATTTAACACTGCACATGTCCCAGGTAGCAGGCTCAGATGGGTCTCAAAATAGTTCAGGCACATTCTGCCGCTCACATCCCAGCAGTCAGAATGTAATGGTACACGGTCTATGACATAACCGCTGGCACAACTGCTGCTACCCTTTGCTCCAGAATCCAGTTCCAGGGTATTGAAAAAAAAAAAAAAAGGTGGAAAGTCCTCACGTACTTGGGGGGTTTAGTTTGTGTGTACTTTCTTTGAAGTTGGTTCAACTTCTACTCAGCCCTGGAAGCATTAAGCAGCTCACAGCCTTTTCTTTCCTTTCTTTTCCCTTTTTTGCCGGAGAGGGACAGATCGCCAACAAACTTTCTGGTGGCCGTTCAGAAGGAGGAAAAAAAAAAAATCTTTTCTACAGCACGTGCTGGCCTTTTACCATGCAGGGCACACATCGGAAGCTTTGGGCAGGCACTGGGATGCAACTGGTTCTGGAACTCCAGAGACAAAGAGTGCTGCTAATTTGTGTGCCCTCTGCTTTAGAATGTATGAGCGAGGGGAGCTCAGCCTTGGAAGGAGCAGGACGTCAGGGCATCAGGAGAAATCGATTTCCCAGGCTAAGGAATTCTGGTGAAAGCAGGGGAAAAGCCCCATCACGGGAAGAAAAATCAGTGTCTCCACTGCTTGCCTGACATTAGGTGTCCTGACGCACCTCAGAATGACCTAAATTTCCGTGTCTTCCCTCTTTGAAAGCGGACCTCTCCAGCCTAGAGAACTGCTGTGACAGGGCCTGTCCTGGAGCAAGGGAACCGACTCTAATCTTTATAGAGGGAACCAGGAAGTGGGGGGCAGCCTCGGCTTCCTGGTGGAGTAGCTGACTCACACTGCAGCCTTTAAGCAATTTCCTTCATTTCTTTGTACCTCAGTTTCTTGGGTAAATGAAGGATGATAATGGCATTCCCCTGGAGGCACCGGGCACACCTAATGAATGTTTATGTTTCTTTGAGATAACTGGGATGAAGATGTCCTGTTATTGTAAAGCATCATTGCAAGGAAGATTATATCTACTCTGCAGTCAACTCTGGGCAAACTGTCCATTCAAGGTCTTCTGGGTCATTCTTAATCACTGTCCACTCCATGGCGTCCCCTCCCCCTTCTCCTTTTATTCCTTTCCACAGTGACTTGGAGTTATGTCATTTGCGTGAAGTTTTGTTTCCAGGGGAGGGATTTCGGTTTCTCTTGCTCGCTCCAGAGGCTGGGTACTAGGCAGCCCCTGACTCTGCTATGGGGCTGAGTAGATGTGGGAGGGGGTCTGAGAGGACAGGGCTGATGCTGCCAGCTGAGCACTTTAGTCTGTCCCTTAGTACAAGATTTGCTTGGCCCCCCTCAGCCTGTTGACTCTGTTGCTTGGCTAGGGTGAACACATCACTTCCTCTCTGAGGAAGGGGGAGATCTGTGCTTTGGCTCTTGCTGGCTTTGAAACGTCATGCAACTTGTTGGTTTTTACCGCATTATGTTTTGGGGTGGGGTGGTCCCAAACCGCCCCTGGAAGCTAGAACTCCGGCCTCCCCTCTACCTCCTGATGAGTGATGTGATGGAAATTTGCAGCCCTCAGCACTTAGGGAGAGATAGGCATTTAGTCTTTAACCGCTTGCTGGGTTCTGTTGGCTATAAAGGGAGTTCCCCTGCTTAGAGCAAAACCCAACAAAACCCCACTGGGCTGTTATCGTTTCTTCCTGCAGTGCAGTCAGGCTGCTCTGTTGCTTGGCTCATTATCTGGCAGAACTTGATTTGAGAGCCGATCGCCACGCCTTCCATCCCAGAACGTGGTGCAAACATCAGGTCTCTCTCTTCAGCTTACCAGCCCTTCCCTGGCCCCAAATAGATGACTTTCCCCCTTTCTGCAGGCAAGGTTTCTTGGCTCTAAAAAGTCCATTGTGGGATGTGCTCTTGGAATGTATTAACTTATTCTACAAGCATTGTTTGCTAAGTGCCACGTGCCAGAAACTACGCTGGACACTGGGTGCCACTAAAAGCAATTCCTGCTCCCTGAGAAGAGGGCAGTCACGGGGGAGAGCAGGAGGTGGTGGGGAGAGCTGAGAAAGACACAGACACCCATAAATTATGATGCAAAGGCACAGCTTTCTTTTTTTTCTTTTTCTTTTTTTTATATTATTATTATTATCTTTTTAACTTTATTTTGTACATTTAATAATTGAAAATATAAACAATTAAAAACTAAAAAATAAACACAGATAAATAAATATACACATTTCTCAATTAAATCCAATGGATACATATAAATTTTTTTTTGAATCAAACAATATATTACACAATATATTTGTTCATAGTAACGCATTCATACAGTATTTGTCCTTTTGAAGACACAGATTTCTGATGGCGTCTGGGGACTGGCAGTCATAATAGTTCTAGTATTCATAGTATAATAGTATTATTTATAGTAACAAAAATATTTCCCTGAGCTCTTACGATGGGGCTGAGTAATCTCTTTAATCTTCACACAACCCTCTGTGGGGAATTCTATTATCATCCTTCTTTCACAGATGAGAGAATGGAAACTTGGGGAGGTTAGGTAACCAATGCAGGATAACTGGCTAATTTCAAACTCGGGCAGGTTGGTTCTGAAGCAGCCAATGCGTGCTTGGCTGCCACGAGACTCTATTATGCAAAAGAAAGAAATGCTTTCTTGGGCTCTTTTATACAGGGTCCTGCCTGGAACTGTGACAGCACTAGAAATTAAGTCCTCTACCCTATGTTTCCCTGAGGAGAAATGATTTGTTTCTTGTGTTCTAGAAGGACATGGGGTGGGGTTGCTGTGTTGCCTATATTGGCACTTTAACCTTTACTAGCTTTCTGTAATAAATTCCAAGTGGGGGACGGATGTGGCTCAAATGGTTGGGTGTCCGTCTCCCATATGGACGGACTCACGTTCGATCCCTGGGACCTCCCGGTAAAAAAAAAAAAAAAAAAAAAAGTATATAGCATAACTTCCAAGTGACCCTGCCCCTGTCTTAGTAGCTCTCTGTTGTACATAGAGAAAACTTTGGGCCATTCTGCCAAGCCAATGAGGGGGACCTGCTTCAAAAGGTGGGGTTTTTTTTTTTTTTTTTTTTGGAAGGGGGAATGATTCTAGGGATTGATCAGCTCTTCCTTCATATATTCACAAAGCAATTAATTCTCTCTAATATATTCAAAACGATTGAAGTTACCTTGTAGACCCCAAATGAGCATCTCTGAAGTTGCTTTGCTTGCCAGGGTTATCAGCACTCTCCTTGCAGCTATATTCAAGGGACACACTCCAGTTCTTATCATTCGATATCTCAGCATCATTTGCTACTGACTGTCATCTTCTTGAGTGACTCTGTCTTCTTGATTCCCATGGCATCACCCGCTCCTGATTTTCTTCTTATTTGTCTGGGCCATGCTTTGTCTGTTTCTTCAAAGTCAGTGTTATCCAAAGATACATTCTAAGCTGCCTTCTCATGTCCCAGGACACCCTGTCCTTCAGAAAGCTCATTCATTATCACAACTCCGATTATCAGCTCTAAGTGGATGGCTCCCAAATCTTTATCTCCAGGCTTAATCTTTCATCTTAGGCATGGAACATTTGCCCAACTAGCTTGTGTGGCTCACAGACTCAACAGGTCCCAAACCAAACTTATCTTTATCCCCAAATCCTCTTCTTATGTTCTCTCTGCATGAGGGAGACCACCGACCATCCGTTGGCCCAAGCCAGGGACCTTTGCACCATTCTTTATCCTTCTTTCCCCCTCTCTCCTCTGTGTTTTCAACAAGGCCTGTTGCTTCTTGTTCCATACTGACTTGAATCTTTTTACTCTCCTGATGCTTCAGTTCACGCCACCATCACCTCTTGCTGGTTTCCTGCAGTGACCTCCTACCCAGTCTTTCTCTGGTGAATTCTTGTTCTCCTCAATCCATTCTCATCAAGATAGCTAGAAAGCATTTTCCAAAATGCAAATCTGAGAGGTCAACGCCCTACTTAAAACTCCCCAATGGCTGCCTAGTACTCATAGGATAAAGTTTAAATCCTTTAACATCGCTTTAAGGCACAATCTGATCTGGCCCTATCTTTTGCTATATTCTCATAATCCAGGTGTCTGAATGAATCTAATCTCTCCAATTTAATCTGCTGCATCTTGCCTAGACGGTCTTTAGTACAGGCTAATCTGTCTGTCTGGAATATTCTCCCCTCTCCTCATGTGGTTTCACCAGGCTAATTCCAACTTATCTTGTAGGTCTCCAACTGAGATACCACTTTTCAGATGTCCCCTGTTACCTCCCAGACTGGATCCTCTGTGGTCTCCCCATCAACCTCCCTCCCTTTGGTACCTCCTTCTTCCTATTAAAGCATTTGTCAGTCTGTATTAATTGGGGAGTCTTTTATTTTTTGTCTGTATCCCTTAATAGACTGAGTGCTACAAGGGCAGAGACAAAAATATCTTGTATACTATTGTACCCTTTGAACCTTGCTCATTGTATTAGCTATGTACTGCTGCATATTTCAGATTGAATCATGCTTCCTGCAAAAGACTTGTTCAATTGCTAAGCCCAGGTCCTGTGGGTGTGAACCCATCTGTAAATAAGACCTTTGAAGATGTTGCTATTAAGGTGTGGACTCGTGTGTGAATAGGCTCTTTGAAGATCTTAGTAAGATGAGGCCAAACTGAGGGAAGTTGGACCTTAATCCAGATGACTGGAAGCAGAGGAAATTCAGAGACAGTCAATTGAAACAGAAGAAGCCAGAGAATGAAGCAGATCCATGTGACGGGAGGCAGAGGTGCAAGCCAGGGGACCCCAAGGACTGTGGCAAGCCAGCACCAGAACGCCACAGACTCTGGGAGAAAGAAATCATGGCCTGCCGAGAACTTGATGCTGCACTTCTGGACTCCAAAACCAATTTTATGGTATTTGTCATAGCAGCTGCAGCAAACGAAGATACTACATCACAAATTATCCCAAAACAAGTGGCTTGAAACAGCAAATAGTTATTTTTTCATATTTTCTGGGGGTTAAGAACTTGGGAGTGGCTCAGCTGGATGGCTCTAGCTCAAAGTCTCTCGTGAGGTTATAGACAAGATGTGAGCTAGGATTGCCGCCTTCCGAAGGCCTGCCTGGAGCCGTAAGATCTTCTCTCAGGATGGTTCCCTTGCACGGCTGTTGGTGGGAGGCCTCAGCTACTCATTTCCATCTGGCCATTTCCATTTGTCTACTTGAATATTCTCATAACAGACAGCTGATTTCCCCCAGAGAGAGTGGCCCAAGAGATAGAGAAGGAGGGAACTGTTATGCCTTTTAAGTACTCATTTCAAATGGGTCATCATTTCAACCACATTAGCCACATGGTATTGTTGAAAGCAAGTCACTACGTACAGTGCACACCCGAGAGGAGGGGAGTTAGGCTCCACTTTTTGAAGGAAGGAGTATCAAAGAATTTGGGGACTTTTTTTTTTTTTAGGAGGTACTGGGGATTGAACCCAGGACCTCGTAAATGGGAAGGAGGCGCTCAACCACCGAGCTCCATCCACTCACCAGGAGGACCATATTTTTAAAACCACCACAGGGCTTGTTGAATACAAGAAAATGTTGACTGCATGGAAATAGGTTGAGTAAATGAGTCAACATAAGACTCCCTCATTCATTGATTCAGGCAGTTATTTACTGAGCACTACTACTGCAGGACTTCCTCTGGGTGGAAGAAGGCTGAAAATTCCCCTGAACAGTGGTAAATATAAAAGCAGAGGTGGCTTCATCTCTCAAAGAGATGAAGTGACAAAGACCAAAGGGCCTCTACCCCAGTAGTCCTGCCCCTGCTGCCCAACACGATCCCAATTCATCCCTCTCCACTGTCTGTTTCTGTTTCACCTGTTACCCTTAAGGTTTTTTTTTTGTTTGTTTGTTTTTGAGGTACCGGGGGCCGGGGATTGAACCCAGGACCTCACATGTGGGAAGCCGGTGCTCAACCACTGAGCCACATCGCTTCCCTAAGTTGGCCTTTCATTTGTTTTGCCTGTTATTTGTTTTTGTTTTTTCAGGAGGAACCAGGAACTAAACCCGGGACCTCCCTCAACTGTATGAGCCACATCTGCTCTTTTATTTTTCTAGATTGTTTTTAAATTTCATTGTGGTAATATATATATATGACATAAAATTTCTCATTTTAACCATTTTTTTTAAGTGTGCAATTCAGTGTCCCCTTCCCTCCAGCCCCTGGTAACCTCTAATCTACTTTCTGTCTCTCTGAATTTCCTTATTCTAGATATTTCATATAAGGTGAATTGTACAATTTGTGTCCTTTTGTGTCTGGCTTATTTTACTTAGCATGATGTCTTCAAAGCTCAACCATGTTGTAGCATGTATCAAAGCATCATTTCTTTTTTATGGCTGTATAATATTCCATTGTATGGATAGACCACATTTCGTTTAGCCATTCATTTATTGATGAATACTTGTGTGGCTTGAGTCCACTTTTTCACTGTTGTGAATACTGCTGCTCTGAATATCAGTGTACAAGCATCTGTTTGAATCCCTGGTTTCACTTCTTTTGGATAAATACTTAAGAGTGGAATTGCCAGATCCTGTGGCAATTCTATACTTAACTTTTTGAGGAACTGCCAAGCTGTTTTCCACAGTGGCTACATCATTTTACATTTCCACAAACAATGTGTTAGGTTCCATCCTTAAGCTTTTTAATAACAGCTTTTTCTTTTTCTTTTTAAAAATATGTATATATATATATGCATTTTGGAACCACTTTTATATGATCACTTAAATGTCCAGTACCTCCTCCTCATATTCACAGCTTGAAGAAAAGGCTAAGGGGTCACATGCATAGTACAGAGCTTTGCACACACTGAACACAGAATAAATGTTAGCACACTGCGTAGGTACAAGCTACCATGTGTACAAGTGTGTGCACTGAATAGCTGCTTTGGATTGTACAGCATGAGACTCATTGCTTGGAGAGTTGAGGACCAACACATGGCCATTCTCCCACCCCCCCTCCAGTCCCCAGGCCCAGGGTAAAGGGCTGACCTTGACTTCATTCTCTGATAGGTTGCCAACCCCATGACACAGACTGTAGTGGACTGAATTGTGTACCCCAATTTGGGCATGTTCTTGGTCTTGGTCCACACTCTGGTGGATGTGGAGCCATTGTAGATAGGATCTCTTCAAGATGTTACTTCAGTTAAGGTGTGGCCCCACTAGGTCAGGTTGGGCTTTAATCTGGATTACTGGAGCCCTATATAAACAAAGTGAAAGACCCAAGGAAAGAGAATCCAGGAGAGTCATCATGTGCATGGCCATGTGACAGAAAAGCCAAAGACCAAGGATCACCTACAGCCAGGTCCAGAATGCCACAATATTCTGGGAGAAAGCAGATGCCTCAGTTTTGGACTTCTCCTAGCCTCAAAACTGTGAGCCAATAAACTCCCTTTACTTAAGCAACCCATTGTATGGCATTTGTTTTAGCAGCTGGGAAATTACAACACAGCCCTTTCCACTTTTCAAAGCTCCTTTGCAAAGATTGCCTTATTTCCTCCCCCAGCAATCCCTAACACTCAGAGAAGTCAGACTTGATGTTTCTGGAAAATCAGAATGACAGTGCTAGGGAATAGCTGTGGGCCATTGTTTGGTCAAACGTGTCCTAGCCTTTCTCCATTTAAATCAATGCCTTAAAATAAGCTGGTGGCAAGAAATAAGTCTAGGAGTAAGTCTAGAAGCCCAGTCAGTCTCTGATTCTCATTCCTGTGCTTTGTCCAGCACATGCTACAGGGAGGCATTGGAGCTCAGTAGTTAAGAAAATGGGTTCTGCAGTAAGACTGTCTGGTTCATAGATTGGTTCTGCCTCTTGCTAAGCAATTTAAGCCTCAGTCCCTCATCCGTCAAATGGGAATAATAATGGAACCTACTTCATAGGATTGTTGTGAAGTCTAAATGAGGTAATCCATGAAGTTTGGCATATGGTGAGAGCTTAATAAATATTAGCAATTACTATATCTGCCCAAATAGAAAAGATTCCTTATTATTCCATATACATCAGCAACTCCAAATAGTTTTTTGTATACAGTATACTTTCTGTTTTTCTGAAGTAGAAATTTCTAGAAGCAGCTCTGACAGTTTAAGATTGAGGAGGTACATGTGTGTATGTGTGTGTGTATACTTGATAACTTGACATTTTATGAAAAGTTCCTTGCTGTCAGCTTTTGGCTATGACATTGTGTTGGTGGAGCTATTCCACTATGATCTACTCCTTGGAGACCCTGCTCCTACACATACATAATTAAGGAGAAAAAGAAAGAAGAAGAAGAAGAAGGAGAAGGAGAAGAAGGAGAAGAAGGAGGAGGAAGAGGAGAAGGAGACGAAGGAGGAGGAAGAGGAGAAGGAGAAGAAGGAGGAGGAAGAGGAGAAGGAGAAGAAGGAGGAGAAGAGGAGAAGAAGGAGGAGGAAGAGAAGAATAATACGGAGAAGATGAAGAAGAAGGAGGAGAAGTAGAAGGAAGTGGATAGAAATGGATTCTTTTAGGTTTTGCCTGACTCGGGCCAAAACTTAAGTTAGGGCAGAGACAGGATATTTGATGCATGAATCATGGAGCATAAGAGTATGGGGAATGTTTTCCTCATCTATGTGTATAAGGAAAGCAAGGAGAAAGGAAATATTTTTAGGAGGGTAGCAGCGTCTGAGAAAGGAACCACACAATAAGTCAATGATTCCCAGATTCTTTGAAGTTTCATTATCATGTTGCTTTCTGTTTGGTTTAATGACTTTCCACCTCTGTCAATATTTCTAAACATTAACGTCAACTAAGAATAATTTTATTGGAAAGTCTCACTATACCATAGTTCTTTAAGGTGATGGTTGAGATCCTGGGATTTATTCAAAGTAGGCCTCTGTTTCACACGTGCGTGAGGCAGTTGTTCATACTGAAACACTTCCTGACACTCTGTTTGGTGTTTCATTATTTTCCAAAGCACTGGTGGTTTTTCCCTTTTAATTCTTCCAAAGGGAAAAATTCCCTAAGAAGATTCCCTGTAACTACTTTATTTTGCAGGAATGGAGTCCAACTTCCTATGGGAACCCAGTGGCTTAAACATGTAGCTTAGATTCCCTTTGACTTTCTTATCCCCTTACAGATTCCTTAAGAATGTCAGATAATATCCGAAGTAGCAAATAGATTATCTGTAGCATAGACTGAGCAGGGGGAGGAAATAAGATAGCTTTATTTAACCTTGATTCCAACTTTATTTTCCTAGGGATTTTAGAGATGGAGAGAGGAGGGTGAGGATGGTGTTTTGTTTTTCTGCCTTTAAAGTGCTGAAATGCTTTCCCTCTCTCTCCTTCCCCTTTATCACTTGGAAGTGAATCTTCTTTTGCAATTCAGTGTATTCTTCTGCTCATAATTCCTCTCGATGTATCCTGCACATTCCTATCTGTCAAATAAAGCCTTTTGACGGTGGAGACACTGGCTAATGTGCACTTTTATTACAGAGGAGTTTTTATTTTGAAAGTTCCTTTAAATAACCTTACTTGTGTGTTCCTAGTTTTTACCTTCCTTCCATATTATAAGCCCTCAGTCTAGAGTCTACAAATCTGGTATCTTGAAGACATCATGTTGAGTGCAATAAGCAAGAAACAAAAGAAACAAATATTGTTTGATTTCACTTATATGAAATATCTAGAATATGCAAATTCATCTAGACAGAAAGCAGATTACAGGTTCCCAGGGATGGTGGGTAGGGAATGGGAAGTTATTGCTTAGTGGTACAGTTTCTCTTTGGGCTGATGGAAAAGTTTGGGAACTTGGTGGTGATGGTAGCACAATATCGTGAATGTAATTAATACCACTGAATCGTACACTTAAAAATGGCAAAATAGGAAACTTTATGTTGTATGTATGTCATCCCAATAAAAATCGTAATAAAAAAGAATGCTGCAACTTATCAACGTGATACTGTTTGATGTATTTCTTTCTTTTTTTTTTTTTTTAAGATTTTATTTATTTATTCATTTATCCCCCCTTGCTGCTTGTGCTCGCTGGGTCAGCTAACCACGCCGTGTGGGTGGGCCTGCCTTCCCGGGGCCTCCCATATGGTAAACGGGAGCCCTACTGATTGAGCCACAGCCGCTTCCCTTGATGTATTTCTTGACCTCCGGCAGCCTCAGATCCCTAATTTTTGAGTGGGGAGTAACAATTTCTTCCTTTCAGGATTGTCATGGTGGGTCAACGACCGAGTGTACATAAAGTGAATGGTGCCCAGGAGACTCTTAGCCCATATCTGTTCCCTTTCTCTGCATTCACTGTAAAGTCCTCCGCATTACAAGGGTTCTCCGGGAATTGTGCGCAAACCGATTTTTACTCGAGCTCTTTAGAGTAACTCTCTCAGAAGTGACTGATGAAATACTTGGGAAAGTGGAAAACTCACAAAACCAATCATTTCTTTTGATCGTGTTTATTTTTATCGGCTGCATGGCAAGATGTAAACAACAGGGGCTCTGCTGTCAAAAACTCCCAGTCTCTTAGACTGAACCATATGAATTTGCCACTTGTGTAGGTCAAAAACTGGTGAACTCTTGGCAATTTCATATGGTTCAACCTGCTAGTGGGAGAGAGAGGGGGAGATCTCTAGCTGGGGCTTTAGGGAAGGCTTATGGAGGGGTGCCTGTCCAGCCTGGCAGAAGCTACCCTCTTTGTGCATCAGGTACCGCAGGATTGGGGAAATCCTGCCATCTTGCTGGGTTCACGGGCTTCCTTCTGAGTTGCTGGCACCCACTGGTCTTTCCTTTGCTTGCTCTCAGCTCTTGGTGTTACAGTCTGGCCTTTGGGCATTGGCCTGGCCCTCTGGGTCATCCTGGGGAGACATGGCTCCTACTTGGATCTGGTCCCAGAATCCCTTCTCCACGGCCACCCATTTGGGTATGTGGAAGTGAAGGGGGATGCTTTTTTTTTTTTTTTTTCCAATTTTTAATTGTGGTAATATAGCTACAACTCAAAAATTTTCCATTGTAACCACTTTCAAATGGTATTAATTAAATTCACAATATTGTGCTATTATTATCCAATTTTTCACTACCTCAAACAGAAACTCTGTCACCGTTAAGGAATGATGTCCCATTCTGACCTCACCACCCCCTTGTCCCCTGGTAACCTGGAGTATACTACCTATCTGCAGGAATTTGCTTATTCTAGGTATTTCACACAAGCAAAATCACACAATACCTGTCCTTTTGTGTCTGTTTTTTAAGATTTATTTTATTTATTTATTTCTCTCCTCACCCTCCTCGTTGTTTGCACTTGCTGTCTACTCTCTGTGTCTGTTTGTTGTGTACTTGTCTTTTTAGGAGGCACTGGAAACCGAACCCGGGAACTGCCATGTGGGAGGGAGGAGCCCAATGGCTTGAGCCACCTCTGCCCCCTGCCTGGCTTATTTTATTCAACATGATGTTTATCCACTTTGTAACATGTATCAGAACTTCATTCTTTTTTATAGCTGAATTCCATTGTCCATATACACCATATTTTGTTTAACTATTCATATGTTGATGGATGCTTGAGTTGCTTCCACCTTTTGGCAGTTGTGAACAATGCTGCTAAGAACATTGGCAAATTTCTATCTGTTCCAGCCACTGCTGTCATTTCTTTGGAGTATGGGGGTGCCGCTTTAGGCACAGAGAACAATATATGCAAAGGTGAGGCGAGGGGATCTTGGACTGTAGCCTGAAGTCTAGCTTGGGGTTTGTCAGCAGTCCAGCCTTGTGGGACCCCCTCTTTGACCTCTCTCCTGGATACAGGGTCTGTCTTGGGGCCCCTGTCACTTGGCTTCTCCTGACCTGGCAAGACACCCTCTTCCTTGCACTGGGCCTCCTCCATACTGACTGAACTTCGCACTGCTTATTGCCACACTTGTCACACACCAGCTACTTCCTTCTGAAAGGGACTCCCTCCCAGCCACTGCAGCTGCACTGTCTCCCTTGGTGCTTGGAGTAACTGCAGCCTGCTGCAGGCAGCCTCATCTGTCCCAGCTCATGCCCAAATAGGACACCCAGAAGGGGAAAGTTGGAGATTAGGGAAGAGAGGCAAGTTTGTTGTTCATTCATTCATTTGTTCACTCACTCCCTCATCTCCCATTTATGATGTCATTTCTGTGTCGAGTGCTGAGCTGCCTGGGATGGGGAGGAGCTCACAGCCTGGTGGGGTTGCTTGGCCTGTGAGCCACTGCAGTCCAGGACTCTGGGTGCTGTAAGACAGCTTAGCACAAGGTGTTTTTGAGTGCACAGAGGGGATATCTGACCCACGCTGGGAGGCGGAGCTCCCGGAGGTGAATCTGGAAGAGGGAGAAGGGAGTTCATTTGTGCCAGGTGCTGGGGAGCCAATGAAAAGCAAAACCAGAGGGAGTTACTGCTCTTGTGGAGTTTATCATCTCCTGGGAGAGACAGACATACAGGAAACCAGAACAACAAGAAATGACTACTTAACAAATCGTGCTTGTAGAGTTTGTAGCAGGGGGAACTGGCTGGTCCAGGAGGAGGGTTTTGGAAAGGGAGAGCGGCATTTGAGTTGAGATGTGAAGAATGCATCAGAGCTAACCAGGTGAAAAGGGGGTGACTAGAGAGCATTTCAGACAGGGGCGGCACTGGTCAGGGCTCAGGGTGGGAGTGTGGTGTATTCAGGGGATCGTGCTGGAGCACACAGCCACAGAGATGGGGGATGATGATTTTCTAAGGGTTGTTCTAAAAATGATGGAAATCCAAGTAGGCTATTTATTTATTTATTTATTTACTTATTTATTTATGCCCTTTCCCCAAGATGGCTCCCTCGTCTGTTTGCTTGTTAGGAGACACCAGGAACTGAACCCAGGACCTCTCACGTGGGAGGCAGGTGCTCAACTGCTTGAGCCACATCCACTCCCCCCAAGTAGGGTTTTAAGCCAGGGAGTAGGGTGGGCACAGGGCTGATGAATGATCAATTTGAATTTCAAAAAGGCCTCTCTGGCAACAAAATAGAGGACTACAGGAGGGCAGAAGCGGAGGCAGGAAGACAATATATATTTATTTATCCGTAAATGGGATCCAAATGTAAGTATTGCTCTGCAACTTGCCTTTTTAAACTTATTCTTTCACATTGATCTATTTCAATCAGTTCAACAATGCTACCTAATACTTGGTAGCATAGCTGGACATGGTTTATGTAACCATTTATGGTTTAACCATTTCTAGATCATTTCTAAGTTTTCACTTTTTATAAACTCTGTTGCTAGGGGCATCTGTGAACATGGCTGTGGGCGGCATCATTCTGAGATGACCGCCAAGACTCTCTGTGCCTGGGGTACATGCCCTGTATCATCCCTCCCCCTTGAGTGTGGGCAGGACTGCAAATATGATGGAATATGACTTCTGTGATTAGGGTCAATGGACTTTGATTATCCTGGGTGGGCCTGACCTAATCAGGGGAACATGCCAAAAGGGCTGGGTTCTTCCCAAAGGGAGAGATTCAAAGCATGAGAGGGACTATGGAAGGGCCCAGGTGGCAAGGACCTGAGAACATTCTCCAGGAGCTGAGAGTGGTCCTTGGCTGATAGCTAGCAAGAAAACAGGGACCCCAGTCCTACAACCACAAGGAAATGAATTCTGCCAACAGCCTGAGGGAGGCTGGAAGCAGCTCTTTCCTTAGTTGAACCTCCAAATGAAGACACACCAGGTGGGTACCTTGATTTTGGTCTCACGAGGCTCTGAGCAGAGTTAAAACATGTCTTATTCTGGACTCTCAGAGTGACTCTCAGTGTGAGGTAATACATTTGCAGTGTTTTAAGCTGCTAAATTTGTGGTAATTGGTTATGGGGCAAGAGAAAACTATTTCCATGGGCATCCAATATTTCTCTAGGGTAGATATAAAGAAATGGATTTGCTGGAGTTAAAAAGATATGCATTGGGAAGCGGCTGTGGCTCAATCAGTAGGGCTCCCGTTTACCATATGGGAGGCCCTGGGTTCGGTTCCCGGGGCCTCCTGGTGAAGGCAAGCCCGCCCGCACAGCGTGGTTAGCTGACCCAGCGAGCGCAAGCAACAAGGGGGTGATAAATGAATAAATAAAATCTTAAAAAATAAAAATAATAATAAAAAAAAGATATGCACATTAAAAAATTTTTAAGTATTTTCAGATTGTTCCTCAAAAGGTTGTATCAATTTATGTTCTCACCAGCAAAGAATAAAAGTTTCTATTTTACCAAATCCTCACTAACACTGACTATTGTATTTACTCTGATGAGTAAAGATGGCATCTCATTTTTGTCTCAATTTGTACTTCTCTTATTATTATTATTGAAGATGAGTTTCTTTGGAAAGATGTATATGTAGTGACTTGCGTATTAATAGTCTTTTTAAAAAAAAGATTTATTTATTTACTTTTATCTATTTTTAACGCCCCCCCCCCCATTTTTGCTGTTTTTGTGTCCATTCGCTGGGCAATTCTCTGTGTCTGTTTCCTGCCCTCTCTTCTCATCCTTCTCCTCCTGTCTTCGCCGACATTCGATCCTGGGAACCTCTGATGTGGGAGAGAGGCATCCTGCCATCTGCGCCACCTTAGTTCCTGTTTTTTTTTTTTTTTTTTCTGGCACGTCTCGTCTTGGCCCTCCCTTGTGTCACTTTCCTGTTACGTCATCACCTTGCTGTATGGCTCGGCGTGGCGTGGCACACCTGCAAGCGGCGCATGGCAGCACGCCCACTCGCGGGGCCTGGCAGCCGGTGAGCCTTCTATACTTTTCTTTATTTTACTGGGAGGTCCTGGGGATCAAACCCAGGTCCTTCCATATGGGAGATGGACACCCAACCATTTGAGCTATATCGCCCCAGCCTTTGTGTTTTACTCTATTAAATTGTTGTCTCTTCTGTGAAATAGTAAATGCCTGATAAATGTTAGTGATCAACATCCTCATCACTATTATTTGTAGGAATTAAAAATACAAATATTTTTATGCAAATATTCTCGCTGTCCTGATTTTGTGATAATCAGGGTAGGCTAAACATTCGCTATATTAGAAGCCATGCATGTGTCCCCAGACCTAGTTTTCCTCCCTAGGTCTGGTTTTTGGAATGCTGGTGATAAACTAAGCCTGATTTATTATATGACCATCCTGTATGGGAAATGACTGTAACTCTAGGTATCTTTGGTCAATCTTAAGAGACATAGCAGGGGGATGAATGTGGCTCAAATGGTTGGGCATCCATCTCCCATATGGAGGGACATGGGTTCGATCTCCAGGACCTCCTGGTAAAAATTTAAAAAAAGAAAAATATAGAAGGCACATGGGCTGCCAGGTCCTGTGCGCGGATGTGCTGTCAGGCCCTGCGAGTGGGTGAGCCATCAGGCCCTGCAGCCACACAGCAAGATTATGACATAACAGGAGAGTGACACAAGGGAGAGCCAAGATGAGACGCACCGAAAAACCAGGAAATGCGGTGGCGCAGGTGGCAGAACGCCTCTCTCCCACATCGGAGGTTCCGAGAGTCGAATCCCAGTGAACACAGGACGAGAAGGATGAGAAGAGAGGGCAGGAAACGAACACAGAGAGTTGCCCAGCAAATGGACACAAAAACAGCAAAAACGGGGCGGGTGTGGGGGGAAATGGATAAAAGTAAATAAACAAATAAATAAATCCTTAAAAAAAGTATAGGGGAGTAAGATAAGGACTATAGTTAGTAGCAATACTTTGACGATGCTCTTTCATAATTTGTAAGCAAATGTTTCACAGCAATGCAAAGTATTTGTGGTGGAGTGATGTGTGGGAGCCCTGTATGATGTTATGCATGTTTGTTTTGTAAGTTTACAATATTTACTAAACACTTATTGTTTGTGTATGTTCATGTATGAATGATACACTTCAATAAATTGTTTTTAAAATGAAAAAAAAAAATTCTATTGAGCTTTTGTTACAATTGCTGACCATGTTTTATTTCAGTCTGATTATTATGCAAAAATCTCAGTTTTTAAACGTTGGCAACAAATTCAGCCGATTCAAATTAATGAATAGAATCAACAGCATGGGTCAAATGAAACTTGCGGTTTACACACCACTAGTTTGCAAACCCAGGGTCTTTACTTCCCTCCTTCCTTCCCCTTTCCTTTTCTCCCTCTTTCCCTCCCTCCCTTCTTCCTTCCTTCTTTCCTGCCTGTCTGTCTCCCTCCCTCCTTTCCATTCTGCTATCCTATCCATTGCTCAGTATACTGATATTTATCCCTATTAAATGAGTCAGGAAGCCTTGGATAATTTCTTATGCCTGGAAACAATTTAAAGAAAGTCAGAATTACCTGTTCTCTGAAGGATCGGAACCATCACCAGAATCAATTTTAGAACATTTTCATCACCCCCAAAAGAACCCTGTCCCCATTAGCAGTGACTCCCTATTTCCCTGCAGTCTGCTTTCTCCCCTCCCCCGCAGGGAACCACCAATCTACTTTCTGTTTACAGATTTGCCTAGTCATGTAAATGGAATTCTAAATATGTGGGCTTTTGTGATTGGCTCCTTTCACTTTGCAGAAAGTTTTCAAAGTTCATCCTCATTGTAGTATGTATCAGGACTTCATAATTGTTGAATAATATTCCACTGTATAGCTCTAGCCACCTTATTTTGTCATTTTGTTTGTCCCTTCATCAGCTGATGGACATTTGGTTTTTGGCTATTAGGAACAATGCTGCTATGATCACGCATGTACAAGTTTCTGTGTCGACATATGTTTCCATTTCTTTTGGGTATATACTTGGGAGTGGAATTGCTGGAGCAATTCTGTGTTTACAACTCTGTGTTTAACTTTTTGAGGAACTGCCAGACAGTTCTGAAGAGGCTACACCATTTTACATTCCCACCAGCAAAGTATAAGGATTCTAATTTCTTCACTTCTTCACCAACATTTGTTGTCTCTCTTTTTTTTTTTTTTTTTTTTACCGGGAGGTACCGGGGATCGAACCCTGGTCTCTCCATATGGTAGACGGACGCCGAACCTTTTGAGCCACATCCGTTTCCCCCTCTTTTTTGATTATAGCCAGCCTAAAGGATCTGATGTGATAGCTCATTGTGGTTTTGATTTGCATTTTCCTAATGGCCAATGCTACCGAACATCTTTTGATGTGTGTGTTGGATATTTGCATAGCTTCTTTGGAGAAATGCCTGTTCAAATCCTTTGCCTGTTTTAAAGATGGGTTATTTAACTTTTTATTGTTGAATTCCATTGCTTTCTTATAATTTCTCAATAATTACATAAAGCTTCACAGTCATATTATAAACAATTATTATTAGACCAGTGCCATCTAACGAAATGCAGTGTTAGTAAAAAACATGTATACCTTAAAATTTTCTAATAGCCCTATTGTAAAAAAAGGTAAAATGAAAGAGGTGGAATTATTTTAATAGTCTATTTTATTTAACAATATATTGTATTTAATCCCATATGTCCAAAATAGTATCATTTCAACATATACCCTCTATAAAAATTATTTATATATATTTTTTGTACAAAGTGTTTGAAGGGGACATTTACAGTACATGTTAATTATACAAGTCACTACTCAATTGCTCAAGACCCACACTTGGTACTTGGTTAGTGTCTACCCTATTTGACAGTGCATATTT
Source organism: Tolypeutes matacus (assembly GCA_026826555.1). Lineage (NCBI taxonomy): Eukaryota > Metazoa > Chordata > Mammalia > Cingulata > Chlamyphoridae > Tolypeutes > Tolypeutes matacus. Next base: position 10,478,051 of record JAKSZT010054399.1, read on the forward strand.
AGACGTCACCATGACTTTTACTAATGTTTGCTTGCCAAACAAATTTCCATCTCTCTTGGTTTCTTTCTTTTTTTAAAGATTTATTTTATTTCTCCCCCTTCATCGTTTTGCACTCACTGTCTGCTCTCTGTGTCTGTTTGACGTCATCTTGGTGCATCGTCATCTTGTTGCGTCAGCTCGCCTTGCCAGCTCGCTATCTTGCTTGTCTTCTTTAGGAGGCATGGGGAACCGAACCTGGGACCTCTCATGTGGTAGGTGGGCACCCAACTGCTTGAACCACATCCGCTTTTCTCATATTTTGTTTCTCTGAAGTATATCATCAGATAATTCATTCTGAAAAGTTCTTTTAAGTGGTAAATTTTCTAAGTCTTTGCATGTCCAAAAGTGAATTTATTTAGCTTGTACCACTTTAATGCTAACTTACTTGGGTATAGACTTCCAACTTCAAAATAATTTACTTTTAGAATTTGCAAGACATTCCTCCATTGTCTTGCAGCATCTTGTATTGTTGATGAGAAGTCTAATGCAAATTTGATTTTTATACCTTCGAAGACAATCTTTTTTTTTTTTTTCCTGGAAGTTTAAAAATATTTCCTTTATCTTTGGAGTTTTAAACTTTTACCTCATGCTTTAAAGTGACTATTTTCATTATTTTTGCACATTATTTATTGAGTCCCTTTAATTTGAAGAGTTGAATCTTTCTTTACTTCTGGAAATATTCTTCTACAATTTTTAAAAACTTTCTTTCCTTGTTCCTCTCTGTCCTATTTTTCTGGAGGTCCTGTAAGACAGATGTCATAACTCATGGATTTATCCTTCATTTCTTTTAATTTTCATTTCACATTTTAAATTTCGGATATTTTGAATTTTGTTTCGGGAGAATCCCTCAGCCCAGTCTTTCAATGAATGAATTCAGTCTACTTGGGCCATTCTGTGATTCATTCCAAGTAAAGTTTTCAGCAATAATGTCCTCAATTTCCAATAATCCTCATGGCTTCTTTTTCAAACCACCCTGTCACTTATGGATATGATATCCTTTCACGTCTCTCCCAGGTTGTGAACATTTAAAGTTCTCATCTCTTTCCTGTATTACCATTTTCCTCATTCCTTCAGTGACTTGTTGGCCCATCCTGCTGTGGCTGTTTCTCAAATGTGTGATGATCCTTGGTCACCTTTTACATTTGAGATGAAGGTCTAGAGACGGATTGGCATTTGTAGCTGGTGCCTATTTTCTCAGCCCCAGTGAGAATCCCTATTCTTCTGGCAATGAATGTGGATACTGAGCTTAGGACTCAGAACTGGTAGTATACAGAGGAGGGTGAAGGTGTGGGGGAGGTCTTCCTTTAGCATGGGTATGTGGCTTATCTTCACCATGATGGGACTTCTCATCCCACGTGTAGGATGTTGGTTTACGGGGACCTTAAACTGCTACCTTAGCCCCAGTTTCTGCTCCCACTCAGACCATCTGTGTGGTGGAAACTGGGCACAGCCATTCTTCTACCTCCTTGCTTCCTTCCAGACCTTCTTTATCTGCTTGGAATATTCTCTTGTTTAGAGATTCTTTCTTTCTTCTGGTATGGAAGGGTGGGCCCATTGGTCCTATCAGCTGTCACTACTGAGCTGCCGTCATCTGCTCCATATCTGGCAGAGATTTTTCATGCTTCTGGTCTGTCATTAGTGTATGGGATATCATTTGGGGGGGAATGTATAAGGAGAGAATAAGAGGCTCAGGAGAATACCCTGGGAAACACTAGCTTTTAAGGCTTATAGGGAAAAGTATAACCCAAGAGGGAGCCTGAGAAGGAAAACACATACCAGTTAAAGGAAACCCAAAGTTTAGGTCCCTCATCCTCAAATCCAAGAGAAGAATTTCAAAGAGGGAGGAAAAGCCATACTTAAAGTCTACAAGGAGGTCAAAGTAGGTAAGAATGGGACACTGGACTGTTTTGGCATTTAGGAGGTCAGTAGAGTGGTGGTGAAATCCAGCTTGTGGTGATTTGGAGAGTGGCTGAGAGGTGACAGTTCACCACAAGCTTTGCCCTAAAGGGAAGGCCAGTACCAGAGAAGGGCAGCTACAGAGAGGTCCAGTTTTGAGGAGGAGTTTTAAAAATGGCAGAGGTTTTGTTTTTTAATTCTGATTGCGATAGCATAAAAATTCCCATTTTAACCACTTTCAAGTAAACAATTCAGTGGTGGTAATTACATTCACAATGTTGTGCTACCATCTCCACCACCCATTACCATAACTTTGTCATCACTGCACATTCGGTATTTTTATTTAATTTTCTAGCAGACAACTTACATACCTCCCCATCCTTTCTTTTAAGGTAGTGTGATAATTTTCCATAATAAACTACTTAAAGAGAAGCTTTGGTCAAGAATGGAATGAAACAGAAAAAAACAAATACTGCTGCTTAAAAAACAACAACACGTTCACCAATTATATTCAAACAAAAACACACAAACAATAGTTACACACTATGTGCTCAGTGTTTCCTGGCGGCTGGCTTTCCTCCCCATCATGCAAATGGCAGAGCTGCGGTCAGTCGCAGTTTGTCATGCCAGATCCTGGAGGTTCACTCAGCTTCACATTATTCGAAGACCCTGGATAGAAGACTCTAAAGTCTTGAAATCCCAAATTGTCATGGCTCCATCGATGCCAGTCGTGCAAAATTTGCGACAGTCTTGCTTGTCCACTTCATAAATAGACACTTGAGTGATGCTATTCTGGTGCAATGTCTCCAAGGCTGTATTGCAATCCTCGGTTGTGGCCCTCTTGTCCATGTTGCGGAAGCGTTCCATAGCCGACATGTTGCGCTGGATGCTCTGTTTTGGAAGGTCTAGTTTGGAGACGAAGGTCAAGCAGCTGCGGTCATCGTAGTTAAAGAGCATTGGGCAGCAATCATGGCCAGCAGCTACGGCACTACTCTCAGAGATAAACGATACACTCAGGAGTGGCAGGAACTCCGTTTTCAGAGTTGAAACCTGCACACTTTTTGAAGCATCAGCAACAGACACAGTGCTGTCGTGGCTGACCCAGGCCAGGCGGCTCCCACTGGCAGAGAAGCTGACCCCATGAACCCAACCACCAGTGTCACTGCCACCAAATTCTGACATCAGCTGGCCAAAAGGCATCTTGCTGCCCCACGGTGTACTGGCTGGTTTTTCATCCACTTCTTTAATGTAGGCAGAAAACACTCTGCATTTGAAGTCACAGGATCCTGCTGCCAGCAAAACATTGTTGGGATGCCAATCCAAGCCGAGCACCGTGGAACGAATAGGCTTTTTTATGTGCTTGCTTACCCACCAGTCATTTTCAGACTCGAAGAAACAAACAGAAATGAGTCATGCTCCACTTCCCACAGCAAATTTGTTCTCTAGAGGGGACCATTTCACAAAAGTGGCTGCACGATTAATTCTCAGGATCACCAGGGTTGGCTTCCAGACACCATCTTTCTGACTCCAGACATAGGCACTGCGATCTGCCCTGCAAGTGACAATGCGGTCACTCTTGGGAGCCCAGTCAATACCTGTGATGTGTCTATTGTGCTCCTTGAGTTCATGCGCTTTTACCCACTGCCTCCCATTCTTTTTATAGATGTGGACTTCGTGGTTATTGGGGCTAAGGGCAATCTGTGTACGATCCCTGTTCCAGGCATGACAGGTGATGGGTTCTAGTAAAAACTGATGCAGAGACATTATTCTCAGTGTTTTCAAAAGGTAGAAAGCTGGGGCCGGGGCAATCCAGATGGTCCTGGAGTGGAGAATTCGCGGACTCTGGTCAGTCGATGCGAACAGGCTCCGGCGGGCTCGGGCGGAGACCGAGGCCGCAATGCCGTATCTTTTAAACATTGACTCTCCACTCCCCCACCTGGTACCCCGTAATCTACTTTCTGTCTCTGTAGTTACATATTCTAGCTATTTCATGTAAGTGGAATCATACCATATTTGTCCTTTTGTGTCTAGTTTAGTTTACTCAACATGATGTCTTCAAATCTCATCCATGTTGTTACATGTATCAGAACATCATTCCTTTTTACAGATCAAAAATATTCCACTGTGTGCATATACCACATTTTGTTTATCAATTCACCAATTCATCTGCTGGTAGACATTTGGGTTGCTTTCATCCTTTGGCTAATGTGAGTAATGCTGCTATGACGTTGGTGTACAGATATCTGTCCGAGTCCCTGCTTTCAGTTCTTTTGGGGTATATACCTAGAAATGGAAATGCCGAGTCAAAGGGTAATTCTACCTATCTTTCTGAGGAACAACCAAACTGTTTTCCCCAGTAGATGCACCTAAATGGCAGAGAAATGAGCACATTTATGAGCTGCAGGGAAGGAAGCAATAGTGAGCCATTAAATACACAGAAATGAGAGATGGTAGAGCAAGATATCAGAGAAGAAGAGAGGGAATGGGATCTAGAGTCGAGATGAAGGGATTAGTCTGGACTGGAGAAGTGTTTTCTTCCTCTGATAAAGGAGACAAAGAAGTAAGAATCAGTGTGACTATAGAAATGAGGTAGTGGGAGTGGGCTCTCTGGGGTGGGAAACTGAAAAAGCTCAAACTTACTGGCCTCCATTTGCTCTGAGCAGCCTGAGGCCAGTTTAGAGATGGTGTTTGGGTCTTGAGGAGAGAAAGCAGAGTTGATAAAGAAATATCAGTGGCAAGGAGACCAAGGAACTGCTTGTCTACTTCATAAATAGAGTTGAGGGGAATGCCAGCTGTTTCAATGCTGGTGGAAGAGGAAAGGAGGGACCATATTCAAAAGACATGAAGAAAAGAATATTGCCTGGACTTAACTGCTCAGTCGAGAGAAGGAAGAGTCTAGAATGACTGAGGAATCTCATCTGGGTAAATGGTGACTGCTCTGTGAAAGACATGGTTGGGGAAGATGCTGATGAGCAGTTCGATCACACTGAATTTGAGACGTTGATGTGACATGAGATGGGGCAGCATGGTTGGCAGCACGTGAGTTTCAATGTACAGAGGAATAGCTGAGTCACCCATATGGTGCCTGAGGATGAGACTGAGGATAGAGCTTTGCCGGACTCCTAGGGAGGGAGAGAATGAAACGAGAACAGGAAGACAATCAGAAAAGGAGCAAGTGGTAACAATTACTCACAACATTAATACTCATCTTAATCACCACTTGTGTGCTCAGGATGTGCCAAGCTCTGATCCCGGCCCTTTGCTTGTATTAATTATTTAAGCCTCACAGCGACCCTAAGGGGTAGGAGGTGTTGCTTGTCCCCCATTTTACAGATAGGGACACTGAAAGCAGAGAGGTAGGCAACTTGACCAAAGTCACACATTCTCACAAAATATGGCCTCTCTTTTTAAAAGGCTAGTGTATTTCTGAAGTAAAGCACAATTTTTGTTTTTTATCCACATGCCGGAAGTTGCTTGTCGCTCCTCTCTCCTTTAGCCCCTGAGTTCCGGTGGTAAGAATGGGAAGAATGCGCATGCGTTTTACTAACAAGGTGCATGTTGGCGCTTTGAAGATAGAATTATTCCCCAAGCTCTGGATCCTTGCTGTTTAACCCAATCCCACCCGCCATCCCCAAAGCCGTTGAATGAGCCTATTAACTGACGGCTATGCCCGTCCTGCTGGGAGTCCACCAGGGGCTGCCCACGGCCTTCGGGGTGAGGCCACTGTGCGTGGCTGGCACGCAAGCCTCGGCTGTCTGGGCCCCAGCCACGTCTCTAGCCTCCCCTCTCTGCAGCCCACCTGGCGCTCTGCACCCCTTCTGCACCGATTGCCTCCCATCTTCCTGGAGAGCCCTTCTCCCCGCTTCTTTCACGGGCCTTCCCTCTTCCCCATTGCCAGGCCTAACCAAGCAGTGGGAGCCATTACTTGAAAACATAAATCTGATCATGTTACTTTGTGATCATGTACCTGCGAATGACTTCTCATCAAGCATGCAAAAAAGTCCAAACTTGTGACCATAATCTATAAAGCTTTCCTTGGTCTGGTCCTTGCTTATTTCTCTGACCTCATCTCCTTCACTCTGCCCCTTGCTCATTAAATTCTAGCCACCTTGGTCTTTTTTTTTTTTTTTCTTTCCTGATTCTGATAGCACACCAGGCTTGCCCTTGACTCAGGCTATTTAAGCACTTCTCTCCATCTTATTCCTGAGGTCTCAGCTTAAATGTCACCTCCTCAGGCCTTCCCTGGCCACCTGATTAAAATGTCACCTGGTCAATGTCCATCCCCTTCCTCCTACCCCTTGGAATGTAAGTTCCTAGTGAGAAGGATTTTGTGGGTCTAGCATGCTGCTTGATCTCAGCCCTTAGAATAGCATCCATGGAGCAGATGTAGCTCAAGTGGTTGAGCTCCTGCTTCCCATGTGCGGGTCCCAGGTTCAATCCCCAGTACCTCCTAAAAGCAGAAACAAAACAAACAAGCAAACAGAGAAAAAAACAACTTAGGGGAGCCAGTGTAGCCTGTGGCTTCCCACATCCAGTGCAAGATAAGTGCTCAGTTAGTATCAGTGAAGTAGGTGTGGCTGCTAGGGCCACCTCTTCCAGGCAGCCTTCCCTAAAGGCTTTACCCCTCCTAGCCTGGTTTAACCTCTGTTCCCATGTGCTCATATGGAGCTTGGGCTTCTCTTAAGTTCAGCTCTTTCCACACTGGCTTGTAATATCTTCCTGTCTTTTTTTTTTTTTTAACCTCCCCTCCATATCAAGGCATAGATCTTCCTGTCTGATGCTCCATTGCCCCATGAACCTGGAGGGCCAGGATGTCTTGTCTTGGTGTCCCCAGTTTATGCCAGAGCTCCTGACCCAACACAGACCTATTAGAATGTGAGTGGGTGGAGAAAGGAGAGCATTTCCTCTCTCCCTGTAGTCAACAATGCTTCCACTCTAGGAAAACACGTAGGTCCCTCCTCCAGGAAATATGAAGGCCCCGCCCTCTCCCCCAGGTCCCCACTATGTCATGTCCTTGGGCTCCTCTGCCAGCAACCTTCCTGGGACAGCCAGGTAGTCGGAGTGTCCCCAGGGGGAAGGCCACAAGGTCCAGATTGCCCTGGAGGCTTGCCTTCTGGGGAGAGGGTAATACCCAGAAACTGGCCTGGCTGATTTTTATCAATCTGCCTTTCAGGGAAATGGTATGGTGCAAAATGTACAATTGCTTAACAGTAACTGTCTGCAAAACTATTTGAGACAAAAGTGGTTTTCACTTATCCTGATTTTGGGGAAGGCCTTATGACACCTTTAAAAGTCAAATACCTGTTTAAGAATTAACATCATTAAAATTTAGCTTTCTAGATTCTTCTTTAAAAAAAAAAAGCCACTCAGAGTTTTTGAGGCATTAGCCTCATCACTTTTTTATGACTATGGTGTTAAGTCTGTGGTGCTGGTGTAATTAGTTAAATAGTATTTGGTTCATGTTCCTAAGGGGAAATACATTTTAACAGGGCACATGGAAATAGGAAATTAAGAAAAGTAAATCCAATCAAACGAATGTCCCTTTGCCTTTCTCATTACATTGCCCTTCCATTCTCATTTTTGAGCATTCTGATCCCTTCTTCTCACACCTTGATTTTATCCCCAACTCCTCAAAAAAAGTCACACTCCCTTGTTCAAAATCAGAGCCATGAGTGTTGTCTCAGCAGGCACAGGTAAGACAGATGGTGAAGCTTGCTGTGACAAAAGCAATGGAAAAAAAAAGTTGGTGGCAGAATGGAGTCTTGGGAGAGAAGACAATGCAATAAGATAAGATTTATTATTTATACAGTATTGCATATAAGCACACCACTGCCCTTATAAAATGACCCTAAAAAAGGGAAGGTTCTCCCACCAAATCACTCAGAGGTGCTGGGTGGAATGGAGTGTCCCCAAACTCAGGGAAACCATCTGTTGGTCCCTCCTTCATCAACTTTTCAAATGCACTTCCACAAGTGTAGGCAGCTGATGAGACTTTATTTATTATTACTTTAATGTTGAAAAGCACTTCCAAAACCCACCCCAAGTCTCTTGAGATTTGTTTGATTTTGATAAACTTGTATAATTGTTGTTTTTTTTGGACATATTGGGATGAGATGGAGGTTCTAGAGGCCCTAATCCTGCCCTTGGGCAGTCTGCCTTTTCCTGGACAGGTGTCTCTACTCTAGCTTTACTTTACTGTACTCCCTTACTTTACTGTCTTAGTCCTTGGCCAAGACAGATGCTCCCATTGGCCTTTATTTATTTATTTTTTAGGAGGTACTGGGGTTTGAACCCGGGACCTTGTACATGGGAAGCAAGTGCTCAAACACTGAGCTACATCAGCTCCCCAGTGAGAGCTGGTTTTTCATTTGTTTGTTTCGCTTTTAGGAGGTACCGGGAATCTAACCTGGGACTTCGTACATGAGAAGCAGGCACTTAACCACTTAAGCTCTATCACCTCCCCTCCCATTACCCTTTGATAGTTAGATGGGCCGCCTGGTCAACCTCTAGCCCTGGAGTCTCCAAGGACATCCTGCTACCAGAGAGGAGTCTGTATTGAGGGAACTCGAGTTCCTAATTTAACCTATTGACTTTCATATTTGCCCCTCTGTCAAAAAGGAGTCGTGGTGTTTCCAAATGTTTTTTTTTAAATTTTTAAAAATTTTTTTAAACTTTATTTTGTACATTTAATAATTGAAAACATAAAGAATTAAAAATTAAAAAGTATTTGATACAGTTTCTAATGCTGCCAGGCTTTGGGGATTTTGTTTCTCATTTTTCTTCTCCTCAAAGGCATCAGATCCACCTTTATTTTCTTAATAGTTCTCTGTGAAGAGGCCTTGGAATGCCATGCTTCTATCTCTTGTGTACAGCCTTTCCCTGCCTTTCTTCTCTTGTTCCCTCCTCCTCATGGATCCTCTGTTACCAGGACCTCTTGGACAGATTCCACTGCTCTGGTCACTGCAGTCTGCAGCTTGCCTGCACAGAGCAGGGGACCCTTGGAAAGCCAAGTTTGGCTCCAGATCCTCAGCTGTTCTGACCACAACTGTAGCTGAAACCCTAACTTAGGCATGAAAAATGGAGCTGGCTGTTTTCCCAAACCTGAAATCCCCTTTGAATTCCCTATAAAGAGCTACAGGGTAACAGACAGCTGAGCTTCCTTAAAGGAGGGGATAGCCCAGGAGGCAATAAGAAAGGTTCAGCAAAGGGGATAACCCGAAGAAGGGTGGGATGAGGGTGACTTAGGGAGGTATAAATAACCTACTTTCTCACTCAAAGACCACTTTCCTCTATGGGTTCACTTTATTTACTGAGTTAATGTCAGTGAGGGAAAAGGAACCAGAAGAAAAAGTACACCATTATCTTCCTCATCCAAGAAGTTCATTTCACCCATCCCTTCCAAACCTGCCTCGGGGCCCTGATTTCCCTATTTCTGTAACTGTACTACATTTTTCCAATGTGCAATCTCCAAACCTCTGAGTCATGACAGGCAACCTCCAAACCCCAGAACCCACTGGTTGCTAGGGCTGGTAGATTCTTGCTCACATCCATTTTCTTCTTTCCTCACTTCCCAGCTTTATTCTAATGTTCCATCCCCCACAGCTCTCAGTGGCCTGCCCTGTCAGGCTGACCTTGAACTCTTTAAATTTGCAGACCAGCCCACACATCATACCCCTTCTGTATATGTTTGCACTCCATCTCCTTCATCGAATTCTGAGCCTTTGGCTCAGACTTTGTCTTCGTTCCCCTCTACGTTTCAAGTCTTCCTGGATGTGGCACTTCCCCTCACTTCCTACCTGCATTTGGACCTCCGATCTCCTTCAGGGTCTCTGCTCTGGCCATTTCTTTTCTCCCTTTGACTCAGGTAAGAACCCCTTGAGTCCATTTCCCATTCTTGTCTGGAACCCACAGCTGTCACTGCCAGGGGCAGTTGCAGCCAGTTCTTGCAAAGGGGAAGTCTCATCTAATGAAATGTTATACATGCTTAAAGCACCTTTTCCTCCAGCAAGCCTTTCCTAATCTCTGTCTTCCAACCCGAGGTGGGCGCTTCCTCATTTCCACCATGGCTGGCTCCTGGTTTGTATGTATCTCCATGGACATATGTCATGCAAGGTCATGGGCATATATATGTTTTTGTGTTCTTCGTGCAAGTTCCAGGGCTGGGTCATAGCCTCATATAATATCATGGGTCTACATTCTTGTGTTCTTCCTGCAAGTTCAAGGACTGGATCTTAGCATTCTGTATTGTCATGGGTCTATATTCCTGTGATATTCCTACAAGTTCAGGGACTGGGTCTTAGCATTCTGTATTGTCATGGGTCTATATTCCTGTGATATTCCTACAAGTTCAGGGACTGGGCCTTATTCCTCTTTTTTACCACAGGAATATCTAGAATCGCAGTGGCTGCGTGTATATTCCCAGGTTGGAAGTACTTTAGAGAACACCTTCTTGTCTCTTGCATATCATGAACCTTCTGTATAACACCCTCTGGGAAAGGGTCATCCATCCTCTGCTGGAAACAGTAGGTGCTTAATAAATATTTCTTAAATTAAAGGTGTATTGAAAAAGTAGGTAGAGTAAATATGACCTTAGAAATCACCCTTAAGGCTGTAAGCCAAGGATATTAAGTATTTTAGCTTCTGCCATTGACTTGCTGCTTTAAAAAGCCAAAATATGGGAAAACAGGCTTACAAAATGTTGAAATCGAGGCAATTATCCTCTGTACAACATACATTTTTGTATCGTATGATAAATTTGTAGTAGCATCCCTTTAAAGAGCAAGTGTTAAAGGTCTCACTACATTTAAAATATTATCTTTTTTAAAATATGATTTACCCACATTGTTTAGTAAGAGAGCCATCATTTAAAGGAAGGCCTACCTAGAATCTTTATTTTACTTTGTTTTCAAATCTATAAAATAGAGCTTATATGATAACATTTGATTATATAATGTTAAGTGGTTTGGAGGCATACTTATTTAAAAATAGTATTTGTTATAGGCTACGAGCTTTATGGTTTCTCATGCCTCAGATAACACACTCACATACACACACACACACACTCCATATTTCATCTGCTTTTGGTGGATCTTCTGACCAAATGAGCTGGGTGTTGTTTAATGTTACAGAGCTGGAGAATGCTAGAAATTCATGTGGGCCAATGCTTGTCAATAACATCACCGAACAGTGGCTCAACACTCTGAAATTCTGGTTCTTATAACTTTGAAGCTTCCCAGTTGGGAGATTCTATTCTATTTGGATTAATCCATACGAAAGGCTCTATGAAACAGAAAATAAGGAGGAAAGGAGACATCAGAATGGAATAATTTCCTTCAGCTAATACATAAAACATTTTATTGCTTTTATGATCCTTTGGCAGGGTCACCATGTGTGCCGAGTGGTCCTGGCTTCTTTTCATTTATTGCCAAGAGGCCAGGCTGAACCAATCCCTCCTGGCACAATGTTTTGGACACATTGGCCATCCCTCTGCTTTTATGTGACTTTTGCTCAGGTGAGAGGGACTGCATTTAGAGGACAGGTTCCGAAGAGGTCACTGGGGTGGCGAAACCCCTTCTCACAGCTCTGCTAAAAAGCCTCCCAAGGGCCTGTAAAAGACCTGTGATCTGAGCCATCTTTCTTAATGGAAAAATGCTAATTGCAGAACAGTGCCTCAGATTCATGTAAATGCTTAGAAAATGTCCTGGAAGAAGATTCACCAAAGGGAGAGAAGGGGTGTTCTGTGCTTTATAATAAGAATGCACAGGTGTGTTTCTTGCATATACTTTTTTTTAAATGGAAAAAACCAGTCTAACCTCTAAGTGCTGGAGAGGATAACCTTTAGTAGTCTTTCTGACAATCCCAAAGCGGTTCTTGGTGGTTGTCAACACGGTGATATGATCCACGAAAGAAGACTGGACTGTGGGTTCTGCCAGCTAGGAAGGGGTTAACCTTAAACCAGTCCAATGTGCTTCCATAGGCTATATGATATGGAGACTAAGAAGACCTCTGGGAAGGATTTTAATAGCTAATATGAGCTGGGCCTACTGGGAACTGTCAAGGGAGACTAAAACAGATGTTAACTCAATTAACTTGCCTGTGAGTTGAACCAAACACTGCAACAATGGGAATTGGATTAATGTTGCTATTTTTTTTTTAATTGTTTAGATTAATTTGGTGTGAATGTCTTAGTGTAGGCTCTACTTCTCAGCTGTTCTATGTATTGTAATTAACCTTATATCTCCTGGTAGGATCCTGGAGAGGCTGGCTTCCAAATTTTCACCAGAACATGACAGATTCCTAGTTTTATCAACTACATAGCTAATGTCCTGTGAGATCTGGCTTTGTTTTAATGACTCAATTACTCCACATTCTCTTGACTCTGCAGATATGACATACATATAGTATCTAATTGCACAATTAGTTATTGGGGTCATCTTTGTCATTATTATTATTTTAACAAATAGATGTGTTACTGGCCTTGATTTTAGGGATTACAAAAGGCTCTATACATCATTTGTAGTTATTGTCAGATATATTTGTAGGTGCGTGCTTTTACTGGATTACCATACTTCACTTTTCAAGCCTAATGATTCTTTCACAGGCATAGTTGGAGAAAATGTTGGAGAAAAATGACACCTCCCTTTACCAACCAGCCTGGTTATCATGGAGCCAACAGAGTGACTAGGTTTATAGAAAGCAATTTTTGACCTGAGGAATGTTCAGATGCTTGTGATAATGAGCTATGTTATATGGAGTTCTCCAAGTCCCTGAACACTGCATTTTAGTGATATAGCTACCCTAACCCCATCATGGAACAGATTTGGCAGCTAGGAAGATTGAAACCTGTTGAAACTTAATGATACCTTCAGTTGATGATACCCTGGGGCATTTTCCATTCTTGCTCTTATATGGGTGAGGAACCCTAGCAAAATATTTCATTAACAATCAAGAACTGATTCATGGCCCCAAGTCATTCGTATAAGTCTTATTCTTTGACAGAAGCACAGTATACAGTAATGAGCTCACCAGAGGGAAATTGTAATGTTGCCAGAGCTGGACTTTGGCCTTTTCTAATTTCACTTTTCTGGGCCTTTACTCTTTGAAAACCAGTATTGACTACCTTTGGATGCCTGGAGCTCCTCAAGAGGGGATTGCTGTCTCGTTGGGTGGAGACCCACACAATAACTAAAAGAATATTGTACTTCCATCTTGAGAAGTCCTGCCACATACTCTAACAGAGTGGCAAGAATACCCTGAGAACATGGACAATGCCTAGTGAAAGAGGACAGACCAATATTCGGGCCCTTGATAATAATGGTTGTATTTATGAACCTTGTTCTTGTGAAATTGAAACTGAGCCTAGTGTTATATATTGCCTAAGAGTTACCTCCTGAAAACCTCCTTGTTGCTCTAATGTGGCCTCTCTCTAAGCCAAACTCAGCATATAAACACACTGCCTTACACCGGTGTGGGTCATGACTCCCGGGGATGAGCCTCCTTGGCACTGAGAAATTATTACCAAGCACCAACTAGCAATACATTTGGAAAAAGACTTTGGCTCAAAGGGGGAGATATTAAATACAAATGAGTTTTTATGGCTAAGGGATTTCAAAGTGAGACAGGAAGTCATTTTAGAGGTTACGTTTATGCACATCTCAGAAGGATTTCATTGACTGCCACAGTAAACAATGCCTGAAGCAAGGGGCCTCTTGAGGGCTCTAGAGACATTTAGACACTATAGGCAGGGCAGATAGTCTCAGGAATTTGGCACCCTGTCAGTGGCCTTACCTTGGAATATATGCTCTGCAATGTAACAGAGTTAGACTCATTTATAATTTCCCTACACATGACTCTTCTGCCCCTTTTATTTGAACCTATGTTTAGCACTATACTCATTAAATATATGTCTCAGAGACTTAAATCTTTGGTTTTTTCATCTGTCGGTTGAGCCCTGAATCTCAGCAGAGTTGCAGCCAGCACCTACTCTCCAGTTCATTGGACTCACCCAGGACAACTAATAAAAGGATAATGATGGACAGTGCCCATCCCAAAAAACGAAGTATCAACAATGGCAAGCAAGACAGTTCCATCTGTCTGCCCCGTGGGTTCTAAGCCCCCTTTCAATCTGAAATAGAGAAGGCATCACCGTCCCCAAATCCTCAATATTGACGAATGAACACACGTAAGGGGGGAATGCAACTATGGACTAAAGTCTTATTATTATTCTAGCAATGGATCGCTTCTCGGCCTTTTGGCTAAGATCAAGTGTAGTATTCTAGCAATGGAAGAACTTGTAACACTGATATAATAAAGGCAGTGGCCACCAGAGGTTCTGAAGAGAGAGAGAGAGAAGAATAGGTGTAACATGGGGCATTTTGGGGACATTGGAATTGTCCTATATGACATAACAATGACAGATACAGGCCATTATACATTTTGTCAAAACCTATAAAAATGTGCAGTGCAAAGTGTAAACTATAATGTAAACTATAGACCTTGCTTAGTAACAATGCTTCAATATGTGTTCATCAATTGTAACAAATGTACCACACCAATGAAAGACGTTAATGGGGAAAAGAGGGGGAAGGGAAGGGGTGGGATAGATGGGAATCCCCCGATATTTTTGATGTAACAAAAATATAGGGTGATTAAATATATTTCTGAAGCTTCTTTCAAAATGAAGTTAAAAAAAAAAAAAAAAAAAGAGGGGATTGCATCCTTATGGAGTATATGCTCAGAATTGCTGGCAATCTCCCCCTTGCCTTCCTTTTTGACACTCAACTGCTTGGGCTCTGTTCCCTAAAAGCCACTCCAGGCTCATTGTTCTGTGGGAAACCAGTCTTTCAAGAGGATGGCTTTTTGGTCAGTAATGAAGTTCCTTCAGAGGTATTTTTATTGTACTAGGAGATTCCTTGTAAAATGACCAGTGCCTTCATCCATGTAAATCAGTCTCCAGTGCTGGGAAATTTAACTACGTGGCATGGAGAGTTAGGTAGATATTTTTGCCTGTGAGAAGGGCTCCTTTCCACCATCCCCTCCTCCCCAAATATAGGAATGAATGTTTCCCAAACCATCCTAGTTAACTCACTTTGTCTCATCTTCCTCATCTATAAATGCACATAGATGACGATTCTGTGCTCTTTTCCTGCTCTAACATTTTCTGATTCCATGAAATAAGTGATTTCTTGGTATCAATGAGATAGAGGTGACCTACTTTATTTTCCAGGACATGTATGACTTCACCAGTTCTTAAAATTTGCATTGAACTCACCGCAAACACTCAATATTTCGTGATTGATCAGTATACAAACTCATCTACATCACATTTCTATTTATCATAATTTTATTTTATCTCTTTGGTTTGCACCCAAGAACAGTAGTTGAGTTATATGACCACAACTTTCTAGCTGGTTTGATAACAATAGCTTATTTCACCATGGTTGATTTTAAAATGCCTGGGTCTGGACGCGGGAAGTTTGTCACATCTTTGTTTTACAGCTCATTGAGCAGGAAAGTGTGTGGCAGATTTTCCCAAGTATTATCACTAATATAATTAGAACAAATAAGACAGCATAAAGGAAATCCACAGGTAATGTCTCTTACTTGTGATTATGAAAAAAAAAAAAGTCCAAGCAAATATATCTTGCATCCCCAAAGCACTGAGTTTAAATTTGGAATTTCCTTTCTTTAATACTTATTATAAAACACAAAGCAATTGATTAAAAGGAAACAATAGCATAATTCTTTCTACCTACATAAAAGCCTCAACAGGGATCTGAGTTCTGAGCCTGGACACTTCTATTAAGCTTCTTTATGATAAAGGCTGACTGGAAAAAGGAGGATCATGTTATGGAAGGCGAGAGCTGGAAAGGAGAGCCTCAAAACCCAAAACCAACATTTTAATTTAATTTCCTCTTAACTTTACTTTTTTTCCTTGAGTACCCATAAAACATACTTATGATAGCTAATTTTGGAAAATACCGAAACATGTAAAGACAAATATAAAGTTCTATCATTATCCCATCACCTAGAATAATCATAGTTAACATTTTGGTATGTTTCTTTCTCATGGAAGAAATGTACCAAACTCTTATGGCCAACTCTTTGTGATTGTAAGTGATGAATGTCTTCATGCATGTATCTTTGTCTGAATTTCTGATAATGATTCTTAGAAAGGGAATCGCTGAGTCAATGGTTGAGAATTTCAAAAGCCCTCCATGCATAATGCCAACCTGACTTCCCAAAATAACTCCCTCATTTTAACACAAGGAAAACGAGGAACAGAGAAGTTTCTTTTGAGTCTCTGTGACTATCTTTCCAGGGAAAAATATCTTGGTAAAAACGGAATTTACCCACTTAGCTGAGTAGTCCACATGTGCATATTTTGGTACCATACAAAGAAACTATCTGAATACTTGATTGATTCGTTTTCCCCATCTTTTATCAGAGATTTAGCATCTTGAACATTTCTTTTCTTCTAGGGATAGAGTTAAGGCTTCTGTGGGCAGCTTGCATTGGGATTTTGGACCAGGGTATGGAAAAGGCTCAGGGGTTTGTGCCATTGTATTGAGTTATGTGAGGGAATGAGAGGCGGGAGGAGGATGTGGGAGTTGAGCCTTCACTTGGATGGGCTGTGTCTCTACTCACTTCCCGCTGTCTCTACGAGTAAAGTGAAATGGAGGGTTTTCCACTTGAATGGTGGGAGGTCTGGGCAGCAAGGGAAGGCTGGCTTATGAGTCTAGGCACTCAGTTTCACCCTTGGGAACTCTCCATGTGTTGTTACAAACACACCCAATCACGGTCCTGATGAATCTTTGCCAATAACGCAAAACCATTTTGCCATACTAGCTAACCCAGGCGAGGCAGTTTGTTTCCAGAGGCAATGGGGTGCTGTAGACTGAGAACCTCGTGCAGCATTAGAAGCCCCAGCCCAACCATTTATCTGTGACCTCGGGGAAGTCACTTGCTTTCTTGAGCTTTGGTTTCTTCATTTGAATCAATTCAGATGGCTGCATTAAAGGCAGTTGGTAACCAGAAAGGATCTAAATAACTATCAGGTGTTACTACTCCTCCAGGGCAAAATTATTTAGTACTGAAAAATAAAGGTGTTGGGGAGCTGGTTAGTTCAGTGGTTGAGCACCAGCTTCCCACATACAAGGTCCCGGGTTCAAATCCCAGCCTTAGTACCTAAAAAAAAAAAAAAAAAAAAAAAAAAGGTGTTTATCAACTTTGAAAGCAACTAGGTTTTTCAGACTTTTATTATCATTGTAAACAGTATCACTTAAAAATACAGCTTTTTACTTTTTTTTTTTTGAGGATGTAGAGAAGTTGGAACCTTAATGCATTGCCAATAGGAATGCAAATTGGTGCAGCTGCTGTGGAAACCAGTTTGGAAGTTCCTCAAAAAGTTAAACATAGAATTATGCATGACCCAGCAATTCCAGTCCTATGTATATACCTGTGATGGTGAGGCTAATGCATCAACTCGGCCAGGTAATTGTGTCCAGGTGTTTGGTCAGCAAGCACTGGGCTAATTGTAATACAAGAGCATTTATGGACTTCGATCACCAGTGAGTTTACTGCGCAGAAGGCTGATTACATCTGCATCAATCAGGGAGATTGCCATCAGCAATGAGTGATGCTTTTATCCAATCAGTTGAATGACTTAAAAGGGGAAGTGATTTCAACATTCAGAGACAATTTCCCAACTTCTCCCAGAAACTCATCAAGGACCTTCATTGGACTTTCATCAGAGCCCCTGGTTTGCAGCCTGCCTGCGGAACCTGGACTTGTGCATCCTCACGGTCGTGTGAAAGTCTCTTATAAAATCTCACATTATTGACAGATATCTCCTGTTGATTCTGTTTCCCGAGAGAACGCTGACTAATACAATACCCCAAAGAATTGAAAACAGGGACTCAAAATGATACTTGACCACTAATGTTTCAGCAGCTTATTCATAACAGCTAAAATGTGGAAGAAACCCAGCTGTTCATCCACAGATGAACAGATAAACAAAATGTGGTCTAGCCATACAATGGGATATTATTTAGCCATAAAAAGGAAAGAAGTGCTGATACATGCTATGACATGCATGAACTCTGAAGATATTGTATTGAGTGAAATAAGCCCAAACACAAAAGAACAAATATCATATGATTCCATTTATATGAAATATCTAGAAGAAGCAAATTTGTAGAGATAGAAAGTAGCTTACGGGTTACCAGGGGCTGGGGTGGAAAAGGGAGGGAAGAATGGGAAGCTATTTTTTAAAGAGTACAGAGTTTCTGTTTGGGGAGATGAAGAAGTTTTGGTAATGGATGGTGGCGATGGTGCCTCAACATAGTGAATGGAATTAATGCTGCTGAATTGAACACTTAAAAATGGTTAAAATGGAACAATTCATGTGACATACATTTTACTATGATAGAAATTTAAAAACAGCCTTTTTACTCCTATTTTTGCTTGATACCTTTCATTTAATGCCATTCTGCATTTACAAAGTTCGATTATTTAAGTCATCTCATTTGATCCGTATAATAACACCGTGAAGGAAGTGCTTCTACTTCTATTTACAGAGAAGAACACGATGCCTGGTGAGGTTAAATGATTTATCCCAGGTGGTACAGCAAGCAAAGCTGAGGCTGTAAGGATTTTTGAGTTTAAGGCCAGTAGACTCTAGACCAAATCCTTGGAATCTTCAAGTCCTTTAAAAAAAAAAAGCATTTCCTGTTTTACCTGGTGTGACCTTGGGCAAGTTACTGAAATTGAGGCCTGGGTAACCCAGAGTTCAAGGGATATGAAGGCTTCTTTCCAGATCTAGAATTCTGAATTTCTGGGACGGTCGCAGAAATGTGACTTTGCTCATGCCACCACTTTCCCTGACCTTGCCTCCCCACCCTTTTGGAAGTAACTTGAGGACAAGAACCGAGTCTCAACCCCACCTAGAGCTCCCTTTTTTCTCAGTGTCGGGCACACATCAGCTGCCTCCTGAATGCCAACTTCTCACCATAGTGCCCCAAATAAGCTTTTTTGTTGTTGTAACTTTTTAAAGGCAAGAGGCTTATTATTCATTGGCCATTCCGAGGCAGTCTATTTAGAGCAGTTATTGCCTATTTTGCAAACACACTTCAGGGATAGGTACATATTGTGGTGTTCGACCCTGCAAATAAGTGTTTATTATTATCCTCAGTTGCTCACAGTACCTTATAAAAGTGTGACATTAATATCTTACATTTTCCCTCACCGTGGTTAATGGTGATCAGCAATCTGTGTTAACCATCTTTAGACTGGAAGAAAAAGACTTTATGTTATTTGTGAGTGGAAAATGGCAGACAGTTGGAGGAAAGGTAAATGGTTAAGGTTTTAGGGCTTTTTCCATTTTGGAATGTGTGGACCCCTGTGGGAATCTTTGCTGGGCACAGGATGGGAGTAACCTAACTTTGGTGTGCTGGATCAGACCTTACGCAGACCCGTAGTCCTGCCCAAATTTGGTGGCAGTGTGAGATGGCCGGGCAGCCTTCAGTGAGCAGTGGACAGATCCCGAGTCTTTTCAATACCAGTAATTGTTCTGGAGAGAACAGTTCTGTGCTCTGTGGGAACGGGAGCAGGGATCGGGTGGGGTGGCAGTCAAGGAAATTATAGGCTGTCCAGACACTAGACCTTCTAAAAAGATTATGGGGTGACATACTGGTCTTTCTTTGGGTCAGGAGTTTTGAGGGAGAGTTAAGTTTAAGGCATATAGTTAGAATTTAAGAGCCTGGGCTTAGATCTCATAGAGCTATAGATGGAGTAGAGAAAAAGGATCTGGTTCTACTACTGCCTTTTGCTGAACTTCCTCACATCCTCTCTGAGCTTCTGCTCGTTCCTTTGTCCATCTTGAGTTAATTTTTGTAACTGGTGTGAGGTAGGGGTCCATTTTCATTCTTTTGCATGTGGGTATCCAGTTTTCCCAGCACCGTTTGTTGAAGAGACTACTCTTTCCCCATTGGGTGGACTTGGCACCCTTGTCAAAAGTCAGTGGGCCGTATATGCTGCTGGCTCATTTGTGAAATGGGGGTTGTGCAACCAGCTTCTCTAGCCCCTTCGTTTTACCGAGGGGGAAATTGCAGCTCAGATATGCTAAGTGACTTGCCCCCAATTTTCCCAGCTTATTAGATTCAGAAAAGAAAACAGTGTGGGCCATTTTCATGTTGAATTCCCCTCTCCCTCCCCCTCCCTGACTGGATGTTCTTTTCAGATGAGCAATTTCCTCGCTGTCTACTATATTGTTTTCATCAGCTTTCCCCCCCACCCTATTATTTAATGCTCTTTATCATTATTTTTTAAAGATTTATTTATTTATTGCCCCCCACCCCCCATTGTTTTGCACTTGCTGTCTGCTCTCTGTGTGTTCTTCTGTGTCTGCCTGTCTTCTCTTTAGGCGGCCCTAGGAACCGATCCTGGGACCTTCTGGAGTGGGAGAGAGGTGCTCAGTCTCTTGTGCCACCTCAGTCCCCTGGTCTGCTGTGTCTCTTATTGTCTTTCCTATGTGTCTCTTTTTGTTGCATCATCTTGCTGCCCTGGCTCTCCACACGGACCAGCACTCCTGTGCGGGCCAGCACTCCATGCGGGCCAGAACTCCACGTGGGCTAGCTCACCGCTCGGCCCAGCTCATCACACTGGCCAGCTTGCCTTTCACCAGGAGGCCCTGGGAATCAAACCCTGGACCTCCTATATGGTAGAAGGGAGCCCAGTCGCTTGAGCCACATCCGTTTCCCCTTAAGTAGTCTTGATTTTGCAGAGTCTGAAATTACATTTTGTCCACTCACCCAGAATGTTTCCAACTTAGGTGCTAAGGAAACTCCTAAGAGAACAATTCGGAGGCCTGAATGTCGAGAGGTGAGTATCTTTCCGGCCCCTTGCCAGGTGTGGAGTGAGTTAGAACACTGCATAATGAGGGTAGAATCGGGACACAGGGAGCTGGTACCCCTGAGAAGAAAGCTCGAGAACCACACCTGCTCTCCAACACCGGTAAGTTACCAGAATGTTGCCTCTCTCCTTCGGCTGTGCTGGAATGAAGTGGTCACTCTCCATGCAGACTGCCCTTGTCTGTTACCATAGGTCTTTCAGACGGTTAAAAAATATAATGGAGGGAGCTCAGTGGTTGAGCACCTGCTTCCCATGTATGAGGTCACAGGTTCAATCTCGGGTACCTCCTAAAGGATTAGGTTACACCTTTCCTTTAGATGAAGTATATTGTTGGACCATATGAAATTGCCATTTTTGTAGGTCAAAAACAGTCCAAAATTGTCAACTTCATATGGTTCAACTTAATAGGTTTTTTTTGAAAAAACTTTAAAAATATATACTTCTAATTTTTAAAAAAGATACTTAGAATACATAAATGGTACCTAAAACATATAGGGGATTCCCATATGCCCTGCTTCCTCCCCCTCCCACACTTTCCCACATTAACAATATCCTTCATTAGTGTGGTACATTTGTTACAATTGATGAACACATTTTGGAGCATTGTCACTAAGTATGGATTATAGTTTACATTGCAGTTTATACTTTCTCTCGCACAATTTCGTAAATGATGACAAGATATATAATGGCCTGTATCTGTCATTGCAATGTCATTCAGGATAATTCCCATGTCCCAAAAAAGCCCCCATATTACACCTATTTTTCACTCTCCCTCCCCTCAGAACCTCCAGTGGCCACTGCTTAAAAAAAAACTTTTTATTTAAAATTAAGTAGGGAATTCATAAGAAATTTCAAAAACAGTGTATCTTTTACTCAGCTTCACTTGATAGTAGCATCTTGCATAATATAGCACAGTATTGAATCTGGAAAATCAGTTTTGGCACTGTACAATGAACTGGTTTACAACCTTACTTGGATTTCACCAACCTAAGTGTGTCCTGGGACTTTGTCTTAGTTATTTCTATAGTGACACATTTCATGACTTTTTACGCTCTGTTTGTATTACCGGTGATACCTTTTTCATTTTATTTTCATTTTGTTTTTGGCAAGTATTACCTTCTCAAGATAAAAAGTCAAATGAGGGAGCAGGTATAGCTCATGGTTGAGTGTCTGCTTCCCATGTATGGAGTCCTGGGTATAATCCCTGGTACCTCCTCAAAGAAAAAAAAAATTCAAATGATACAGTTGTAGCTCTTTCTCTTTCTTCATCTGCCATTGTGTGTGCGTTTGACTTCCAGCTTCGCCATGTCTTCTCGTAAGACTTTTAGAATCAAGTGATTGCTGGCCAAGAAACAAAAACAGGATTGCCCCATTCCTCAATGGATTCAAATGAAAACTGGCAGTAAAATCCGGTACAACTCCAAGAGAAGACATTGGAGAAGAATCAAGCTGGTCTGTAGGGAATCGCACATGTGATAACTCATATGTTTACACTGTATCAAGTTCACTTATATCTTGCCATATGAAGTTGAAAAAGACGCCCTTTCTGAACAGTTGGATTTACTTTATTGGAGGAAAATGCTGGTTTTTTCTTTGTTTTTATGCTTTGACATAAATAAGTTGGTTCAGTAATAAATATGAGACTTTTTATTTGGAAAAACAACAACAAAAACAAATGATACAGTTGTATATCAAGTAGAACGTGAAACCTTCCTTCTTTCTCACTCTGTAGAATTGCCACTGTTAACAGTTTGATGTACATCTCTCTGCTTTTTAATTATACTTATATACACCCATAGACACATGTAATCTTTTGCAAAAATGGAAACATATTTTATATACTTTTTTCTCCAGTATAGTGGCTGTATCATAATTTTCATTTACTATCTTTATTTTTTTCTTCTTTAATTTGTTTTCACTGAGTGAGACATTTCAGGTTCTGAGAGTAACTTGTGCTGCCTGTAAGGTGACACTCCACAATTGAGCAGAAGTCGACAAACTTTCTCTATCAAGAGCCAGATAGTAAATATTTTTGACTTTCTGGGCCACATGGTCCCAGCCACAGCTACTCAACTCTCATGGTTGCACAAAAGCCGCCGGAGACAAAATGTAAACAAATAAAACTTTATTTATGGGCACTGAATAGCTAAGAGAGTGGAAAGATGGAAACAGTGAATTTCATATCATTTTCACATGTCATAAAATACTATTCTGAATACTAGTGATAAACTAAGCCTGATTTATTATATGACCATCCTGTATGGGAAAAGACTGTAACTCTGGGTATCTTTGGTCAACCTGAAGAGATATAGCAGGATACGGATGTGGCTCAAATGGTTGAGCGTCCATCTTCCATGTGGAGGGACCTGGGCTTGACCCCCAGGACCTCCAGGCAAAAAGAAAAAAAAGAAAAATATAGAAGGCACGCGGGCCACCAGGCCCTGCGAGCGGGTGAGCTGCCAGTCCCCACGAGCCACGCAGCAACATGATGACATAACAGGAGAATGACACAAGGGAGAGCCAAGACGAGACGCACTGAAAAACCAGGAACTAAGGTGGCACAGGTGGCAGAACGCCTCTCTCCCACATTGGAGGTTCCGAGGATCGAATCCCAGTGAAGACAGGAGGAGAAGGATGAGAAGAGAGGGCAGGAAACGGACACAGAGAGTTGCCCGGCGAAATGGACACAGAAAGAGCAAAAATGGGGGGCAGGAGAAAATGGATAAAAGTAAATAAATAAATAAATCCTTAAAAAAATATAGGGGAGGAAGATATGGACTGTAGTTGGTAGTAATACTTTGATGATGCTCTTTCATGCTTGGTTAACAAATGTTTCACAACAATGCAGGATGTTTGTGGTGGGGTGATGTGTGGGAGCCCTGTGTGATGTTATGCATGTTTGTTTTGTAAGATCACGATGTTTACTGTACACTTATAGTTTATGTATGTTCATGTATGAATGATATACTTCAATACATTGTTTTAAAAAACATACTGTTTTTCTGATTTTCCCCTCAACCTAATTGGTTGTAAAAACATTCTTGGTTCATGGGATGGGCAGTACAAAAAAAAAAAAAAGCAGGTGGGCTGGATTTGGCCCAGGGGGTGTAGTTCACCAATCCTCTGTCTAGTGGGAAGAGCCTGAACTTTGGGGTCAGATGGACTAGGCTTCGAATTTCCTTTTTCCCTTGCTGGCTGGGTGACCTTGGTCAGGTTACATAACCCTCTTAAACTTCAGACCTTGCAGAATTGCTGCAAGGATTAGAGATAACCTATGTAAATTCCTGACACACAGAGGACATTCAATAAATATTAGTTCCTCTTTCTGTACCTTGAGGATCTTCCCAAAACTAGAATTCAGAAACCTGGAGTACACATTTCTATCACAAAGCCTTTCAGTGTCGAGAACACTGGGAGAAAGAGAAGCACTGGCTTCAACTGACTCAGGATACTTTTTGCTTATTAAATTCAGAACCAAGACTACAAATGCACATACTTGTGCACTGGGCTTTTATGTTTACGCAGGGGCTCCAGACATGACAACGGGGAGAAAATCACCTCTTACTGCATCCAACTACAAGAGGTCCTTGTTTTTGGATTGTACGTGAAGTGCTTCCAATTGAATGATTTCTTAATCATTTAGAATTTTATAGGGAAGCAGATGTGGCTCAAGCGATCGAACTCCCACCTACCATATGGGAGGTCACTGGTTTGGTTCCTGGTGCCTCCTAAAGAAGACAGCGAGCTTGTGGGACAGGCAGGTGCGGCAAGCTGATCCAACAAGCTGATGCAACAAAAGACACAAGAAGGAAAACATAATGAGAGACACAACAAAGCAGGGAATGGAGGTAGCTCAAGAGGTTAGGCACCTCCCTCTCACATCGGAGGTCCTGGGTTTGGTTCCCAGTGCCTCCTAAAGAAACAAGGAAGACAAACAGACACAGCAAGTGCAAACAACGAGGAGGTGGGGAGAAATAATAAATAAAATAAATCTTTTTTTTAAAAAAGGAATTTTTATAGCACTTGATGGTGAGGCCACAATCAGAAAGTTTTTGCTAAAATTCAAAAAAAAATTATGTATTATATATTCTGTAAAAGAGGACTTACATTTATTCAAAAACTCTTATTATCTCCAAGCGCCCTGCTATGAAATTTGGGGGTTCCTGTCCTTGGCTGAGGAATATTTCCACACTTCCTCTGCACTTTTTCATATTCCAGTCCAGCTAGCACCCATGCTTGGACATTTCCACCCATTATATAAGTTAAAGTGATTTACATGTATTATTTTATTCAATAACTGGGACAGATTTAATTAGCATCTTTTTACAAATGAGGAAGCAGAGGCTCAGAGAGGTTAAAATGATTGTCAATGTCAGACAGCAGTGGAAGAGGATGAAAATGTGCATCCTGCATCTAGTACCCTGTCCACGGCCAGCCTGTTTTCAACATTGCTTCTGAACCTTATGTTGGGTCCATGCTGCTTCTTCAACATATAGTTTTTGAATTTGCAGCCCATGACTTTTCTGCATTCTGTGGGTGATCCCAACCAACTTTATATAATGCAATTTGCCAATTTGCATTCCATCAATATTCACTTGTTTGTTCAGATGTTCAGTAACGGTCATTTAGTCATTTTCCTTCAGTCTCTTGTAAGCACTTGCTGACTGCTTCCCGTGAGCTCAGAGATGGTGCCAGAAAAATATGCCGGAGATGAGCTGTGTCTGTGGGAGTTTTCAATTTAGTAGCGGCTTTCAGAGCTGGAGCCTCTGGCATTAAACTGACTCCAGTTCAGCTCTCAGCTCTGGTATTAAGCAGGTGTCAGGTTATTTAACCTCTTCAGGTCTTATTGCTTCATCTGCAAAGAGGGGAAATGAATATCTGCCTCATAATGATGTCTTAAGAATGAAAGTGCTTGGTTATAAAAAGTGCTTCAGAAATAATAGCTATTAATAATAAAAAATTAAGAAATGCACCAGGCAGGATAAGCTAGGTTACACTGTGGAAAAATAAAAAGAGACCAAATGTCCGTGATTTACTATTTATTTCTCACATACCCTGTGTCCATCCACCTGTGGCTCAGCATCAAACAAGCTTTCCCTGGGACTCAGGCTGAGACGCTTCTATCTGGAACCCCAGGGCAGAGGATAAAGAGTGCTTGGCAAAGCCCACACTGGCTCTGACCGAATCAAGCCCAATTGTCAAGCTTGACATGATTGAGACGTGAAAATATAATCCTCTCCCAGACAGAGGCAGTGAATGCTATTGAACGCTAGTAGAGTTTATCATAATAACCTATAGGAGGTGCAAGAAAATGTGGTGCAGAAAATCCAGATAAGTGCCAAATCACTGTTGAGTATGTTTACAGACCTCCTTGTTTCCAGGATAGGTGATTCTTTAAGAATTTTCTGAGAAAGGCTTGCCATTGTCACTCACTCACCAGGCTTATGCAGAACCAAGGATGACTGTTCATGTACTCCCAACAGTTATCAAATACACCGAGGTCTATGAAAGCCAAGCTTCTGTTGATCTTCTTCAATGTTTTCAGAGGCAAATATGGATCAAAGCAAATAACTCCTTTTTGTCAGCCAACGTAGGCTTTTAAAATGAATCTGGAGAAATTAATAGCATTCTGGAGACTCATTAATTTAAACACACACACACACACAGTTGTCAACTCTTTGGATCCAGTATCAAAAAGTCCTTAGTTACAAGCAACAGAATTCACTATAGGGAAAAAACACACAACAGTGCCAAAATTTAGTAATGGCAAGTAGGTAGCTCAGAAAATTTTCAGGAGAGATTTGCACTTGGAAACTCTGGCTGAGTGATATCAGTTATGTTATTGGACATTATTTTATTTTTTAGGAGGTACCGGGGATTGAACCCAGGACCTAACACATGGGAAGCAGGTGCTCAACCACTGAGCTACACCTGCTCCCTTCAGTAGAGTTTTAATTGCTGTCACCATTGGGCATGAGATGCTGTTTGTAGAACCTCTGCCAAGTTGCCCCTGAAAGCTTGATGCCTGTTTTTCCTATACTCTCTCATCTTGCCAGAATGGATTCTGGGTGGCTTTGCCTGTTTTTAGTTTTTTATTTTTTGTTTTTTAAAATAATCTCTTCCAAATAAAAATCTCATGCATGTCACACCTTAATAAAGTGATCGAATACAGCATCCCTAATTGTGAGAAACTCTGACATAACATGCCTTTTGATGGGATGCCTGATGACACATGAAGCATCACCCATGAAGTGTTCTATCGGGAGGCACATCATGTCTGCTTGTCTTTTACGCTTGTGATGATAACAGCTATTGATAATCATGGCCTAGATCCACTAATTCATGGCGGCTGCAAAATGGTGATATACTACTTTTTCTGTTTCTTTAAAAATGGTTGGAAAGCAGATGTGGCTCAAGCAGTTGTTTCGAGTCCCAGTGCCTCCTAAAGAAGACGAGCAAGACAGTGAACCGACGTGACAAGCTGGCATGGTGAGCTGATGCACCAAGCTGATGCAATGAAGAGACACAATGAGAGACTCAACAAATGGGAGTGGAGGAGGCTTAAGCCATAGGGTGGCTTCTTCCCACATGGGAGGTCCCAGGTTCGGTTCCTGGTGCCTCCTAAAAAGAAGATGAGCATACAACGTACAGACACAGAGAGAAGACAGCGAGTGCAAACAATGGGGACTGGGGGTGGGGGAGAGAAATAAATAAAATAAATCTTTTAAAAAATGGTTAGTTGGAGCAATTTAATAAAGTTACTTTTCCCCTTCTCTACCTTTTGCTTATCTAGTTGTTCAGGTCAGGATGGAAAGGCAGGATGAATGGTTTAATTCTTTTCTTTATTTGTTTTCAAGATCATGAATTGGCTCCCTATCACTCTGTCACCTTTCAAGTATGACCAATTAGTTTTTTAAAAGTATATATTGGGGGGCGGATGTGGCTCAAATGGTTGGGCATCCGTCTGCCATATGGAGGGACCTGGGTTCGATCCCTGGGACCTCCCGGTAAAATAAATAAATAAATAAAAAATAAATCTTTAAAAAAAAAAAATAAATAAAAAAAAAGTATATATTATCATGACTTCCTGGATTAAAACATATTTTTTGGATTTCAATCAATTGTAGTTATCATTTTGGAGCTCAAATTGTTTCCTTTAGCAAGTAGAAGGCTCTTCAAGTTGCCATCTGAGTCTTTGTTTTTTAAATTTTTAAAAAGATTTATTTATTTTCCTCCCCTTTTCCTTCCCCCTCCCCCTCCCCCTCAGGATATAAAATCCTTGGGTCACATTTTCTGTCCTTGTAAATCTTAATACATTATTCTATTTTCTTTTGGCATAAAAGCTTGCTGTTAAAATGTTTGATGATAATTTCATTTTCTTTTTTAAAAAGCCACTGCCTATTTTTGTTGAGATGCCCAAAAGGCTTTTTATTTTTCTTTAAAATCCAGTAATTTTCACTAGATTATATACTGGAGCAGGTCAGTTTGGGCTGATAGTTTTGAGTATATAGTGTGTTCTTTCAACTTGTAGTTTCAACTACTTTTCTTTTTCCAGGAAAGTTTTAAAAATATAGACTTTAATATTTATGCTGCTCCTTTTCTTTGGTTTGCTTCTTTAGGGATTCTTTTTATTCCATGTGTTGGATCTTTTTTGTCTCTCTTCAATATTTGTCACTTTATTTCATACCCTTTAAATATTTTTTTCATTTCTTTTTGATTGTTAAAATTCCTTTATTTTCATATCTTATTTCTTTTAAGCATTATCTATGGTATTGATTCATTCTAGTTTTGTCTTCATTTTTGAAATGATGTATTCTTTTGCATACATACTACTTTTTTCCTGATTTCTGTCACCTCATTTCTGAGTTTTTCCTAGTTCTGATTTGTGTTGTTCTTTTATGTCTTGTATCCTTCTCAAATGTATTTTAATTTTTTAAAATAGAGCGTTAAAAGTTTGATCTGTTCTGTAGGCTTGTCTTTTTGGCAGATTTTCACCATCTGTAACGTTTTTGAACTCCTAATTTTCTTTTATTCTTATAACAACTTCATTACAATTCGAGCTTGAAAATTTTACATTGCTTTTCTTTAAAATTAATTCTCCTTAACTTTTAGAGGGAGGCATGGTTGAGAGTATCTTTTCAAACTTTATCTTCTGTTGTTTCATGTACTGTTTTTTAAAAAGATTTATTTATTTATTTATTTATCCTTTTATTTATTTATTTATTATTTACTTTTTATCCATTTTTACCCCCCCCTCCTGTTTTTGCTGTTTCTGTGTCCATTTGCTGGGCAATTCTCTGTGTCTGTTTCCTGCTCTCTCTTCTCATCCTTCTCCTCCTGTCTTCATCGGGATTGATCCTGGGAACCTCAGATGTAGGAGAGAGGTGTCTTACCACCTGCGCCACCTTAGTTCCTGGTTTTTCAGCATGTCTCGTCTTGGCTCTCCCTTGTGTCACTCTCCTGTTACGTCATCATCTTGCTGCGTTGCTTGGTAGGGCCTGGTGGCCCGCATACTTTCTATATTTTTCTTTATTTTTACTGGGCAGTCCCGGGGATTGAACCCAGGTCCCTCCATATGGGAGACGGACGCCCAACCATTTGAGCCACATCTGCCCCTCATGTACTGTTAAAAGATATGGTGGCTTCATTTCCTAAGAAGTCCTGATTCTGTTCTTCTCCCTCACTTTCACTGGAACATCTCTTTCCTTTCTTTCTATATACCTCAATTTTGATTTCCCTACCAGAAATTTTTCCTCAGGCTGGACCCTGTGCTGAAAGAGAGCCCTGATGTGAAAGTTTCAAGAATTTATATGACTTTCAAGAATTCATAGACTGTTCCAGCAGCATTAGTCTTTAGGCTTCCTCACTCACCCAATATTGGGTTGGACAAAAGCCCCTTCATTTCAGCTGTTGTTCTCAAATTGTCCCAATGAGTTCTCCTGTCAATACCTGTTGGCTATTTTGGGGGTTCTCCTGTTCTCAGCTCATCACCCTGTTGTTTTTCTCTGCTTTCTGCTGCACAGAGGCTGATCTTATGTAGAGTATGTGACTGTTGCTGGTATGTCCTCATGTTTTTGTATTTTGGGGCTCACAGGGGAAATGTTGTCATATAATTTTTTGGTAAATGTTGCCCATGGCTATTTGGTTTTGCTATTTAGTTGCTTTATCTGTTTTCACATGGAGATTCAGAGAAATTACAAAACTATGTGGCTCTCTCCATCTTCTCAGAATTCCCTCTGGGTGTATTCTTGCTTGAATCTTTTCATAACCTAACTGGAAAATAATCTCATGCAGGTGTATCTGAAAAGGTGAGGTCAAGTTGCATGTCTTGGCCCTAGTTGCTGAGGAAACCGGGAAGGTAGTTTCTGGCTTCCATCTTGGGAATGCAGGACTTAAGACTGGAAATGGGGGAAGCGGCTGTGGCTCAATCAGTAGGGCTCCCGTTTACCATATGGGAGGCCCCGGGTTCGGTTCCTGGGGCCTCCTGGTGAAGGCAAGCCCGCCCGCACGGCGTGGTTAGCTGACCCAGCGAGCACAAGCAGCAAGGGGGGGATAAATGAATAAATAAATAAAATCTTTAAAAAAAAAAAAAAAAAAAGACTGGAAATGGCCCCACATAGGATAGGTATTGAAAATCCATGTAATATATCCACTATGGATCTGCATGTCAAGGCTTAGCTTTCACATAGATAAACCAGACTGATGCCCTTGCAATGTCATTTGAAAGGTCTCAAAGCCTCCCACTGCCTGAAATATGTCTCATATTGACTGGTCAGAAATTAGGAGCTTTATTCCAGAATAAAGACATTGTCTATTAAAGGCCTAAAATGAAGTTAGAAATATTTAGCTAAGATCAACTAAGGGAGTTTATCTAATCAGCAAAGAGAGACTGGGGTATTGGCCAATTTGTCTCACAAACCAGTTGTCTAAACAACTGGTATTTGGGTTGACTTGAACCCCATAAACTGGCTGTTCATCTAGAGATTAACAGAAGGAGCCCACATTTAATCTCGTACCCCTTTTGACATTTCTTTGGTCTGAGGACAAGTCAGAGTCTGCCACCTCTCTTAGGAACCTGCTGCTGACCATCTTATCCTGGGCTAGTACTACAGTGTAATTCATTTTTCTTGGCCCCTTTCCTGGCTTACCCCAACCTGTTCACCTTCCCTGCTAGCCTGCCACCAAGGTCCCAGCTTGCTTTGAGAGTGAACTCTCGTGGTTTACAAATCAAGGTATTCAGAAAATATAACATTACCAACAACAAGTGTATAATAGTTCCATATCTGCCTCTTAATTAAAGCACATAAGTCTTCTCTAGTTCTTTCATCACAGTGGTCCAAGTTGAATGGGGACTAAATAAACCCGAACAAATTTGCCACATTCTACATCTGCCTAGTCCCTTTCAGTAAATGGGCCCTGAGTTTCTTCATCTGCCAGTTTCCTGGTAGAATGTATTATTTATGGCCCCTCATACGCGTGCTGAACATCACCGAGTGGGCAATGAAACACGGCAAATGGAAGCTGGCTCTAGGAGTGCGAGCTTCCTTTAGCATTGCCTTATTTCCTGTTTTTTTTTTTTCTTTTCCTATATTTACTAAAAGTGTTTGCAGCATGTTATTTCATGAGTGCCTAGTTTGAAAACTGCCAGACAAGGCAGGACTACCCCTGGCTAATTTTGAGGGAGATGCTGGTCAGAGAGCCTGCTGATTAGAAGCCATTATGGATTCTGAAGGCAGCTGGTGTTGAATAGGGACATGAAACATCCTTCCAGGCATTGAGTTCTCACAGTGAGCCAGGCTCAGCTCACGTACACGTTTCTCATTTAATTACTCCCAAGAGCATTTTTTTTTTTTTTTAGGTACCAGGGCTGGGGATTGAACCCGGGACCTCGTGTGTGGGAAGCTGGCGCTCAACCACTGAGCCACATCAGCTCCCCTGAGTTGGTTTTCTTGTTTGTTTGCTTGTTGTTTTGCTTTTAAGGAGGCACCAGGAACTGAACCCGGGACCTCACATGTGGGAAGCAGGCGCTCAACCGCTTGAGCCACATCTGTTTCCCAAGAACTTCTTGAAGTAAGTGCTATTATCTTCATTTTACAGCTCCGAAATTGAAATTTCCCAAGGTTCCACAGCTGATGAGTAGAAGAAACAGAATTCAAACTCAGGTCTAGCTGACTTCTAAGTCCCGGCTCTTAACAACCCCACCTGGGCCTCCAAAGCCAAAGGCAGAGCTGGCTTCATGTACATGTGGCCTGTGCTGCCCCACTGGGACCTGGACTCAGAAAGGCCCCATGCTTGACTTAAAGCTCTGCTGTCACCGTTCTGAAATTCTTGATCATGTTGCATTCCATTTCACACTGGGCCCTAGAAATTCTGCAGCTGGTCCTGCCAAAGGCACTAGCACTTTTGCTTATCATATGTCTGAATCTCTTTTTTTTTTTTAAAAAGATTTATTTTTATTTATGTGTTTCCCCCCGGCTGCTTGTGCTCTCTATGTCCATTTGCTTTGTGTTTTTCTGTGTCTGCTTGTCTCCCTTTGGTGGGTCATCTTGCTGCGTCAGCTCACCGTGCCGCGCCCCGCGGCCCGGCTTGCCTTCACCAGGAGGCCCCAGGAATCGAACCCGGGGCCTCCCATATGGTAAACGGGAGCCCAACCAATTGAGCCACAGCCGCTTCCCTGAATCTCTTTTGATGTCACATCCTGACTACTCTCAAGGTGGAAGGTGATGAACTGAGTTCCTAGATCAGGAGAAAGTGTGGCTCGAGGTGGGAGAAGGAGGTCCCGTCTAATGCCTCTTTCTTTCCACCTGTTCTGTCCTTCCTCCCAAATTCTGCTCACCCTCCCCATACTCATAGGGAATGCTGGACTTGGATCTAGGACCCCTGATCCCAAAATCTGTGCTCTCCTGGCTAACCTTACATGGGGACAGGCATGCCTCTTACTCCCAAACATTTGAACAACTCCTTGATCAACTCAGATTCGAACAACCCACATTAAAATTTTGCATTCTGTTGTAACATTGATATAAAGATAATGGTTGCCAGGGGTTCAGAAAACACAGGGCATTTTTAGGGCAGTAAAATTGTTTGGTATGATGCTACAATGACAGACACATGACATTATACATTTGTCAAAGCCTATAAAGCTGTTCAGCACAAAGTGTAAACCATAATGTAAACTAGAGACTTTGGTTAGTGGCAATGCTTTGATATTGGTTCATCAAATTGTAATGTACCACACTAACCTAAGATGTCAATAATAGGGGAATTCTGTGTGTGAGTCTATGAGGGG
>JAKSZT010054399.1:10512309-10633937 GCA_026826555.1 Tolypeutes matacus
TATCTATCTATCTATCTATCTATCTATCTATCTATCTATCTATCTATCTATCTATCTATCTAATTAGTCAGCCAAAGGGGTGCTTATGCAAAGTACCAGAAATCTGTTGGCTTTTATAAAGGGTATTTATTTGGGGCAGAAGCTTATAGTTATCAGGCCATAAATTGTAAGTTACTTCCCTCACCAAAGTCTGTTGCCACGTTGGAGCAAGATGGCTTCCGACATCTGCAAGTGTTCAGGCTTCCTCTTCCTCTTAAGGCTCCATGGTCCCAGCTTCTTCCAATATCAGATGTAGGCTGGGATAAATCTTGTCTCTCTCCTGGGGCTCGTTTCTTTCCAGGCTCAGCTGCTCTGCTCTCTCCACAAGACCAGCTGTAAACTATCAGGTGATGGGCTTGTCTCTCTTCCTGGGGCATCTGCCGTGTCTAATGGAGCTTTCTCTCTTTCCTCACATATCTGCTTCTCTGTGTGTATATTTTCTGGGGCTCCAGCTCAAAAACTCCAACCTCCCTTCTCTGTGGTACAGTTTCTCTGTAAGTCCCCACCCACCAAGGGGGTGGAAACTCAACATCCTACTGATGTGGCCCAATCAGAGCCTTAATCATTATTTAATCAAGTAAAAGTGAAACCTCTGAATCCAATATAATCTAATATGCCCAGAGGAACAGACCAGTTTACAAACATAATGCAATATCTATTTTTGGAATTCATAAACAATATCAAACTGTTATACTATCATCTCTATCACTCTATCTATATATTTGATATACAATAAAATGCACAGATCTTGTGTTCAATTTGATGTTTGACAATTGTATATTGTAACCACCATCCCAAATAAGACACAGAACATTTCCATCACCACAGAATGTTCCTTCATGCCCTGTTTCTGGTCATTCTCTCCCTGCCCCCAAGAACAAACCACCTTCTGATTTCTATCATCATAGGTGACTTTTGCAAGTTCTAGAATTTCATAGAAAGGGTATCATACAGTCTGAATTCTTTTGTATCTGGCTTTTCCCCCCATAGCATAATGCTTTGGATATAGTTCATCCTTTTTAATTGCTGAGTAATATTCTATTTTATGAATATACCATGATTCATTTATCCATTCTTCCAAGGAGTTGGTTTTTAAGAGATTGTTTTAGCTTCCTAGGGCTCCCATTACAAAGTGCCTCAAACTGTATGGTTCAAAACAATAGAAATGTATTGTCTCATCGTTCTGGAAGCCAGAAGTCAAAAATCAAGGTATCAGCAGGGCCACACTTTCTCTGAAGGCCCAAGGAGAGGACTGTTCCCTGCCTCTTCCAGCCTCTAGTGGGAACTGACAATCCTTGGCATGCTTGCCTCGTGGCTGCTTCATTCCAATCTCTGCCTCCGACTCCACATGGTTGTCTTCCCTCTGGGTTTGCGTATTTGTGTCTCTTCTCCCCTTATATTATTAGGACATCAATCATTTTGTATTAGGACCTACCCTACTCTAGTATGACCTCATCTTAACTAATTGCATCTTCAATGACCTTATTTCCAAATCTGGCCACATGCACAGGTACCTGGGGTTAGAATTTTAGCACATCTTTTTGGGGGACACAGTTCAACCCACAACAGTGAGTGAGTGAGTGAGTGAGTGAGTGAATGGGGAACCTGGATACCTAGTGAGCAGGGGCCATCCTGGGAACTTGCCTGATGGTCAGTGGGAACAGGAGTCATGTCCTGGAGTGTCTAGGTGTGGTTGCTGGGTAAGCGGCCCCAGACTGAGCCATCCTTGTCATTGTTTTGGTTTTGTAGATGGTGGTGGTGGTGGGGTACCGATGGACACAGCTTTCTGTTCACTGGGTGCCTGCATGGGGTGTCTCTCTTCCTGCTTTGCCTTCTCTGTTACAAGGAAACACAGATAACCAAACATCTTAGAATCACAGAAAAGTAACAGGTGTGGGGTGTCAGTGGTGGAGGATATATGGGAGGAAGTTCACCTGGACATACATATAAGGAATATAAATGTGTTGAAATGTTCATGGAGCATTGTCATAGTGGGTAGAGATTCACACAATAACTGAGAGAATATTGAATTCCCATCCTGGAGAGCTCTGTCATGTTCTCTAATGTAGCAGCAACTATCCCCCAAGTGCAGGGGCAATGACTAGTGAAGGAAGATGGTCTATTGATGGGCCCTTGATATTGATAACTATGCTTGTGAGCTTTTGCCCTTGAAATTGAAACTTAGCCTACTGTTGTGGGGTGCCTAAGAGTTGCCTCCTGAGAGTGCCCTTATTGCTCAAATATGCCCTTTCTCTAAGCCAAACTCAGCATATGAATGCATTACCTTTCCCCCAGCATGGGACATGACACCCAGGGATGAGCCTCCCTGGGACCATGGGATTACTACCAAGCACCAACTAGCAATGCTATTGGAAAAAGACCTTGAATAAAAGGGGGAAAAATAAAGACAAATGAGTTTATATGGCTAAGAGACTTCAAAGTGAGTCGGGAAATCATCCCAGAGGTAATGCTTATACACATCTCAGCAGGATCTCATAGACTGCCAAAGTGGATACTACCCCAAGTAGTGGGGCTCCTGAGGGCTCTGGAGACACCCAGGTCCAATGGTCAGGGCAGATAGCTCCAGAAGTTGGTGCCTTGCCAGTGGGCTCTACTTTGGAGTTTGTGCTCCAAAAGTAGGACACATGGCTCATCTGTCCCTTCTATTTGAACCTATACTTGGTGCTGGAGTTGGTAGGTGTATGTCCAAGAGACTTGAATCTTTAGGCTGTCCATATGCCAGCTGGGCCCTGAGCCTCAGCAGAGTTGCAACACCTACTCTCCAGTTCATTGGACTTACCCAGGACAACTAACAAGGAGGTGAGGATTGACAAGCACCATACCAAGGAAACGAGAGAGCCTGCAACTGCAAGCAAGAGAGTCCCACCCATTGGCTGTATGGGATCAAAGCTCCTTTTCTTTTTTTTTTTTTTTAATTGCAATCTACAGAGTTTTTTTTTTACCGGGAGGTCCCGGGTATCGAACCCAGGTCCCTCCATATGGGAGACGGACGCCCAACCATTTGAGCCACATCCGTCCCCCAGCTCCTTTTCAATTAGAGGTGGAATAGACATCACCATCCCAGATTCCTCAGGATTGGAGAATGAACTATGGACTAGAGTGGACTTACTGGTATACTACAATAGACTTGTTGTGATTCTGGCAATGGAAGAAATTACAGCATTGATGTGGAGGCAGTGGCCACTGGAGGTTCTTGAGGCAGAGGGAGGGAAAGACAGGCACAATGCAGGGACTTTTTCGGGACATGGGAATCGTCCTGAATGGCATTGAAATGACAGATATAGGCCATTATATATCTTCCCATAGCCTGCAGAATTGTGTGGGAGAGAGTGTAAATTACAATGTGAACTATGGTCCATGCTCAATGGCAATGTCCCAGGGTGTGCTTATCAATTGCAATGAATGTGCCACACGAATGAAGGATGTTGCTTATGTGGGAGGGTGTGGGAGGTGTGGGGAGCGGGGCATATGGGAATCCCTATATTTTTTGTGTAACATTTGTGCAATCTAAGTATTTTGAAAAAAATTTTAAAAAATATGTTAAAAAAAAAAAGTAACAGCAGGCTCCGTGAACAGCTTTTGAGGGGCTCTTTATGAGGGACTGTGACATTGACTTAGGTCACTCAGAGTTCTTTTTTGCCTTCATGTTTCTAGTTTCTCAGCCGGGTTCCAGATGGTTGAATTTCTCCCTGCAATCCAACCTCCTCTCTCTTCTTGTCACAGGCCCCCTGTGCTCTCCTTTGCTGGCCACTACCTGGATGCCCTCCATGCCCCTCTAGCTTAGGAGTCTCAGTGCTGACCCCACTCTCCTGCCTTAATGTTAAAACTCTGTATCTATTAGGGGTTGAATTGTGTTCCCCCCAAAAAGACATGTTCACGTCCTAATCCCCAGTACTGCCCCTGTGACCTTATTCTAAAATAGGGTCTTTGAAAATGTGATTAGTTCAGCTGAGGCCAAACTGGATTAGGGGGACCCTAAGCCGACATGATGGGTGTCCTTATGGGAAGAGGGAAATTTGGACCCAGAGTCAGACACGGAGGAAGAGGGGAGACCTCCATGTCATGGCAGAGGCAGAGATTGGAGTGCTGCAGTTGTACGCCAAGAATTTCCAGAAATCACCAGAAAATGGAGGAGGCAAGGACGTAGTCCACAGTTTCAGAGGGCGCCTGGCCCCGCCCACACACTGATTTGGGGCTTCTGGTCTCCAGAGCCGTGAGACCATGAATTTCTCTCGTTTTACGCCAATGAGGTTGTGCTGCTTTGTTACGACAGCCTTAAAGACAGAGTCCCTCAACCCAGCTGGCTGTTCCGGACCCTGACCTTGGCTTTGCCCTTGTGACTCAGCATATCACATGTCTTCTTGGCATAGACACCTGTCAGAGTGAAACTCTACATTGTGCCTGCTCTGAACACCAGGAACGGCTGATGGCTCCCAGATACCCCACACCTGCTCACTGCCCCTGCTGACCTTGGAAAAGATGGGCTTTGTGCGCTGGCACCAGTGAGCCCATTTAGTCCTCACAACTGCACTATGACGCCGAGGCTAGTGATATTATCCTTGTTTCAGGACCAAAGCAGGAACAAGTTTAGAAAAATTGAAATCCCTTAAGCAAGAGGAACCCCTTCCATTTCCAGAGGTCCTGCCTTCCACAGGGGTTCCGAGTTCCACCTCATTTAATAGGGTGACCAACTGTCCTGGTTTGCCTGGGACTCCCCCAGTTTTAGCACGGACAGTCCTGCATCCTGGGAAACCAGGAGTGGGGCATACCAGGAGGGGTGGTTAGCCTAACGTGGACAACTCTGAAATTGGGAGATGGGGAGCGGGTGTAGCTCAGAGGCTGAGCACCTGCTTCCCATATACGAGGTCCCGGGTTCAATCCCTTGTAGCTCTTTAAAAAAAAAAAAAAATCAAAAGAAGCTTGTGCACTTTGTTCACCTGGGAAATAATCATATTATATTTCTCAACCCAAAGAACTTCTTCACCCAAAGCCAACTTTGCAAGCGTCCACTCCCTCTCTAGTGCTCTGTGGGCTGCAGGTCTGTTTCCTCAGGGCTCAGGAATTGGGTCCAGACCAGATCTGAGAGCAAGCACACAGAGTGGGCCTCCCTGGAGAGAGGAGTTATTCACTTGCTCACGCCTGGAATTTAACACATTGTCGAATCCCTAGTGCTTCAGGTATTTTGTTCCTATAATGTATATAATTATCCTATAGGGCACTGTGGGAGCGGCCGTTACTCCAGCTCCTCATAGGCAGGAAGTGCCAGCTTGCAAGAACTCTTTATTTTGGAAAACTTCCTAGAAGAAAGCAAAAACAAAGAAAAGGAATGCTTCTCAACAAGAGAGCACATGACCTGGACGACGGAGAATGTAATATCCCGGCTCGCGGGCCTAGGAGATTTCTAGGCTGTTTCATGTTTTTTCAACCTTGAGAGAAGGACGCTGTAATGTCCCGGAGACACAGGCTGTTATCCATAAAATAATTCCTTCTCAGCAGATAACTGAGATTCGGGGAAAGATTTAAAAAACAAATCCGTGTGCTGAGTGAGCTGCAGAACTCAGTTGGACTTACATGCAGATAGGCACGGCTTGAGGGTGGGGCAACGGGATGTAAACACATGAAAAGTGAAATTGCTTTTTAGACAGAAAGTGGTTAGTTTTCAAAAGAGTGGTGCAGACAAAGGCAATGCACTGGGAGGGCAATTTGTCCCGGGCTCCTGGGTTTGGGAGAGAAGGGGCTACACGGTATGTGAATGAAGGTGAAAATGTGGAAGAGGTTGAGGTGTGTTCTGGAGACCAGTCCCCCCCCATATGCATATGTGCACAGGCACCCCCCCACACCTGCACACACACGTTCAAATGTCTGCACGTTCATGCACACACGTGCACATAGAGCTCACACGTATTTCTGACTTCCATGGCCACATGCTTTTCACTCTACTGTGTGGTCTCTCATTTTTGCACTCCCTCCAACAAAGTGTCACAGCAAGCACTAATTATATATTTTTCTAATTGAGCCAGTGAAATTCTTCATTTTCATTAAGGGCTCTGGATTTGTATTCTAGCTTTGCCACATAGCAGTAGGTGGCCCCTGGGCAAGTTGTGTAAGCTCTAACCCTCAGGTTCCTCTTCCATCTCCAGATTTGTTGTGAGGGTAAAAAAAACGAGCCTGTATATGATAGTGTTTGAAAACTGTACACGTCTATCCAGACAGGTCAGTGAGCAAAGTGATGTTTATATAGCAATTTAGAGATTGCGGAATGCTTTTGTTTGGATCATGAATTTTCTGTGTTGTGATGTGTTATAGAGAATGTGTCACGTTGTCTTCTTGCCGGTTCGCATTCTGTAAAGCAGGTGAAATGTTTGATAATCAACTAGGGCAGCTAAAAGTGCAGAACAATTGGTATTCTTTGGGGGAAACTCCTTGTACTTTTTACCCTGGATATCCGTCTGCCCTCCCTTCTCATGTTGTTAGTGCTTCTGGGACTGATATATATATATATGTGTGTGTGTGGTTGTTGTTGTTTTTTTTTTTTCCAGCTATGATAAATGGTATGAAATGCTGGTTCAAGGTAAGAAGTGACCATTTTGTGGGAGGAATCCTTGGAAACACCAATTTCCTCCTTGCCCACCCCAATCCTGGCTTCTTGGATCAGTAGGTCATGGGCACAATTATTACATTCTGTTTCCAGGTAGTGGTTCCCAGTGGTTTACACGTGTTTACTTACCTTTCCTCCCCTCCTCTTTGCTCTCTACAAACTCCGTCCTCTTCTATTGCTACGCAAACACCCACCCTCTTCCTCTTTATTTTGGTAAGAACCGAGATGGAGTGAAGAGGGACCATTGCATGTGACCTTAATCCCGAAGGGCCCTGGAAAGCTAGAAAGATAGCATCCCTTTTGTCCACTCAGAAAACAAATACTAGCTACTGGAGCATGTTGGCTTCTATGGACTGTTTGGTTCCTAATTCAATGATGGATAACAATGATTCTTCTGGTCCTTTCTCTTTCCTTTATGGAGCATGTTCATTTTGCCCAGCTGCAGTGAATTCCCAGCCCCTAACCTTCTGGATGAGGACTGCTTTTTAAGATGTGGGTAGAATGGATTAGGGCCAGGGCAGCCACACACCTTTGGATTTAGAGGGTTGGTCTTGAAAGAAGGACTATCCTCCGGGTAGGCACCTTTTTATCATGTGATGATTTACGGGGTAACTTCAGAGGCTTAATGAAAGCTACAACAGGCACACATTCTAAAGAGAGATGGTGCACGGGCCCCCAGGTGCAGTTCTTCACCTTTTCTCATCCACCTGGATGAGAAGTGTGCTACTAGTTGAATTGTGCCACCCCCCAAAAACATGTTCAAAAGTTAACCTCTGTCCTATAAATCGTGATCTTATTTGGAAATAGGGTCCAATTAGGGACGTGTGAAGATGTTACTAGCTAAGATGAGGCCAAGCTGGATTTAGGTGAGCCCTAATCCCCTATGACTGGTATCCTCCTTGTAAGAAAGGGAAGTTTGTACACAGACGGAGAGCGCCATGTGATCACCAAGGCAAGGAATGCCATGGGTTGCCAGGAAGCCACTGTCAGAACCCAGGAGAGAGACCAGGAACAGATTCTTCCTTAGGGCCGTCAAAGGAGCAGGGCCCTGCCGACACCTCGATCTTGGACATCTCACTTCCAGAACTGTGAGACAATGCATTTCTGTTGTTTTAAGCCATCCCAGTCTGTGATACTTTGTTATGGCAGCATAGGAAGTGAAGACAAAGTGTAAGAGTTTTGGGCTGTGGTTTTCTTTTTGAGGGTTGATACATAGAAATATTTGATGGAAACCAAACCAAGCCCTCCTTGCTTTCCCTTCCAGCTCCAGGGAGAAGCACTATACTAGGATTGGATCAATATTATCAATAACGTAAGTGATAGTGATGATGAAGGATTTACCATCCTCTCCCCTAATCAGGTCAGGATTAGATAACCCTAGAGAACACCCAAGCCTCTGTATATTGCTCGGCACTTTTTTTTAGGTACCAGGGCCGGGGATTGAACCCAGGACCTCGTGTGTGGGAAACCAGCGCTCAACCACTGAGCCACATTGCCTCCCTTCGGCATATTTTTGAAAGTCAGAGGTTAGAAGAGGCCCCTGGCTGCCCGATTTCATGTCCCAGGCTTCACAGGATGTTTTGGTAACTGCACCCCTAACCCTCTCCTGTAACCTGCTATCTGGTAGATCATGCAGCCCAGGTCCCCAGGCATTGGAAAGCTGCCCAGACACATGGTCGAGCAGGAGGGGGCTACTGGATGATGGTGGTGCCCTAAAGTCTGGAGGTCTGCAGTGGCTCTTGTTGGATCTGGGACTCTGCTGGGTACTTTGAGATGGTGTTTTAGTTTCTCAAACACCATGTGATGGGCTGGCTTAAACAATGGGAATTTAATGGCTCATGGTTTTGAGGTTAGGAAAAAGTCCAAACCACAGCATCATCAAGGTAATGTTTTCTCCCCAAAGACTGTGGTGTTCTGGGGCTGGCTGTTGGCAACCCCTGGCTCCTCTGTCACATGGCAAGGCACATGGCGGCGAATCCTGGTCTTTCCCTTCTCTGCCGGGTTCCACTGATGTTCAACTTCCTGCTTTCTCTGGCTTTCTCTCTGTCTGTCTGAGTTTCATTCTGATGATAAAGAACTCCAGTAACAGGATTAATACACATTAGGATTGGGCTGGGCACACACGTCTTAACTGAAGTAGCAGAAGCCAGACCATTAAATAGCACTGTTATCTCTTCTCTCTGACCCCCTTTAAACAATGGCACGTCTTCCTCACTATATTTTCAATGTATTTTTCACCCCATCTAGCTGTGTCTCCCATTCTGAAAAAACAGTGTTATCGGTTAGGAGTGCATTTGAATGCAAGTAACAGAAAAAACAACTACAGTTGCTTAATCAAACTAGAGTTTATTTTTCCCATTTGACAAGATGTATGGAGGTTAGAGCAGAGATGGTAGAGCTTTTCATCAATGCCACCAGGGATGGTGGATCTTTCTGTTTTGCCATCTTTAGTACATTGGCTTCCATGATATTATTTGTTCCCTCATGGTCACCAGATGGCTGTTGTGCCTCCAGCTATCATGTCTAAATTCCTAACAGTAAGAAGGGAGGAGGGAAGAAGGAGATTGTGGATGTGAGTTGGGAGAGACTAGGAGAAGCAGCCTTGTAAATTGCTGTAGTTATAGGTTTTTCGATGAGTAAACATTCATTCATTTATTCAACAAACATTTAACAACTACCTATTATGAACTGTGTTAGACTCTAAAATACAGAGATAATTATAACATATTTCTCAGCACATAATGGTTTGTGTAAACTTGATATCCTTTATCTCATTGTTGGGAGCAAAGAAACTCAGTACTCCCAACATAAAATGTAGGGTGCACATGAATCCTGATGAAACTCTC
Organism: Tolypeutes matacus; assembly: GCA_026826555.1. NCBI lineage: Eukaryota > Metazoa > Chordata > Mammalia > Cingulata > Chlamyphoridae > Tolypeutes > Tolypeutes matacus. The sequence goes on from JAKSZT010054399.1 coordinate 10,521,814, forward strand.
TTTCCCTCTGCCCCCCATCGCCCTCCTTTGTTCTCAATGGCTGGTATCCGCTTTAAAAAGAAGATAGCAGTGGCTGAGGGAGTGTGATACTCTCCCTGAAGGAGGTGAGAGCTTCGTGGGCCTTCCTGCCTGGTTGCTGTCTGGGTGTTTGGGGTCCCTTTCACCCATCCCTCTGACTTCTTTTCTCTCAGCTTTACCTGCTTTCCTCTCCTCCTTTCCTCTCTTCACTTCTTCCTTATTCCTGGTCCTGCTAGAGTGAATGAGAAGAATGGCTATTTTGGGTCCTGATACCCTAAGTGGAAACGAAAGCATGGTCCTGGCTGATCCCTCAAAAGGAAAATTGAGAAAGTGGTCCAGAGAGACAATAGCAGTTTCTTCTCAAGCCCCGGCTTGCATACTGCCCGCCCCCCCAGGGTTGCTAAAACGCCGAGGGCTGGGCCCAGCCCCCTGGTTTCTGATTCAGAAGGTCTGGGGTGGTGCCAGGGAGCTGCCGCTGTTCCCAGCACCATCTTTTGAGAAGCACGGTTTTAAACCAACATCCTTTCTCCTTATACATGCACATGACCAAGAGCAGAGTATAAGGGACAGAAATCCATTTCCTCATAATTATCCGGTTAGCTGTGCACATCTCCTCTTCCTAGGTATGTGGGTCTTACCTGGCTAAATTAACCTAAGTAAATCCCACCCTTACTCATCATTTACCTGGTTTCCAGGCAACACTTGAGGATAATGGACAGTCAGCAGTTTGGAGGCAGGGGAAAGGGGAAGGAGATTGGAAGAAACCAGGACAGGCAGCTGGAAAGGTTAGCTGGAAGCTGGCTTACCCTTTCAGGGTGAGCCACGGCAAAGACCAGCTCCTAAAATGGACCTTTCTCTACCCTAACAAGAGAGATTAGAAGCCAGAGGAAGAGGGCCGAAGATCCCTGAAAAACTGGCACGAATCCCAGGCTTGCAGACGAGAAGAAATAAGGGCATTCTTCTCCAGCAGCAGCAGCTGCCCTGTACCCCAGAACCTGCAGCCACATTTGGGACATTAGAATATTTCTCCAGTGTATCCATGTGCAACCCTGATGCACCCGTGCCACCCTGCTCATGTCTGATCTTAATCTTTAGGGGACATGCCAAACGATATAGTTTCCCTATTGTTTCAGTTTGCTAAACCCTTCTAGGAGCAATATGCAGAAATGTGTTGGCTTCTATAATGGGAATTTATTACAAATCAAGGCGTCGTCAGAGATGCTGTCTCACCAAGCTGCATCTGTGGACGATCAGGCACCTGGCTGGTCTCTCCCTTTTCCTCCGGACCTCTTTCTACTTGGGCTAAAGTGGCTTCCGCCCAGCCTCTGCGTTCCATTGATTCCAGCTTCTGGGTTCTCCTCTCTCTCCAGCTTTGTTCTGTGTGTCTGCAGCTTTTATTCCTCCATTTATAAAGGACTCTGGGAGGAGGATTCAGATGCACCTTGGGCTACGCCCTACAGGAGCAATCTAATCAAATGGCCCCAAACTGCTCTAATCTAACCAAGGGTTCACAATAGGTTCAATTTAAGAACAACATTTTCTGGAGTCCATATAAAAGTCTCAACCCAACACACCTAACTAACACTATAGCAAACGAAAGATAAACAGCACAACATGACTCTCTTGCTACCAAGCATATTCATCCGGGGGCTCACAGTGGCCAGCAGTGGTTGCCAGTATGAGCCAGATCCCCAGATGAGGGTGTGTCCTCTTGGGAATGAGAGAACGAGGCCCCATCCACAGCTCTTCCATGTGGCTTCCCCGTGTGCTGCAGGCGGTCAGCAGGAACCTGAAGTCTCTCATCACACAAGCCTGGGCATGGCCCTCTTGCTTTGCAAACAGAGCACAAAATCCACATGGGGTAAAAGGAGAGGACCACACTCTCTAGGTTGTTGTCTTCGGTGTTGAGTCTGCTTTTCTTTTTCCTCCAGCTCATGTCTTTCTTTCTTTTTTTTTTTTTTTTTTTAAAGATTTTATTTATTTATTCATTTCTCCCCCCCTTGCTGCTTGTGCTCGCTGGGTCAGCTAACCACGCCGTGCGGGCGGGCCTGCCCTCACCAGGAGGCCCCGGGAACCGAACCCGGGGCCTCCCATATGGTAAACAGGAGCCCTACTGATTGAGCCACAGCCGCCTCCCATGTCTTTCATATTTTGATCTTAATGCCTGCATTTCCTTCCTTTTCTTGAGTCCCACTTCTCCGGTTGATGGAATTTATGGTTTCCTCTCTCAGACTCAAGGGTATTTTGACCTGGACAGTGTCTGTGGGGAGCGCCCGTGGATGCAAACTTGTTGGGCATCCTTTTGGGAGGCATCACGAAGATGGTTGTAGGAGCCGATGTGGCTCAAGCGGTTGAGCACCTGCTTCCCACATGGGAGGTCCTGGGTTCGGTTCCTGATGCCTCCTAAAAACAACAGCAAAAACCCCAAACAATAAGCAAACAAACAACAACAAAAAAAAAACCCCAACTCGGGGAGCCCATGTGGCTCAGTGGTTGAGCGCTGGCTTCCCACATATGAGGTCCAAGATTCAATCCCCAGCCCCAATACCTAATAAAAAAAAAAGTAGAAGAAGATGGTTGTCTCAGCAGGGTGGGACTGAAGTCAATTTGCTTTACATTTTGTGTACTTTTCACTTTTTCACACATTTGCTTCCTGACTTGAGATGACTACAGTTAGCTGCCTGGAGAAGGCTTCGCTATTGGGAGGATTTGACCTTCCCCTTCCAAGGTTTCTACCCTAAACCTTCACTGCTTTGTGGAGGAGAGAGAGTAGTGACTCCTGGGGGTGGGGTGGGGGAGGGAGTCTGAGGGCTCTTCTTTCTTTTTTTTTTATAGTCTCTCCAAGAATTTGTTTTTCTTGTTCTATTTTACCACTTTTCACAAGGCAGACAAAAGAGCACAAGTAACCTTCTGTGGTTGGTTCAGAACGACCGTCAGCATTCAAGAGACTCTTTGGACCTTGACAAAATGGCTCACCAGCTAATTCTATTGTGTAAGCTGAAGCTCAAAAGCAACCTGTGTCTAAAATCAACGTTCTCTGTGATAGCTAGCACATGGTGGTCACAATATGTAAAATGCCACCAGTGGCAGTGGAAATGGGAAATTATGTGACTCTCGGGGTGGGGTGGGGAAAGACATTACTCCCAAATGCAAAATCATTAGCTTTCTGTCTCGATGGGCTCACATATTTTATTTTGCTTTGAATGTCGGTCACATTTTTACCAGTTGCTGAGATCTTACTAAGTGCCAGGTTCCAGCGGCATAAGGACAGGAAGAAGACACATTCCTTATCCTCAAGAACCTGGGGGAAGAGACTGGCAAGTAAGCAATCTCGTACAAGGAGGTAATTGCTAGAGCAGAGATTTGGATCTGATGCTGAGGGGCCCCAAGGAGAGACTGCTTCTCTCTCTCTTTTAGTGGAGGGTAGGAGAGCTTTTGGGGAACAGGATGGATGAGGGCTTATCAATCTTGGCAATACTGACAGTATGATATGGAAAATTCTTTGTCGTTGGGGATGGGCTGTCCTGTGACTTGGTGGTGGTGGGACTAGGAGAGGAGGGGCTGGTTCCTGAGACATTCAGAAAGCATAACCAGCTGGACTTGGTGGTCGCCTGGCTATGGGGCACGGTGATGGCTGTCTGGGGTGAGTCCAAGTCGTCTGGTTTGGGTATCTCGGTGTGGTAGAGGCTCAGAGATGAGTGCTAAAAGTAGACCCAAAGCAGGTGTGTATGTGTGTGTGTGTGTGGGGGGGGTGAGTTGGTGGGAGGAGGCAAAAAAAAAAAAAAAAAAGTACAATTAGAGCCACTAGCTGGACAGTCAAGGGAAATTTCCTCCTAGGTCCCTGGAATCTGGAGTTGAAGAGAAAGGGCCAGGCTGAAGATGAAGCTTTGTGAGTCTTCCGTGGGGAGGTGGATGTTGAAGCTGTGGATGAGATTGCCCGGGGGGAGTATACAAAGAGCAAGATGGTGCGCTGAGGAGCACAGGTGTTTCCCCCAAGTGTTCCCATCCTGTTCACATCATCTCCCACGATGCCTTTCCAAATGCTGACAGCACCCTTTGTTTGTTCTGTTTTCCAAGCACCCCTGTCCTTTTTGAAATCTACTCATCTACCACCTAAACAATGACCCTACCGGAGATATTTGGGGTCCAGTCACTCCGGATCTCTGCTGCCCTTTCTGTGGTTTGGTCTTGTCTTCCCACCTCTGTTGTGAGCTCATTACGGCAGGCTCTCCATCTTTGCATCCCCCGCCCCGTGTCTTAAATCAGTTAAACCTAGTAATAAATCCACACTCAGAGCCAATGGCACAGGACACTTAGTTGAAGATGCTGGGTCCAAATGGACATTTGGGTTGGAGGACCAAATTCAGGTCCGGCGTCCTTCCTGCCAGCACCTGGTGATGGGGGGTTGGCATTAAATCAGCGTATCTTTGGCCTGCTTTAGTGGACTGATTCCACGGGCAGCCTGAAAGGAGAAAAAATATCTCCTCGGCTTTACCTCTGAAAGCATCCCTTGGAAGATGGGTGGTTTATTTTACTAAAAATAAGCTAGACATTGAAGCAGCGTGTTGGAAAATAAAGCACCAGGCTCATTGTTTACTTTGGAAAAAATATAAAAATTCCGTTAGTCCGGCTGTAATTGGTGAGCGGTACCAGAAAGACTGGTTCGAGGCTCTAATTAGGGAGGCTGCTGGAAGGACAGCTTGGAGGGATTGTAAAATGTTTTTCTCTCCCACCAGGGTTATCTGCCAGGAAAGGTGCAGTTTATCGCTGCTGTGGATGTTTTCAGCAGGCGGTTTCTGAACTTTAGCATGAGTGACGAGCTCTGGGTTTGTTCCCCTAACCTGGACTGCAGCCTGAAGTCAGCAGCAAGCTCCAAGCTGCATGCCCAGCGCAGGCTGGCGGGGGATGATGTCACAGCCCGTGGGTTAGCGCTGGTGTCTTCAAACAGGGTGTGAATGGCAAGACGACGCGCTTCCTCTCTGGGGGAGCCAACGTGGCCCAGGGAGTGCATGGCTTCTCTAGAGGCAGCATCTGGGGCAGGGCGTGGGCTGGGCAGTCACACCATTCATTTCCTCATCCGCCTGTGCCTTCTGAGCATGCACGCTATCCAGCCTTTCCCCCAGAGTGCCGGGCCCTGGATAGTTTTGTCTCTTGCTCAAGTTACCCATTTAATGATGGTGTGAATCAGAGGAGACTTTAGCCAGCTCCCACAAGCCCAGAGCATCTCGGCATGTCTCAGCACAACAGGGGATCAGAGCCCCAGCCTCCGAGAGTCAGGGCTGTGGCCGAGGACTGGCTTTAGCTGATTTGCCTTGGTTTCCCCCCTCCCTCTAGTTATCCTCTGCCATCCTTTGGCCTCCCTCCGGGATCCATAGCTCGAGGTGAGGGCTGGCTATCTTTGAACTGCCTGAGGGGTGTCAGAGCTGAGAGGATGGAGGTGCCCTGCTGGCATCCCCCAAACCTGATTCATTGTTGCCATATTTTTAGGTCTAAAGGCATCAAGGACAAGCAACAGGCCCACCTTCCTCCTGGCACCCATGCTTGCCTTCGGAAAAACATGACTTTAAAATCTGCATGTCCTTGTCTCTCCCCTATTTCTACCTGTATATAAAGTCTGCCATTAACACAGCTCGAATCACATGTCACTTTTTAATTTTATTTTTTTTGGGGAAGCACATGGAAGCAGAAAGTTCTAGACCCTCCATTTCACCCTGGCCAAGAGATATGCTAATGCACTGTGCTCAGGTGCTTGAAAGCGTCAGGGATATCTGTCTTTAGGGCAAAGGTGGATTTTAAGCAGAGATGGAGGTGGAGCAGAGAAGCCAGAAAATCTGGGCTTTTGCTTCTGCAGCCCATTGGGGCTTGTTGGAGGGTCTGAGATGAATCCCTAGAAGGGGTGTTAACATAGCATTTAACCCCTTCCTCACATCAGTGAGCCTTATATAAATTTCACCCCACAGCACCCCAACCTCCCCTGGCAGGTTAATTGGTGTGATTGGGTAAAAAAAAGAAAAAAGGACGTGCCCTTTGGAAACGTAAAAGGCAGGAGAGCAAGGGGGTGGGGCAGGGAGCGGTGGGAAGACAATCAGAGGAAGAGTTTGCTAAACTGCTTGGAACTTCCTTCTCCCTCCATTGCTAACATGCCCTTCTCCCTTCTCCTTCTGATGGAGAGACTGAAAATCAGCCAGGTTTCCCTGTCCTTGGCCGAATGCGCAGGAGGGCCCAGAAGGACGCCCGCTGGCCGCCTCGCCTGGGAGCTGTGGGTACCCGAGGCTGCCACCGAGGCAGTGAGTCAGCACCCGCCTTCTGAGAGCCATGGGAACTGGCAGGGCAGCCTCGGGCTAATATTAACTAACCCTGGCAGGCCCCAGGCAAAGCCAGTTAAGAGGTGTGGCGTCCTCCAGGCAGGGTGGAAAAGTCCAGAAGCAGAGCGTCATCCCAACCCTGTGCTCCTCAAACCACTAGTTTATCCCCTGCTCGAAAATCCATTGTATCCTTCCAGGGATTGGGTGACAGGCTGTAGATGGCTTGGCCCCCTTGGGGAAAGGGCCAGAGGGCCGTTATTCCTTAGAGGGCCAGAAAGGCATGGGACTCAGAGCTCAGCATTTATGGCCACGTGACCTTGGGAGGGTTATTCTCTGAGCCTTTAGTTTCCTCATTGCAGTAGAAACAATCCATGCATTCTAGGCTTGGCGTGAGGGTTAAAGGAGACAGAGTGTGTACAGCCAGCACAGGGATGCTATTATCTGTCTTTTGATGGATGACAACTTCCCAGAGGCTCTTGCCTCCAATTTTGCTTTCTTACTTCTTCAACCAAACGGGAAGAACTTCGCAAACATTTCTGCTGTGAAACCTGGAGTTCTAGGCTTTGTAAGGAAGGAACAAACGATTTCTTCTTCTCTGGGTGAACAGAGATAGGGAAGACTCCTGGAGGCTATGGGGTCAAAAGAGGGTGGGCTAGGAAGGGCTGGTTCACCTTGAGAGGTGGTTTCCGTAGTGACCCCGAATCCATTCGTGTGCTCGAGGTGGTCTTGGTTATGGACCCCCAGGCTTTTGAAATTTGGAAAGGTTGTGTGAGCCCTCCAGCCTGGCAGGCTTGGGTAAGAGGACAGGAAACCAGGTCCTTCGCATCTCCAGTCCTTGGAGCCTTATCACCCACAGGCAGATAACTGGAGTCTTTGCCTGGTGACTCAGCAGGGTGGTTTTAACTCCTTCCTGGATTGTTTACAGCCAGCATTTGGAGAAAAATGACAAAAAAGAGGGAGGAAGATTTGTCTGTTTATTTAACAACTATTTATTGCATTGGTCGCCTGTTCTGCTACTGGCCCCTTCCACTCAGGGAAGACGTTGATGTCTTCATGAACCAGACATTGCCAAGAAGCAGGGCAAGAAATGAATAAGGTGTTTGAATAAATAAACAAGATAACTCAGCTAGCAGTAAGGACTGTGAAGATTCAAAAGCCAAAACAAAAACACCTAGCGGGTGGCTTTCTGGCTTTAGCATCCCACTCACCTGGAGGGCTTGAGAGAGCAGATTACTGATCTAACACCTGAGCTTCTCATTCATAGATCATCGGTGGGGCCCGAGAATGAGCATTCCTAAGAGGTTCCCAGACACTGCTGGTCCAGGGACTACACTTTGGGAATTTGTCTAGGGGAATTAGATCAAGAAGGGATTGGGGGGAGGCTCGTTTCGAAACCACTCCTTTCCTTAGTCCATTGGAGGCAGAAGGGATGGAGGATAGTTTGTCTTCCTTCTCACTCTACTTGGGTCCCTGATTAGGTTAGATTTTTTTGTTTTTTTACAGATTTATTTATTTACCGCCCCACCTCCCATTTGTCTACTTTCTATGTCCATTTGCTGTGCGGTCTTTAGAATCTGTTTGTCTTCTCTCTCTAGGCGGCACCAGGAACCGATCCTGGGACCTTCCAGAGTGGGAGAGAGGCACTCAATCCCTTGTGCCACCTCAGCTCCCTGGTCTGCTGCATCGTCTCTCCTCTGTGTCTCTTTTTGTGGCGTCATCTTGCCACGCCAGCTCTCCTGCATGGGCCAGCTCTTTGCTCAGGCCAGCTCGCTGCGCGGGCCAGCTTGTCAGTTTAGGCTTTGAAATCTCGTCATTGCTCTGTGTGGCTGGCCATCTGGTTAGTCTGAAGGCAGCAGGCATCTTGATCCTCTGTTCTCTGGAATATTCTTATCTACTTGTTTGTTCTCCTTAAGGAGCAGTATAAAGGTCAGATCAGAGTCTAAACGTTTCAGAAGCATCCCTGACACCACAGAGACAGATCTTCTTGCTCTAGTTGTAAGCGCTCCAGAGCTCCCTGGGTCCCATTTCAATAGTAACATATGGGTAGTTGTACTTTGGTAAAAATCAATCTGTACATGAAATAAATATAAAAATCAGCACAGATGCATCGATTGTAAGATTATCCTAGAGAAGGGAACATAATTTCATCTTTCTGGCCTCTTTGTTTAGCAGCATGCCTGACAGATGATGGTGAGCCATGAATGTTGGTTGATTTCAAATATTCACTTATTCATTCATTCACAACCAAGCCCTATGCTAGGTGTTAGAGATAGACACAGTCCCTGCCTCGTGGAGTTTAGGGCAGCTAGAGGAGATGCAGACAAGTTAATGGAATTTCCTTAAGTTAGGTGATAGGGGGAGCACAAGGTACTATGGAAATGCTTAACCTAGAGATGTCAGGAAGGCTCCCTGAAAGAAGTGGCATATACGATGGGGGAGGTGGATAAGGGGTGGGGCAGACAAGGGAACCAGGTAGAGTTTTCTAGATAGAGACATGGCATATGTAGAGGCTCCAAGGTGAGAGAGAGTAGACACATTCCCTGGTAAGTATGGGGTGGCACTGGGACTAAATCCTAAAGGCCCTGTGGGGATGAACGAGCAGTCACTTTTAGGGGACGTTAAGAAGATTTCTGAGGGATTTATGAGAATTAATCTAATCCCCAAGTTTGGGGAGCCTCTCTAGGATGATGAATGATTTCTGTTTCAATGGTTTCTGTTTGTAGGTCCTGGTCCCCAGATTTTCACTTCCTCCCACCTGTTGAGCTTCGAGGCCTGGGTAAACCTGTTTGGATCAAGAAAGTAGCTTGTTGAACTCTTCACCATCAAAGAGCATTCTTGGAACAAAAGTGACAAGTCTATTGCAACGTGGTTTGAGAAGATATTGTGCCCCAAATGGCTGTCGAAATGCCCAGATATACTTTAGTGTTGATGACTTTGGCATCCGTAGAGAGGCACAAAGAGTTTTCTGTGGCCTCTGTTTGCAGGCCTGGCATTGAGGCTCAGGCTAATGTCTCTGTGACTCCAGGCAAGTTGCTGAGCTTTTCGGCATCTCCCTTTTTATAGTTACGAAACGGGGCTCGGCTCTGCCTCTAGGAGCCTCCTGGGAATATGGTGTATGGGAATGAGATGATGTCTGTGAAAGCACTGGACTCCTGCAGGCAAAATTCAACCATCCAGGATGTTGATTTTTAAAAGCATTTAGTTGTTGGTGTGGCAATGACTACTGCTTTTTTTTTCACTCTTGACTCGGTATCTGGTTTATTTCCGTAAAAATACCTCCTATTTGGTTTTCCTTTTTTAAGTTTTATTTATTTATTTATTTTTCCTTAATCCTCCCTGCCCCTCCATGGCTTCCTTGTCTGTTTGTCTTCCTCAGGAGGCACTGAGGAACCCGGGACCTCCCACATGGGAGGCGAGTGCCCAACCACTTGAGCCACTTCTGCTCCCTCTTACTTGTTTTTATATAAACTTTCTTCTATCCCAATTGTACAGAGAATAGTATGTTCAGAGACTTGAGGTTAATAAAACTTCCCAAATAGGAAGAGAATGGGCTGAACACAATGAAATTTTTTTTAAAGTTAATTTTTAGTATACTTGGGAAAACTGCAACTTTCCCCCTAAAAGTTTGTGTTTATGTGAGACGTGCATATAGTCTCAGAAACACTTTGATTCCCTTACATTCCATTTAAAAATACTTTTTCTTTGCACGCTTGAGATTCCCCTTCTTCTTTCTTCATCAGGTAGTGCCCCCTTTGAAGGTCTTTGGTCTTGTTTAAACTTGAAGACTGAATACCTTACTCTATCCTGATAGGCTTGTTTTGCTTTTTTTGTTTTTGTTTTTTTGCTTAGGTTTTCTCCTGTTGCAGCTGATCTGGATTTTCTCCCTTTCATTTTTGGCTTTGTTTGACCCTAAGAAATAATTAATATCAAACTGGCTGAAGATATCTGCAGGAGAGGCTGGGAGAATTTTCTAGTTGCTTTGGGCATTCTGTTTCCCAGGCTGACCCATTTTTGCCTTGCAGAGATGACAGAAACTCACAAGTCTGAGAGACAGAGTTTTTTCATGAGATTTCCCTTTTTGCATGTTTTGCCATTTTGAAGAATGGCATGGAAAGGAGAGAAATGAAATTCTGCCTTAAAATGTAATACATGTGCTCCAAGCAAGAAAAATGAAGCTACTAATTCCAAGTGGTTTAAGCCAAATGCAAATTATAATTCTTGGCTAAGAAAAGATGTAACCTCAGGTTTTTTGTTGTTTTCTTTTTTTTCAATCCTAAGGTCCAATGTATAGATTCCTAAAGGGAAGCAAATTGCCTTTAATCAGCGATTTACTTTGGACTCTCTGAGATAGGCTCATCTTGAAAGGCATCACCTCTTCTGAGCCTGTCACATATTAAAGGTGTGTGCCCAGATGTCAGCACCAGCCTCCTAAGTGATTTCCTTGACTTTTGTCCTGCTTCCTCTGGGTCGTCCTTCCAACTACTACCCTGGCTGTATTTCCCAAACAAACAGAACCTATTATGTTATGCTCCTGCTCAATAACCTTCAGTGACTCCCAAACACCCATCGAATGATTCTAGACTCCCTAGCATGTCATTCAACTCCCTCCACTGTCCCTAATGTCCACTGCTGTAGCCAAGATCACCTTCTACCACACCTGCCAAGCCCCCTCCCCGCCCCGTGTTTCCATGTATTTTTCAGCACTCAGCCCTAAGAGACCTTCCTCTCTGGAGTGCTCTCTGTCTTCTAAAGAGGACTAGGGAACCTTTCCTGTGGGCTTCAGTTGCACCATGCCTGCTTCATAGCATGTATCACCTCCACTTGCAATTCTTTTTTTTTTTTTTTTAAAGATTTTATTTATTTATTCATTTATCCCCCCCTTGCTGCTCGTGCTCGCTGGGCCAGCCAACCACGCCGCGTGGGCAGGCCCGCCCTCACCAGGAGGCCCCGGGAACCGAACCCGGGGCCTCCCATATGGCAAACGGGAGCCCTACTGATTGAGCCACAGCCGCTTCCCAACTTGCAATTCTTTGTTTACACCTCCACAAGTCCTACCAGGCTATGCGGAATATGAGGGAAAGGACATGTCTGATTCTGAATCTGGTTCTGAATCTGGGTCTGGTTCAGAGCTGGTAATCAATAATTTTCTTTTGAATCAATGAATCAATGAATGGGAGGAGGTGGGGACAGCACAGAGGGGAGAGTTTATTAATAAATGTGAAAGCATCTCATTACAAGGGGGGCCTTAGTGTGACTTCCAAAACAATGCTTTAAGAAGTGTACTTAGGGAAGCGGATGTGGCTCAAGAGATTGAACTTCCACCTACCACATGGGAGGTCCTGAGTTCAGTCCCCGGTGTGTCCTAAAGAAGATGCGCAAGACAGCAAGCTGACGCAACGGGTTGGTGCAGTGAGCTGACACAAAAAGATAATGTAACAAAGAGACACAAGGAGGAAAACACACTGAAAGACACAACAAAGCAAGGAGTGGAGGTGGCTCAAGTGATTAGGCACATCCTTCCCACATGGGAGGTTACAGGTTCAGTTCCAAAAGAAGATAGAGCACACAACAAATGGCGGGGGGTGGGGGGAGTAAATAAATAAATAATAAGTCATAAAAAAAAAAGAAGCGTACTTAGTCAGATTGGTGATGTCTGAGCCAGTGTTTTTCTGGATCTTTCAAGGAATCTTGAATCCCTAGGTGAAAAAAGCAGCAGCGACAAAAAGTTTGAAACACTAGGAAAATGAATATTTGGAGATGTGGGAATATTTTGGAATACTGTGAGAATATGCTGAATTTCAAGATGAAGCTGTCTGGATTTTATGATTTGAAAAAATCACATGAATTGCCAGAGCTCTAAGAGAGGATACTCAGGGGATAAAGCAAAAGGTATCTCCAAGCTTGGTCACCAGGAGTGATCAGGCCAAGAAGATCATGGTCTGATTTCGGTCCTTTAATTTTTAGTTTTTCATTAGATTGCTACCTTATTGAAGTCAAAGATAATGTGCAAATTTAAAAATTATTCTAATTGGAAGAATGATGTCTATGTGTTGTCAAAAATAATGCAGACGTGTACAGAATAAAGATGAAAATCCCCCCTCTTGGGGCTACCACTACTTCTACAGTATGTTTATGTGAATTGGAAAAAGACACTTTACTGGCTGCCACAAAATTGTACAATAATAAATATACACATCCCTGGTCTCCAGAGGATGAATGCACCGTGCTCAAACCACATACCCGTCCGTATATGGTAGCTCTGCCTCTTCACGCCTCCCTCAACATACTTCCTTCCTCGGATGTGGCCATGTTCTTTCCCATTGTCATATTTGCAGGCATGTACATGTGTGTGTGTGCACATATAAACATATTTTTATGTACTCACAAGCATAGGGACTAAGAGGAGAGCGAAGACGGGGTTTATAGAAATGAGGCCATATTTTACATACTTTTGGGTCACTTGTTTTTCTCCCCTTGACAACGTAGCTTGGACATTATTTCCTATCAGTTTCCATAAGTAACTCACTCTATCTAGTGGTGTCGTGATATCCCATAGCATGGCTGGGCCGTACTTTCTTGAATCATTCCCAAACACGGAGCTTGTGACCAATTGTTCCTTATATCACGCCAGGGATGCAACACATGTGACTATTCTGTACTAAAAGTTCACACATCTAGGTCAAAGGGAACTGGATTTTGTCTAAAAAGTCTGTTGCAAATTACACTCCCATTCCCGCACATGTTCACTGATGGTGGATGCTATCAATCTTTGACATTTCTACCAGTTTGATGGAGGAAATGGCATCTTGTTTTTTTTTTTAATTTCAATGAAACCTTTATTACCGGCCGGGGCGCACTCCCTAGTGAGAGTGGCACCTAACGTCCGGTGACTGCAGTTTTTATAGAACTCCTTCCCGCGTGGCCAATTCTATAGCAACCAAAAAACAGGATTGTTTAAATCATCATACATATTTCTATAGGCATCTTGTTTTAATTTTAATTTTCCTAATTACTAGTGAGGTTGAGCATCTTTTCATATATTTATTAGCCTCTTGTGTTTCTTCTGTGAAATGCATGTGTCTATCCTTTGGATTTTTTTTTTTTTTTTTTTAAGGAGGTATCAGGGATTGAACCCAGGACCTCATACATGGGAAGCAGGCACTCAACCACTTGAGCTACATCTGCTCCCCTCCCTTGGGTTTTACTATGAATTGTATTGGAATCATTTATTACTTTATCTTGTTTCCAACATATACGTAGTTTCTGTTTATGCATTGGAAATAAATGACGAAGGAAGAGTGGGAGACAATGCAGTAAATTAAGATCACAGAATTTTTGAGCTGAAAAGGGTCGTGGAGATTGTGCTTTATTTTACAGATGAGAAAACCAAGGTCTCAAGAGACGAAAGAGGTCTCATAGCTGGTTAGCACCAGATCTGAAAATCAATTCTACTTCAAGTAATTTTTTCCCCCTGGCTGTCATCCTTCAGGAAATGAAGAATTCCATTGATTATTCTTTTCTGGGTACTGTCTCTTCCAAGAAAATCTCCATTCATTTAACAAAAAGCGAATGCAAATCTGTCTATGAAGGGGAGCGGGTAAGTTTTATTTGTGCATGGAAATGGCTCTCAAGAGACCTAGCACCAGGCAGAAAGCTAAGCACCACTTCTTAGACGTATTAATGGGTGAAAATGAGTAGGGTCAGGATGGTGATTACCTGCAGGGAAGACAGGTTTTGTGGGGCAAGGGACATGGGTCAACTCGTGAGAGAAAGGGAAAGTATAGGGAGTTCAGGACACTTACTTTAAAAAAATAAAATAAAATAAAACAAAATAAAATAAAATAAAATAAAATAAAATAAAATAAAATAAAATAAAATAATAAAATAAAATAAAATAAAATAAAATAAAATAAAATAATAAAATAAAATAAAATAAAATAAAATAAAAATAAAATAAAATGCTGCTAATAGGTCCATGTGAAGCTCACAGTGGCTGGGCTTCTTTTTCTTTTCTGTTTTCTATTCCTTTCCAAATCTATAGTATGGCATCCACAGAAATCATCTCATTCAGAAACTTCCTTCCTACCATTCTTGACTTAAAAACAAAGAAACTCGCATCATCTGGGGGTGTGCTTTCAGATACACAAAGTATTTGGCGAAGTGCAAAGAAGACAGAATATGAATCTTCTTTTAAGGAAAAAAAAAAAAAAACCTTTATGAAGGGTCTGGTGAAAAGTCAGTCTTTAAGTCAGTTAACAGACCAAAGCAGGAGGGACTCCAGATTCAGCTCAGAAGTGTTTCAGAGACTTTCCTCAGCGCTGGGGAAAGAAGACATGCCTGTCAAAGCCACCGAGAGGCGAACACCAGTGTCTTAGGCTGTGCACAAAGATGGAATTAGAGGTGGGTGAGTGTTTTCTTCGTGAAGCAATGGTCCAAAGAAGAGAGGCAGGATGGATGGGAGCAGGGACGCTTCCGGGCCTGCTAACTCCGCCCAGCAGTGTAGCCTGTGGGCCATGCTAGCTACCGGCCCCCATTGGGCAGGAATTTGGAGACATGAAAAGAGTTATTATCTAAATACTTGTCTGCAGCACTGGGAATGAAGGTTTCCCTGAATTCTCAGCAGCTTGTAGATCCACCACCTGCCCTTCTCTAAATCACGGGGCCATCACAACTATTTGAGAGGACTATGTGTTTTCCTGGGGGTGGCCAGCTATCCCTGCTGGCCTGGGACTGAGGGGTTTCAGTGCTAAATCCAGGAAAGTCCCAGACAAAGCCAGATGGTGGATCACCTTCAGGGAGTAACCAAGGTTTTGTAACAGAGGCTATTTCTGTAAATCAACAACATCCAACATCAGTGTCATAGCTTAAAGCCCAACAGACAAGAATGAGCTAACAGAGAACTTAACTTTGAAATAAAAGAGAAACATTGTAGAGTAGGTACATACACACTAAGGAAATTGCCCTTCACCCCAAATAAATAACATCTCGTACATAACTAAACTGTGCTCTTTATCTCCTCCACACAACCTTGTTTAAGAAACAAATCTGCTAGCCACTGGGCTGGGCTGAGCTTTTTGGGTGGAGGAGAATCGTCCAGTGCCTGGGGCAGGGTTGTCTACCTGGGCTGCCCACTAGAATCATCCAGAGAGTTAAAAAAAAAAAAAAAAAAAAAAAAAGTCATGGTGTACAACCAGACCCCATAAATCAGAATTCCCAAACGGGATTGTTAAATGCTCCAGCAGGGGATTGTTAAATGCTCCAGAGGTGATTGTAATGTGCGGACAGGTTGAGAAGCGCTTGCCCAGGTAAGAAAAAGGTTCTTTACTTGTCTCACAGGTGGAAGGATTTCAGAAATGAATATCCAATATAACACCTGTTGTCCTGATATGTTTGTTATGTCTGAGAAATTCATCTATGCTGTGGCAGGTATCAGAAGTTTGAGCTTTTTCAATGCTGTATAGTATTCTGTTATATGAATAAACCATAATGTATTTACCCATCTACTATTTTTTTTTAAGATTTATTTATTTATTTCTCCCCCACCTCATTGTTTTGTGCTCACTGTCTGCTCTTTGTGTGTTCTTCTGTGTCTGCTTGTCTTCTCTTTAGGCAGCACTGGGAACCCATCTTGGGAACTTCCGGAGTGGAGAGAGGTGCTCAATCCCCTGCGCCACCTCAGCTTCCTGGTCTGTGGTGTCTCTTATTGTCTCTCCTCTGGGTTTCTCTTTGTTGCGTCATCTTGCTGCACCAGCTCTCCATGTGGGCCAGCACTCCTGCACAGGCCAACACTCCGTGCGGGCCAGCCTTTCATGTGGACCAGCTTGCCTTTTCACCAGGATGCCCTGAGAATTGAACCCTGGACCTCCTGTACGGTAGACAGGAGCCCAATCGCTTGAGCCACATCTGTTTCCCACGGGTCTACTATTGATGACAATTTGGCTATTAGAAATAAAGCTTCAAGTGTTGGAGAGGATGTGGAGAGATAGGAACACTTCTTCACTGTTGGTGGGAATACAGGATGGTACAACCACTATGGAGGACTGTTTGGCAGTTCCTAAAGAAGTTGAATATAGACTTGCCACGTGACCCTGCAATACCACTACTGGGTATATACCCAGAAGAACTGAGAGCAGTGACACGAACAGACATCTGCACACCGATGTTCATAGCCACATTATTCACCATTGCCAAAAGTTGGAAACGACCCAGGTGTCCATCAACAGATGAATGGATAAACAAACTGTGGTCTATTCACACGATGGAATATTATGCAGCTGTAAGAAGAAATGAAGTCATAAATCATATGGCAACATGGATGAACCTGGAGGACATTATGTTGAGTGAAGCAAGCCAGACACAAAAGGACAAATACTGTATGAATGCATTACTATGAACCAAATATATTGTGTAATATATTGTTTGATTCACAAAAAACAAAAACAAAAAAACAAAAAACAAAACAACAACAAAAAAATTTACAGGTATCCATTACATTTAATTGAGAAATGTATATATTTATTCATCTGTGTTTACTTTTTAGTTTTTAATTGCTTATGTTTTCAATTATTAAATGTACAAAATAAAGTTAAAAAAAAGAAATAAAGCTTCTATAAACATTCTTGTACCTGTCTTTTGATGCACATATGCATGAGCTTTTCTTGGGTCTACACCCCTTAGGAGTTTCACAACTGGTTGCTTTGCATCCATCGTCAGGCACTGTGACTGGATCCCTTCAATCTCTGATGTGTGAGGAAGACCTGGGAGAACCTGCTTTTGGCTCTAGCCTCTAGAGAGAACCAGCATTCCACTCAGTGCTCATCAGAGGTTGTAGGATGACAGAGCGATTCAGGGGTGGGGTGTGGGGTGGATTCCAGTCAGCTTGGGTATTGGGGAGGGAGCATCTTGGAGGAGTCTGAAGTGACACTCCAGAGACATTTGTGTTTGTATTTTCAGCCTTCGATTGTGGAAAATTGCAAACAAATACAAAAGTAGAGTAACAGAATGAAGAGCCTAAAACAAGCTTCATGGGAAATGGATGTGGCTCAAGCAATTGGGCTCCCATCTACCATATAGGAGGCCCAGTGTTTGATTCCCAGGGCCTCCTGGTGAAAGGTAAGCTGGCCCACGCAGAGTGCTGGCCTGCACAGAGAGCTGGTGCAGCAAGATAATGCAACAACAAGAGACACAGAGGAGAGACAATGAGACAACCTTCATGTACCCATTACTCGACCTCAACTACCTTCAATTTATGGCCAATCTTTTTTTATCTATGCTCTTACCTACTTTTTCCCACCCTATGTTTATTTCTGAAGCAAACTTCAGACATCATATAATTTCATCTGTAAGATTTGAGTATTTATCTTTCAAAGATTAAGGTCTCTCCTGAAAAAAAAAAAAAATCTCAATTTCATTAGGATGCCCCCAAACATTCACTGTAATTTCCTTTTAGGAGTCAGTGTTTACGTTTCCTCAATTGTTTTGTAAGACAAATATTATTATTAATTTTAGGGCAGTTTTGATGTGGGATCCAAATAAGGCTGACATGGTATCTTTGGCACATTAGGTTTTAATCTACAGATTCCCCTTCCTCTTTTGTTTCCTTGTAATTTTTCTATTTGTGGTGGTGGTTGAAGAAAGCAGATCATTTTTCCTGTGGCGTTTCCCACAGTCTTTATCTTGCTGATTATATCTCCAGCACATTGTTGAGCAGTGTTGCTCTGGCACGTGGATTTCTGTAAGTAGGTGGAGTGATCTGATCAGATTCAGTTTTGTTCGTGTTGGCCCACAACATGTCCGGACAGCGGCGTTGTCCCCTCTCTGACCTTGTCTCCTACTGCCCTCCCTTTGTCTCAGCCTCTCTGACCTTGGACATTCTAGGTATGCTCCCTCCACAGGGCCTTTGTACTGGCTGTGCTCTCTGTCTGCAACATTCTTCCCCTGATAGCCACTTGGCCAACCCTCTCATCCTTCAAGTCTTTGCTCACATTTTCTTATCTTCCTAAAGCCTGCCCTGGCCACCTATTGGATACGTATATTATCCTCAGACCAACATTCCCAGTCCTTCTGACCTGGCTTTGTATCTTTTATCCCCCATAGCACCTTCACCTCCTCATACACTACATCATTTTATGTTTATTATCTCCACTCGATTGTGAGCTCCACCAGGGAGGGTACTTTGTTTTGTTCAAGTGCATAGAATGTCACCTGACATATGGCCAGGAAGTTTGTGTTGGATGAATTAAAGAAACGGGGAGAACTCTTCTTCTGCTTGTGAAGATGATAACAACAAATCTTTATGGAATACCCTTTCTGTACCAGATAAGCTATGTGCTTAATGCTTAGCTTATTTCACCATCACAATAGCCCAGGAGGTAGGTCCTGTTACAACTTGCCTTCTACAAACAAGTGTGGTGGGCATGGAGATGTGCCACCAGTTTCCCCTTCTAGGAAGAGCTTGTGCCCTCAGCTGCTGGGAGTGCAGCCAGCAGCTGGCTTCTAGCAGTCAACCTCCTTGGAGTTTGCCCCAGCTGCAGAGTGCCTCCTTATTCGATGTCACAAGCACCTGGGATGTCTGAAACCAAAGACTGATAAGGGCCCAGCCACCTGGCCAATGAGGCCCAACTCTGATGGAGCATGTGTGCTCCTGAGTTTCCCACGGGGTGGGCTGAGGCTTTGTCAGGCTTGCGTTGCAGCTCAGCTTCTCTCTCTGCCCAGTCCTGCTTCTGCAGGTGTTGATTCCTAATAAATACCCTGCACGCCAAACTCCACCTCAGCATCTCCATCTGGCAATACCAAATCTCAACAGTTAGAATGGCTTCTCCAAGGTGGCAGTCTAGTAGGTGGTAGAGCAGAGCTCTTCCTGAGTGGTGGTCTCTTTGACGGTGTGTTGTCTCTAGGCGTACCACGCAGTCCAGATCCCGAATGTGGGCGAGGATCATCAGCACCATGGCTCAGCCCTCTTCTGGGTTTAGCCTGCTTTTGTGAGACAGCCTAGTGACATTTAACCTGCTTCTATGGGAAACCAGGTGCTTAGTCACAAATGGCTAACTTTCATGGCATGGTGGGAAGACTAGTGGGAGATTTTCTGTCCAGAAGCGTGATGCTTTGAAGATTGGGCAATCGGTCAAGGAATGGAAGGAGGGCTGGGCTGGGATGAAGGGAGGGGTAGGATGTTAGAAGGTCAGGGAGGGGCCTTCCATGGACAACCCAGATGCCTCTCAGTCTGTTGGGCAACCTGAGCCTCTGGGCTTCTTAAGGAGAGAATGACTTGATGGGACTGATGCTTGAGCAAGATAAAGACAGTGCATGGGGTGAGCTGGGGGAGGGGAAGCCTGGAGGCCTGCAAGCCAGGTATACCAGCACCATCGGGAGCAGGGATGTGGGCTCAGGCTGGTCTGGGGACATCAAAGACAGAGAGTCAGGGACAGAGTCAAGAGACATCATCAGAGGAAAAACACCATCACCGTGGAGTGAGGGACAAAGGAAGGAGGAGTGAATTAAAGACAAATTCCATGCCACTGAGCACGAAAGCATACTTAATTTTACTAGTAATCTAAGAAGTGTAAATGACCATAACTATAAGATTCCATTTCACCTCTCAGGATGCCCTTCTCATTGGCCAGGCTTTTAAAAGTAATATTTTAGGTAATCTAAGCACCTCTTAAAATATATTTATGTATATATAAATAACATTTTTGTAAGCAAATGCACATATATGCATATATATTTATATATCATTTTATATATAAAATGTATTGTGAAAATTTTGATTTTTACCCCCAATAAAAATAAATTAAAAAAAAAAAAGTTTGGGGAAACAAATCAATTTTTTAATTCATATTAATAAAGCATACAATTTATCCAAAGTATATAATCAAAGGTATTTGGTATAATTACATAGTTATGCGTTCATCACTTCATTCATTATTAAAGCATTTTCATTATTTCAATAAAATAATAATAATAAACAAAACACAGACAAAAAAATAGGGTGGGTTGGGGGAAAAATACACCAAATGTAAGGTAGGGACTATAGTTAGTAGTAAGTTTTTGACGATGCTCCTGCATAGTTTGTAACAAATGTTTCACAATGCAAGGTGTTGTTGGAGGGGTGATATATGGGACCCCTGTATGATGTAATGCATGTTTATTTTGTAAGTTCACAACTTTTACTATACACTTAATGTTTATTGTTCACGTATGAATAATATACTTCAGTAAAAATATATTTAAAAAAAGTTTAGGGGGTCGGCTGTGGCTCAACTGGTTGGGCGTCCGTCTCCCATATGGAGGGACCCGGGTTCGATCCCCGGGACCTCCCGGTAAAAAAAAAAATAAAAAAAATAAAAAAAATAAAAAAAGTTTAGGGAAATGAACATTCTCTCTTGTGGGATCAGTACAACCTTTGTAGATGGCCATTTCAAAATACCTTAAGGAAATGGTGTTCTTTGATGCTCTGATTTCGGCAAAGTTAACTATGTGGGGAATGAGCAAAGAGGTGAAAGGGATCGTGTGTCTGAAGGTGGGTGTCCCTGTAGTCTTTGCTTTCATTGCTTGGAGCTTTTGGTGGCCTCAGGACCATAAGCTTTACCCTTATCTCCTGGTCTCCATGGGTTGATCCATCCTATATGTTCCCATAACATTGGCACTTTTTGTTTGTAAATCACAAGCATCACTCTGTAATCTGTTTATGCTTTGCTCTCCCCCATGAGATTTTAGGATCCTCAAGGTCAGGGCGGTGGGATGACCCTGAGTATTTCCCTGATGCCTTGTTTAGCTCATGCCTTGATAAAATATTTGATGAGTGAATGCTTGAAGTAGTTGGCAACAACGTCTTTCCAAATCTGGCTTCTAGAATTCAACAAAACCCATGGGTGACAAGTATGAGTGTACAAGGATATCAGCACAGGGCAGTGATGGTTCAATGATTTTAGTCCATTTTTATCAATGACTCTTAGAACAAGGAGTTCTGGATTCTATTGCTCAGCTAGAGTCCTGCCTATAAGGCTTTACTCCCTGTTTAAGTATGTATGTTCTTCTGGTTCTGATTTTTTTTTTTTTTTTTTTTTGAGGTACCAAGGCCAAGGATTGAACCCTGGACCTCGTATGCAGGAAGCTGGCGCTCAACCACTGAGCCACATTGACTCCCCTGAGGTGATTTTTTTTTCTTTTCTATTTTATATATTTTAATGACCTTTTTTTTCAATTAAAAAAAATTTTTTTTTTAAAGATACGTAGATCACATAAATGTTACACAAAAAATATAGGGATTGCCACATGCCCCACTCCCCACACCTCCCACACCCTCCCACATAAACAACATCCTTCATTAGTGGGGCACATTCATTGCAATTGATAAACGCATCCTGGGGCTTTGCCACTGACCATGGACCATAGTTCACATTGTAGGTTACACTCTCTCCCATACTGTTCTGCATGTTATGGGATGATATAAAATGGCCTATATCTGTTGTTGGAATGTCATTCAGGATGATTCCCAAGTCCCGAAAAAGCCCCCATATTACACCTGTTTTTCCTTCTCCCTGCCCTGAGAGCCTCCAGTGGCCACTGCCTCCACATCAGTGTTGTAATTTCTTCTATTGCTAGAATTACAATATGTCTATAGTAGAATACCAGTAAGTTCACTCTAGTCCATAGTTCT
Source organism: Tolypeutes matacus (assembly GCA_026826555.1). Lineage (NCBI taxonomy): Eukaryota > Metazoa > Chordata > Mammalia > Cingulata > Chlamyphoridae > Tolypeutes > Tolypeutes matacus. Next base: position 10,543,798 of record JAKSZT010054399.1, read on the forward strand.
TTCCTAAATCCTGAGGATTTTGGGATGGTGATGTTCACACCACCTCTCATTGAGAGGGGGCTTCGATCCCATATAGCCGATGGATGGGACTCTCTTGCTTGCAGCTGTTGGCTCTCTAGTTTCCTTGGTATGGTCATTGACAATCTTCACCTCCTTGTTATTTGTCCTGGGTGAGTCCAATGAACTGGAGAGTAGGTGTTGTAACTCTGCTGAGGCTCCAGGCCCAGCTGACACATGGACAGCCCAAAGATTCCAGTTTCTTCGACGTATACCTACAATCTCCAGCACCAAGTATAGGTTTAAATAGAAGGAACAGATGAGCCATGTGTAGGGAAGCCATAATTGAGTCCAACTCTGCCACTTTCAGGAGCACAAACTCCAAAGTAGAGCCCATTGGCAAGGCACCAAACTCTGGAGCTATCTGTCCTGACCATAGGACCTAGGTGTCTCCAGAGCCCTCAGGAACCCTACTATTTAGGGTAGTATCCACTTTGGTAATCTATGAAATCCTGCTGATATGTGCATAAGCATTACCTCTAGTATGACCTTCTGACTCACTTTGAAGTCTCTTAGCCATATAAACTCATTTGTCTTTGCCTTTCCCCCCTTTTATTCAAGGTATTTTTCCAGTTGCATTACTAGTTGGTGCTTAGTAGTAATCCCTCGGTGCCGGGGAGGCTCATCCCCGGGAGTCATGTCCCACACTGGAGGGAAGGTAATGCATTTATATGCTGAGTTTAGCTTAGAGAGAGGCCACATTTGAGCAACAAGGGCACTCTCAGGAGGCAACTCTTAGGCACCCCACAACCCTAGGCTAAGTTTCAATTTCAAGAGCAAAGGCTCATAAGCATAGTCATTATTATCAAGGGCCCATCAATGGATCATCCTCCTTCACCAGTCATTGCCCCTGCACTTGGGGGACTGTTGCTGCTCCATTAGAGAAAGTGGCAGAGCTCTCCAGGATGGGAATTCAATATTCTCTCGGTTATTGTGTGAGTCTCCACCCACTGTGACAATGCCTTGTGAATATTTGAACGTATTTATATACCTTATATGTATGCCCAGGTGAACTTCCTCCGATGTATCCCCCATCACTGACACCACACACCAGTGATCCTCCCCTGCCACAGTTGTAACCCTTTTGTGATCCAAAGCTTCTTCAAAAATGAAGCCAATAAAACAGCCAAATAAATAGAAAAATGAAATAATAATAATAGGTTTACTCTTCTTTTATCCAGATATATTCTCTTAGAATTACCCTGTAAGTGACCACATCTCAAATGACTACCAATTTCATTGGCCTGTAATTTTCTATTCAAATTTGAATATGCAGATTTTTTGCCTAGATTACTCAGATATCATAAACTCTCTGTTTGGTACCAGCTATATTTTTTCCCATTAGCTAAGTCTCTAATTTATTGAATAAAAGCTGTTTTGAAGGTAAAAAAAAAAAAAAGGTTTAAACATAAGAAATAAAATAGATAAAAATAAAAATAAACCTAAAACTAAAATAAAATTAAAAGATTGGGATATTGAAAAATAATGAAAAATATTAAAAAAATTTTTTTGACATTTTGCCTTTCATCACTGTAATATCTGTACAGTGACATTTTCTTCCATTTATCCCCCAGTGTCTTAACTGTTTTTCATTTTGTTTTCAAGGAAGTTTTAGGTCACAGTAAAGTCACATACAGAATACAGGGGACTCCCATATACCCGACATCCTCCCTTTTCCCCCTTTCTCGTATAAATACCTTTTTATATGTGGATAGTACCTTTGTTACAACTGATATACAAATTGTGAAACATAGCTAATAACCATGATCAATGGTTTACATTATGATTTACATTTTAGACTGTACACTTTTATAAATTTTGATGATATTTAACAAGGCCTGTGTCCATCACTGCAAGATCACGTAGAACATTTCCATTGCCCATAAAATACCCCCTATTCCGTCTATTCTATTCCTCCCTTCTCCTCCCCTTGGGGCCAACGGCGACCCCCTGGCTTTACTCCTTAGAAGACAAGATTCATAGCTACTTGCAACAACACTGAGGTTTTGACACACTGGTTTGTCCTCCCCTATTAGGAACAGATAGGGTCTGTCAAGAGACTCCTGCCCCTCTGTTGGAGAACATATCAGTACTCCCCAGGATGGGAGTCCAACTCCCTCCTGCTCATTATGTGGGTCTCCACCCACTGATACAACACATTATGACAAAATGATCACTCACACACTCCCTAGAAGCCTGCTCCAGGTGCACCCTGTCCCACACGCCACTCCATCCAACACCCTAAACCAGTAACCCTTCCTTGTCATATTGCCATAAAAGCGTTCCCAAGTTTGTACTTTCAACCACATACCCACCAATCCCCTGTGTTCACCCGGTCCCTCTCCCAACACTCCCCCCCGTTTCTTTCGTTTGTTTGCTTTTTTGTTTTTAGGAGGCACCGGGGACCGAAACCGGACTTCCCATGTGGGAAGCAGGTGCTCAACTGCTTGAGCTACGTCTCCTTCCCTGACTGGTATTTTCCTTAGGTCCAGGCTGAACTTCCTTCCAGCTCATTTAATCACCGATCCCCAGATCTAGGACAGGTTATAGAACTAACCCTTTCTTTCTTTGATTTGGCCTCCTTTGGCATATTTAGGCTCCTCATTTTTCTTTGTTTTCTTTTACTGGGAGGTCCCGGGGATCGAACCCAGGTCCCTCCATATGGGAGACAGACGCCCAACCATTTGAGCCACATCCACCCCCCTAGGCTCCTCTTTGATCTATCGTTTCATGGATGTTGGAGTGCCCCTTGAAGAATCTTCCCTTGTTTACCCAATTGCAATCAATTCTTAACAATAAACTACCTTTTACCAGAGTTCTTCAGAAATGAATATAGATATTCTGAAGGCTGTGTTGTGACTACGTCAAAGAGGAGGTGGAAGAAGTTTTTTAACTTATAGAGAGTAGGTATCACTTTGTTGAAGAAGTGGAAACCACTTGTTTGTAGAATTTGCTAAAGAGAGGACAGGGTTGATTTTTTCTGGGGATGGCAAAGCACTTTACGTTGAATGAAAGAGAGAGATGATGGAGAAATCTGAAGATAGTCAGTACATATATGATATCTTGCATTTTCCCAGTTCTTTTTTTTTTTTTTTAAGGAGGCACTGGGGATCGAACCCAGGACCTTGTACATGCGAAGCAGGTGCTCAACCACCGAGCTACACCCAACCCCATCCCAGTTCTTTTTTTTTTTTTTTTTTTTTAAACTTTATTTTGTATTTTTAATAATTGAAAACATAAGCAATAAAAAACTAAAAAGTAAACACAGATGAATAAATATATATCCTGGGCCAGCTATTTCACACCTGCTGCTTATTTAACTGACTTTCCTAATCTACACACAACCAGCAGAGCCCAGGTCTTCTACACCTAGTGTCTGTCCTTTTGCACCCAGCAGACTTCTCAAGTACATGAGAGATCATCATTACCCATGGGAGGGAGGGAAGAGGAGGACTGGTAGCTTAGGAAGAAAGGACGCTGAGAGAAATCATGGTGGGAAATTAGCCCAAGGACAGAAAGCACGTCCATGGAGGCTGAGACAACTCGTGTTGGACTTCATTAGTCTGAAGTGGATCAGATTCTTCTGTTCCATCTTATTGTGCTATAAACTCTGGACAGAAGCAAGAAGGCACGTGGGTGAATTTGTGGAGAGTCAAGGAGAGTAGGAAGTTTATGACAGATATAGGGCAGTGGTTCTCAAACTTAAGTGGGCATCAGAACCACCTGTAGGGCTCATTAAGCACAGATTGCTGTGCCTTCCCCCCATGCTTTCTGATTTGGGGAGGGGGTCTGGAGCGTTTTTCCTGACTAACAAGGTCCCAGAGGATGGTGAAGGTGCTGGTCTGGGGACCTTCCTTTAGGAATCACTGGAGAAGTACCTGGCCACAGACCCCCTGAAGGAAAATGAGGTTAGTTGGAGCCAGAGTGGGCTGATTCTCCAAGCACCTTTTATGATGAAGTGTAGGGTGTGAACAGCTTAAAAGCAGGGAAGAGTGACAGTTGGGTGGACTGAAAGTGGTACAAGTTGGCAGAGTCTAACCCATGCCCCCTTGTTGAACTATTGAACCCACTGGGAGTGGAAGAAGTTGCAGAGTTTCTGAGTGATGGTGATGACTTCAAGGAAACTAGACTCTACAGGGGGAAAGCTCAGATTCTGCAAAGAAGTAAAGGTGGGATGATGTGGGAAACAAGGTTTGGGGAACTTGAACCCAATGGAGCAGGGGTTACTGTCAAAACAAGCAGCAGTAGAAGGGCTTGAACCCACCAGGAAAGAGTGGGTGTAGCCTTGGGAGCATGAGGTGCAGCTGCTGGGATGAAGGAAGACTTGGGTGGGCAGGAGGAGAGTGGGATGAGCACAGGAGCACGGGACCAAGCAAGGGTGCCCTGGCAGGTAGGCAGTAATTAATCACACGTGTAATAAGACTTTCCACTTGCACGAACTGCTGGCTTTTCAAACAGCCTGTGCTGCCGTGACCTCGTTTGCCCCTCCCAGCATCCCCGTGTGTATGCCGAGCAGGTATGATCACTTCTAGCTTATGGACAAGGAAATTAATCACGGAGCAAGTTATGTAACCTGCCCTAAGAGGCTGGATAGCTGCAGAGCTCAGGCCTTCTGCTTCGGAGTCTGGGCCTGCCTGTGGGAGTGGGTGAGGGCTACGGGCTGCAGTGCTCTTGGGACAGGCCTGGGCGCACCTCCCTGAGCGCAGCTGGCTTGGGTGGTCGCGAACACCAGGGCTCAGGGACTGACCCCGACCCTGGAGGGGATCCTTGCTGAATTAAGCTATTTCAGCTGGCAAAATGCAGAGGCCAAGGGGCTTTGGTTGGGGTGGGCGTGGGGACCCAGGGAAGGAAGGCAAGGTGGGAAACCTTTCTGTGGGCCTCAGGGAGATCCCGAAGGTTGCTCAAGGTTAAGTGTTAGGCCAGCCACCAGCGGTTCTCGCCTCCCACTGTGGATGGCGGTGGGGGCAAGGCAGGCTCCCTGTGCTAACCTTCTGCCATTGTGGAAATTCAGCTTCTCTCTGCCTCTGCTTCTGCTACTCCAGATTTGCTCTTGTCCTTCTCTTTTCCTTGCGCCTGCTCACTGCCATTGCTTGCATCTCTCTCCTTTCTGCTACCGCACCACGACCTGCTCTTTCTCCCTCTGTGTATTAAATAGAAAGGCCCTAAGAAGGAAGGTCTGCTCTTGGCCTGCTCTGTGGGCAGCTGCTTTGGGGTGAAGCCTGATACCTGGCCCAATAAGCTGGGGCCGAGGGGATCTCGTGCCCGGCAGGTGTTGGGAAGGAGCTGTGGCTTTGGTCAGTGGGGGCTGCGGACACACAGAAGCTTGCAAAAGTAGCACCCCCTGTCCTGGGGGCTCTGTGGAAAGGTTGAGACACAAAACAGGTTTCTAGCAATCTCCAGGGTTTCCAGGCAAGGGGGATGAGACGAGCTCCTGTTTTCTGGAACTGAAGTGTAGGGTCGGGCGGTGGTATCTGGAGCAACACAGAAGACGAAAACCAGCGTGAAACATTAGACAGAGTTGGATGAGGTAGGAGGGAGAGGATGCTGAGTGTCAGTGGGCTGGACACGCAGGGAGGGCGAGAGGAGGAGGGACAGAGATGCGCCGACGTGGCTGGGGTGACACACACACGCAGGCTTGCATGCAGCGAAGCAAGAGCTACTGGGTCTGCGTGAGCAGGTGCATTCAGGCATACCTCTTGCTGCTGGGACCTGTTCTCAAATGAGAATTCCATTTTCACTTGTGAACTCCCGACTCCTAGCACAAGCTCCGAATCTGGGGACATATTATTGCCGAAGCCCTTCCTAAAACGGTTTTTGCAAGTGGGGTTTCCGCAGGTTTCAGAAGTCACAGGGCAGTGGTTTCAGCTTCATAGGGGAGGGGAGTCCACTGAGAATATTCCAACAGAAGCTGAAGGCACACTCACTAGCCCTCCTGCATGCGTTTGGTTGGGGGGTGGGGGCTGGGGCCCCTGGTCTTTCAGGAACCCCATAAGCTTTAGTAGGAGCTGGCCACACTGTTCACTGCCCTGATCCTCTCTGGCCAGAAGAAGGAAGGGCCCTTGAAAACCAGGTCCTGTTCAGTTCCCTGCTCTTAGTAGGCAAATGGCTAATCATTCAGGAGGCATCGCTGTCAGAGTGAAAGAGAATTCAAAGCAAATACAACGGAATATAGTACATGCATAAATCACAGCTGTTTCTCGAATGGCCTCTCTGGCCAAAGCGACCTCAAGGCAAAGCAAATGGATTCTTGGGGAGCAGATGTGGCTCAAGCAGTTGAGCACCCGCCTCCCACATGGGAAGTCCTGGGTTTGGTTTCTGGTACCTCCTAAAGAAAAAACAGACAGACATTGAGCAAAAAACAATGAACTCAAACAATGAGCAAAAACAACAAGCAAAAATATGAAGGAGCCAACTTGGGGGTGGGAGGGAAGCAAAGGATTCTTTTGAACTCCCTTTGTCCTTCACTGGCACTGCTCTTTGGGCGAGCCGTTTTCTAGGTGGGGTCATATTATTTGTGTGCCCAGTCTACTTCCTCTGCTCTTTAAGCAGGGGTCATGTCTTTTCATTGTGATTCACCCGTGCATTGGAACATCTCTTTACAGGGACAGTACCTTCTGTACCCATCATATCATTTGCCCCTTACACTTGGTAAAGGAGGGAAAGTGATGCCCATTTCATTGGTGAGGATTCTATAATTTGTCCAAGGGGAGGTGGTGGTGCTAAGACTTTGAATCCTGGCTCTGCTTGCCACTCCCTTTGGGGTCAGAGCAAGTTATTTTACCTTGCCTGGCCCTGGTTTTAACATGTACCTCATAAAATTACTTGGTGGGGGGTTTAGATAATACACATATATATGTAACCTTTAGCACAGTACCTCTCACATAACAAATGCTCAGTAAATGTTAGGTCTCGCTACTGTGAGTAGAAGGTCTGAGTCTTATTTCTGAGTGATGTTATTAATTACTATTTATTGAGCAATTATGACAAGCAAAGCCTTTTGCTACATGCTTCACCCCCAGTTAATCTTCCCCAAATCCTGCAAGGTGGACACTGTTAAGTTTTCTCTCTCACGGATGGGGAAACCAAGACTTAGAGAGCTGAAGTCCCTTACCCTGCTAAGTGACACAGCCACTATTTAAATTTGTCCTTCTAGGGTATATGCTTGGGCTTGTTACCATTATGCTAATCTCCCTCCCCAAGTCCTTCATGCTGGGACTCCCTGTGGAGCCTCAGCTCAGTTCTGGATTCAGAGAGAGGCAAGAACGACCACTTAGCTCTGCCCAGATTGCTTTTGATTTGGTTTGCTTCCCAGCCACCCAACAGCGCAAGGGAAGTGTGAGCTACGGATACAGATGTGTGAGACGTCCCAGCGCCTAGGGCTGCTGTGATGGTTTGAAGCTGTGTGGACCCCAGAAAAGTATGTTCTTAAAGCTAATCCACTCCTATGGGTGTGAACCTATTTTAAGTAGGACCTTTTGATTAGGTTACATCAGTAAAGCGTAGCCTGGGGTGGAATCCTCCTACTGGAGTCCTTTATACAACAATTTTTTTCAGAGAGAGAAGAGAAAAAGCCATGGAAGCAAGAAGCTGAAAGCAAGAAAACCCGGAGAAGGAGGGAGAGAACAGCAGATGCCACCATGTGCCTTGCCATGTGACAGAGGGGTCCAGGATTGCCAGCAGCTGATTCTCGGGAAGAAAGCATCAGCTGATGGTGCCTTGATTTGGATATTTTTCTCAGCCTTGACACTGTAAGCTTGTAAGTTAATAAGTGCCCATTGTTAAAAGCTGACCCTATTTCATGGTATCTGCATTTCAGCATCCTAGCAACCTAGAAGAGCTGCCCTGCCTTGCAATGTTAGGCTGGGGGCTGGGTGTGCATGGCTAAGGCCCACCCATTTACTCATAAGGCAGGCTCTTCCCCTCTTTGTCTCCTTGTCCTGGTTTCACCAGCCAACCACAGTCTGCCATGGCCCCTCTTGCTTGCACGTAGATGATGCTTAATAAACATGATAAGCGAGGGAATATATGAGTGATGGAGGCTAAGCCCCATGTTTTTGTTTTTTTTTTTTACCGGGAGGTCCTGGGGATTGAACCCCAGTCCCTCTATATGGTAGACGGACGCCAAACCTCTTGAGCCACATCCGTTTCCCAGCCCCATGTTTTATGTCCATTATGTGTAGGAGTTTTGGAGCAAGGGAGGCAAAAAAGAATTGCAGACCCCGACCAGAAGTGGCTTCACTCAAGAGCATTTTGTTTAAAGCCCGGAAGGAAGCTAATATTAATCATATTGGCTGCTGATTGCATTGTAGGTTATGCTGATCATCTTTTGCCAGATGAGTTCAGCATCTTGCCTCATTAAATTTCCTCCCAAAGCCCTGACGACAATGATCCTCTATGGGATGTAGAGTATAATCTAATGACTTAGGGAGATTAGAAATATATGGTTGTGGGAAGCGGCTGTGGCTCAATCAGTAGGGCTCCCGTTTACCATATGGGAGGCCCCGGGTTCGGTTCCCGGGGCCTCCTGGTGAAGGCAAGCCCGCCCACACGGCGTGGTTAGCTGACCCAGCGAGCACAAGCAGCAGGGGGGCGATAAATGAATGAATAAATAAAATCTTAAAAAAAAAAAAAAAAAAAAAAAAGAAATATATGGTTGTCACATCAGTGGTGATCTGTCTTACCCCTCCTCCCCCACCGGGATTTCTGGGAAGGGGTGGGGAGGAGGAGAATGCAGCTTCCCCATTCTCCTCCTGGAACTCTGCCCTATGAAACGACATTTCCCTCATTTTAACTCTGAGACAACTGAGGTTTCAGAAACATGCTCTTGTTCAAGATCATATAATCAATTAGGTGGCAGGGTTATGATGAAAACTTGGCTCTGTCTAGCTTTTGCCACCACAAACACTGCCATATATTGTTTCATGAACTGAAACTTAAGGAGAACTGAATTTATTTTATTTTATCTTTTCAAAGATTTATTTATTTACTTTTTGAAAAAATCCTTTTTAACCCCCCCCCGTTTTTGCTGTTTTGTGTCCATTCGTTGGGCAATTCTGTGTGTCTGTTTCCTGACCTCTCCTCTCATCCTTCTCTTCCAGTCTTCACTGGGATTCTATCCTGGGAACCTCCGAAGTGAGAGAGAGGCATTCTGCCACCTGTGTCACCTCAGTTCCTGGTTTTTCGGCACGTCTCGTCTTGGCTCTCCCCTGTGTCTCTCTCCTGTTACATCATCATCTTGCTGCGTGGTTCAGCGGGGCCCGGGGGCACACCTGCTCACGGGATCTGGGGGTTCACCCACTCGCGGGGCCTGACGGCACGCCCGCGCACCTTCTATATTTTTTCTTTATTTTACTGGGAGGTCCCAGGGAGCGAACCCAGGTCCCTCCATATGGGAAACAGAAATCCAACCATTTGAGCCACATCTGTCCCCGAGCTGGATTTATTTTTAACTTTACTTTTGACAACTCTAATTTTTCCAGTATCTTGCTATTTTGTTATAACCTGAAGGAAGCCCATGTTGATCAGGTCCATTCTCTCAGCCTGAAGTGGGGTTCAAAGGCCAACAATTGAGTGTCTTTGGAAGGGACTTGGGGTCAAGGTTATAGTGAATACAGGCTGTGCTTGGTACCCTGCAAACAGTTGAATTGATTATGTGCAAATTTCTTTTTTGGCCACGGGAGAAAATGATGAGTGTTAGGAAATTAAATTAGCACAGAAGCAAATCAGAGTTTTGGAATAGGTATCGTGTCTTCAGGATTCCAAACTTTGGGACAGAAATATTTTAATCATCAAGTATATTCACATACTTTTGTTTTCCTTGAGATGTCTGGCAGCATGTGAGCAAAACCTGAACTGGAGGGTTATCCCATTTTCTCAATGTCTGGTTTTACTTGCACGTATGTGCTTAACACAGAATAGATGGTCAAGCTATGCCTGTTGAATGAATGAAAAAATGTAGCTTGCCTGCTTATTTGTATCCTTAAAGTTGTCCTTAGCACTGGGACTTAGCACTCTTTCAAGTCTCCTGGAATAACATTTCGGGGTCCATTTTTAATTCTTACACAAAACAAAACACTACTGGAAAAAAATGTGTCTGATGATGAACTTGTGGGGAACTCTACTTTGCTTTGAATCTTGCTATTAATTCCATTCCCAGTCATGTCAAATGGTTGATTTGTATGTTCACTTGCCAACATGTGTTTTGTAGGGGAAGGCTGTGTGAGAGCGGGGTGTCTTGCTAAGGCATGGGGTTCCTGGCTCTAATGAGCCTTTAGACAATCTGCACATGTTAACCCGAGACTGGCAGCTGTCCTCCTACATCACTCTGTCACATCCTTCCCTTTATCTCAAAGTGAGCTCCCAACAGCCGCCTGTTCGAAAAATCACTAAAAAAAAAAAAAAAAAAAAGTCAACACTTAAAAAAAAAAATTCTACCTAACTCACTTATAAAAAGTTTTGCTTTATTTGGGTCCTATCCCTCATGCCTAACAAACCCTCCCATCTGGGTATCTTCCTGCATTTCAGTTTGTGTCGGCTCCATACCCACACAATCTGGAGGGGAGTGTGACCGGTTGTGCTTTGTGCTTCAACCCAGTAAACTTTTTCTAGGTCTCAAAAGGCCTCATAAATCTGCTCCCCAGATGGAAGTCTCCATGAAAGGCTTGTCTCTTTGCGCACGTCTCAAATTTCCTTTCATACTAAACTAAGCGAATGAATAATCAAATGCACGAGGCCAATCGTAATAGAAAAAAATAATGATGATTTTAAAAAAGCGAAGCCCACTGGGAATTCCAACTTCCCTCCTTAGTTTCTCCCGAACCGAGCGTCTACCAGGTTAGCCAGTAAGGCCTTGGAAATGAAAATCAAGGATGAGCAGAAGGCCGTTCCCGACGCATGGCTTTGAGTAAGCAAATGTCACCAAGTAGGAATGTTTTGATGATTTATTACTGAACAAGAGTTTGGTAACACGCATTTGAGCTGACTGGGATAGTGTATAAGGGCCTAGAATTAATTTTTCTTTGAAGAAGAAAGATAAGAAACAGGTAAAACTGGAGGCGAAAGATAGGGGGCCCCACAGCATGACCTTGGAAATGGTGTGACCTTGGCAACCAAGAGCTGACATGGCATGATGGGAAGGCGTTGGTGGGGCTTTGGGGCTGACTGTTGACACCATGCAGAACAGCAAGCTTTTTCTTTTTTTTTTAGGAGGTAGCTGGGATCCAACCTGGGACCTCGAACATGCGAAGCAGGCACCCAACCTTTGAGCTACATCCGCTCCCCAGAACAGCAAGCTTTTGACTGTCCTCTGAGAAACCCAGCAGGAAACCCAAGAGCCACTGTTATCTCCTCTCCGCCTGGGCAGTTGGGGCTCCATCTTCCTCTCTTGCTTTGGATCATGGATATAAAACACACAGTCTTCTTTCTACTTGGTTCACAATTTTCTCAGGTTCTTAAGATTTTTTTTTTTTTAATTGCGCTAACATATATACAACATAACATGTCCCATTCTAACCATGTTCAGTATACAATCCAAAGGTGGTAAGTATATTCTCCATGCTGTACCACCATCACTACTACCTGTCACCAAAACATTTCTATCACTCTAAAATTGTGATTTAAAAAAAAAAGCAATTTATTGAAGTATATCATCCATTCATGAACATACATAAGCTATAAGTGTTCAGTAAACATCGTGAACTTACAAAACAAACATGCATAACATCATACAGGGCTCCCACATATCACCCCCCCCGCCCCAACAAACACCCTGCGTGGCTGTGAAACATTTGTTAACAAATCACGAAAGAGCATCGTCAAAGTATTACTACTTACTATAATCCGCATCTTCCTCCCCTATACATTTTTTTTTAAGGGATTTATTTACTTATTTATTTACTTTTATCCATTTTTAACTCTCGCCACCCCCGCCGTTTTTGCTGTTTCTGTGTCCATTCGCTGGGCAACTCTCTGTGTCTGTTTCCTGCCCTCTCTTCTCATCCTTCTCCAGCTGTCTTCACTGGGATTCCATCCTCGAACCTCCGATGTGGGAGAGAGGCATCCTACCACCTGCACCACCTTAGTTCCTGGTTTTTTGGTGCATCTCGTCTGGGTTCTCTCTTGTATCACTCTCCTGTTACATCATCATCTTGCTGCGTGGCTTGCGGGGCCTGGCAGCGCACCCATGCATGGGAGCTTGTGGCCCATGTGCCTTCTATATTTTTCTTTTTAAAATTTTTACCAGGAGGTCCCAGGGACCGAACCCAGGTCCCTCCATATGGGAGACGATCACCCAACCACCCGAGGAACATCCATCCCCCTGCTATATCTCTTAAGGTTGACCAAAGATACCCAAAGTTACAGTCTTTTCCCATACAGGATGGTCATATCATAAATCAGCCTTAGTTTATTACCAGCACTCCAAAATCCAGACCGAGGGAAAAAAACTGGGTCTGGGGACACATGCATGGTTTCTAATACTGCGAATGTTTAGCCTACCCTGATTATCACAAAATCAGGACAGCGAGAATATTCACTTTTTTTTTTTTTTTTGATGACAAAAGTCCTGCATATTCATTGAAACAATTTAAACAACACAGGGCAGCATAAAGGAAAAACTTCAGTCTCCTCCTTCTCTCCTTCCATTTCCCCCCTCCTCTCCAGGTCACCTTCACGGAGGAGTTGACTGTGAATCCTTTTGTATCGACATAAGTCATATGCTAGATTGTTTTATATTAAACAAATGGAGTTCAATTAGACATATCAATTTGCAATCTGTTTTTTGTTTAATAGTATAACATGGATATCGAATGAGGTCAATAATACACTGAGACCTAACTCTTTCAGAGTTGCATAATATTATATACCAAAATTCTCTAGAATTCATTCAACCCTGTTGAAAGGCTAACAACTTGTCAGTTTTTTACCATTATAAACAATACTGCAACAGGAATCCTGTATTTGTAAGCACTGAAGCTTTTCTTCCTGTGGAATCGATATGTTGACACACGGGATTGCTGGGTATGCACAATTTTAATTTTAACACATTGAGAGTTTAATTAAAAGGAAACAAACAATGCATGACAATGCCCATTTCTCTACATTCTCACAAGGACTGCATGCTATCTTTCTGTCAAAGCTATCTTGTTACTGTTTTAATTTCCAGTACCCAGATCACTTGTGAGATTGATCTTTTTTTTTTTGTAAATTTATTGGTCATTTGCATTTCCTCTCATGTGAATCGCCTGTTTATATATTATTCTTCATAATTCTTTTGGACTATTTCTATTTATTATTAATTTATAATATTAAAATGTACCATAATATACAAAGATTTCAGTCCAGACTATTATTTACCTTTTGACTTTGTAGTGTTCTTTTGTCTTATAGACACCATGACATTGTGGCTAAACATTTGTGTAGTCAAATCTCTCAATCTTTTCTTCTTGCTTCTGGTATTCTCACTTTGCTTTAAGTGATTCTTTATTCTGAACAAGCATCCTTTCCTATATTCTAAAAATTATGCTTATTTTTGACATTTGAATTCCTAATTTCTCTTGGAATTTATTTTTAATATGGTATGAGGAAGGGGGGGTTATCTAATTAAATTTTTTTTCCTAGATGCTTTCCAGTTATACTATTTCCCTCCCTTTGAATTGATAGGCTTCCTTTATTAGATATTAAATTCCCATATATCCTTGGATCTGTTTCTGGACTCTATTCTCTTCTATTGATCTGTTTGTTTGTTCCTTTGCCAATTCGATAGAATTTGCATTGGCTTTAATTGTTAGTTTTAATATAAGCAAGGGCCATGTCCCTCACCATTTATTTTCTTAAACCTTTTTTTGGTGTAATTTTCACACATTTATTCTTCCATGGGAATGCCATGTAAACATTTTCCTGGTGTTCTGATTGGCATTCTTAATAAATTATCATACAAATTTTGGAAGATAATGTTGGTTCATTAAGTTTTCCCATGTATTTTTTCAATGACTTAATAAAAGTCCATAGCTTACTTTGCCTAAGTTTTATACATTTCTTCAGAGATATTTTATGTTTTTTCCTCTCTATTATGAATAAGATTATTTTTCCATTTCCCTATTTAACTGGTTATTGCTAGTATAAATAAGTTTTTTGATTTTTTTTTTTTCTTTTTTTTTTTTTTACCGGGAGGTACTGGGGATCGAACCCTGGTCTCCCCATATGGTAGACGGACGCCGAACCTCTTGAGCCACATCCGTTTCCCAGTTTTTTGATTTTTTATACATGTATTGTACATAGCTACCTCACCAAATTCTCATAATACGTATAACAGTTTTTTTAAAAATGGAAACTTTCAGTTTTCTAGGTCAGTCATCTTTATGTATGTATATATATATTTTTTTCTTTAAGTTTGTTTATTTATTTTATCCATTTTAAGCCCCCCCCCATCCCCATTTGCTATTTTGTGTCCATTCGCTGGGCAATTCTCTGTGTCTGTTTCCTGCCATCTCTTCTCATCCTCCTCCTCCAGTCTTCACCAGGATTCAATCCTGGAGACCTCCGATGTAGGAGAGAGGTGTTCTGCCGCTTGTGCCACCTCAGTTCCTGGTTTTCAGAGCTTTCAGAGCATCTCGTCTTGTCTCTTCCCTGTTATGTCATCATCTTGCTGCATGGCTCCCGGGGCCTGGCTGCTCACCGGCACACAGGGCCTGGCAGCCCATGCGCCTTCTATATATTTTTTTAATTTTACCGGGGAGGTCCTGGGGATCAAACCCAGGTCCCTCCATATGGCAGACGGACGCCCAACTATTTGAGCCACACCCGCCCCCATATGTATGCATATTCTAATCTTATTTCTTCTAATATTTATACTCCTTATTTAATTTTCTTGTCTTATTGCATTAGTGAGAATTTGTAAAAGTAGAGTTAATAATTTTGGTGAGGGAGGTACCCATGTCTTAGCCCAGATTTTAATGGCAATAGTTTTAGTATTTTATTGTTTTTTTTCCAGGCTTTATTTTAATTTTTTAAAAAGGTTTAATTTTATTTTATTCCCCACCCCTCATTGTTTTGTGTGTGCTGTCTGCTCTTCTTTTTTTAAGGAGGCACTGGGAACCGAACCTGGGACTTCCTATGTGGGAAGGAGGTGCTCAATGGCTTGAGCAACCTCCGCTCCCCCCTTTATTTGTCTTGTACAAAAACCCTCCATGGTGCCCAGAATTGGGGTCCTGGGACCTCTGCACGGAGACTCTGGTGTGGGTCTTTACAAGATGGTGGGTGAATTCCTGAGAGGCAGACTTGGTGAACATGGTCTTTTTCCAGAGATTGGGGCTGAGATGGCTGTAGGTCTTGGAGATGGCATGGAAGATGGCCTTGCTGAACTTGCCCAAGGTCGCCGTGCAGCCCTGGGTCGAGGTGTGGCCGTTGTCAGTATCACCCATCAGCAGCAGCTTCCTGGACCCTGGTGTTGAGCATTGCCAGTGCCTCCGGGGACAGAAGGAGGAGCCCAGAGCCGCAGCATCCTGTCACCAAGGGACGTGAGGGGCTTGTCAACCTCATTCCCCCATAGCCCCACTGACCAGGGACAATGGAGAGCTTGGTCAGGATGCTGGCCCTGCAGATGGCAGTGGCTACCTCCTTGGAGCACTTAACAGCCTTGATGACATGGTCATTGTATACCCGGATGGTGACAAAGGCTTTGAGCTTGGTCCCTGGCCAACATGGGTCTGCTTCTGCACAGGTATAAATGACAAAACATCATCCTCGAGGGATGACCCCAAGAAAAAGTCCGTCATCTCAGACTCCTTGACGGGCAGAGAGAAGAGATAGGTCTTCTCCAAGGACCTGATCTTTGTGTCCTTGGCCAGGAGGCCCAGCTTCGGTGACAGGGAGCCACTCCTTGTCCTTGGCTTTGCCTCCATGAGCTCCGTGGCTGTGGCCTTGGACCCAGAACTAGCTGTCGAAGCCTCCCGGGCCTGCCACAGCACCAGCGTCACCCGCCATTTTGTGTTTTCTCTGAGAAATTGTTGTTAGGTTTTGATAATTTTTAAAAATCATACTTAGGTAGGTTTCCCCCCCCCCCCCACTTAGGATTGGCTCCTTTTTTCTTCAATATTAATATTATTTACCCCTTTCCACATAAACCTCTCCCAAAGAGCTTTGCTTTAGAAATTGTTAGTATCAGCTGGTAAAAGTTTCACAGTTGCGGTGGGCATCATATTTAGGTCTCCTGCTGTAGCCAATCAACTGGAGGTGTCAGTTTGGAGATGCCATTTACCTGCAGCAGGGCAGGGCTCAACAAGACAGAAACCAGGGCCTCACAATAAGGGGTGGAGGTGGAGTGTGTCACTCCTGAAGGAGTGGAGGGAAAACTCTGAGTCCAGGAAGCAAGAGCAAGGTGAGGAGAGCAGATTACCAGCTATCATCAATCAAAATGTCAATGTGAGCCAGAGAGGCAAGGGTGGGGTTGAGGGCGGAAGCCAAGTGAGATCCTTCACCACACCTTGGGTAGAAACCAGTGAGGTTCCAGAATCAGGTATCCTGAACCAAGGCTGCCGGGGCAACTGAGGGAGTGGGACAAGCTTAAAGAGCAGAGGAGGGTGGTCCAATTTATTCCCGCAGCTCAGGGCTCCTTGCCAAGGACCCAAGAATTGTTCCCTTGTCTTCTTTTGGGTTGCCTTGAAGACAGAGTTTGATTGGCACCTGTGAAAAAAATGCTCGATGAAAAATATTGATCGAGACACACAAAACAGAGTGCCCCAGTTATTCTTGGGTGCTTTCATCCTCTCCAAAGGAGGGAGGATCTCAAACCAAAAATTTAAAAATAGCCTCATTTAAAAAAAATCAAAATAAAACATTGACAAAATAAATCTGATCTGGAAAATTCAGAAAAATATAAAGACAAAAATAAAAACCACTTGTGATCCCATCTCTTAAAGATAACTTCAGTGGGCTTTTTAGTGTATTTTCTCCCAGTTTTTCCCCATGGTATGAGGTCATATAGATTCACTATAGATAAGCAATTACTTTTCCTTCTTCATTGTTATACCACAAGCATTTTTTTTTGGTACCGGAGCTGGGGATTGAACCCCGGACCTCACATGTGGAAAGCCGGTACTCAACCACTTGAGCCACATCTGCTCCCAAGCATTTTCTTGTGTCATTAGGGTGTATGACCAGAGATCAGGGTCTGTGTTTGTGCTGTATCCCATTGCCTGGAATATATAATATATGAGCTTGTTCAGTGGATGGATATATTGAGGCCTTAAGAGGTTTTTGTAAACATAACTTCAATTAGAAACATAAAATTCCTTTTAGGGGCATGCCCTGATTTATGTAAGCATTTGGGCTCCAGCCCATCACTTCTCACCCTGAATCTATAGAAGGGTCTTGAGTGCATGGGTTCCCTGCCCCTCCCCCACTCATAGTTGGTATTTCCCTCTCCTCCTCTCCCCTCTCCCCTCGCCCCCCATCCAGGCTAACTTGTTTTTGCCTTTTAAGTTCTAGCTTAGCAGATGCTTCTTCTGACAAGACTTCTCTGCCCCACCTCCCACTAGTCAGAGTCCCTTTGCAAGTAGTTCCACAGCCCGGGTGTATCACTCAAGTTCCTTATTTAAGGAGGTTTTATCAGGAAAATCCACTCAGCTTTTGTCAACACCAGTCCCTTGCCCTCCAATATTCTGGTTAGGTATGAAGGACCTTTTCCAATATCCTGTGAAGCTGTGTGCTGAGACACAGCAAAGGGCCTTCAAAGTTCTTGAACTTGAATGTGTATTTGAATCCCCTGGGGATCTCGGTAAAATGCAGATTCTGCTGCTCCAGGTCTGCACGGAGCCTGCCATTCTGCATTTCTATCAAGATCCCAGGTGGTGCCGATGCCACTGCTCCCTGACTGCAGTCGGTGTAGCAGGGCTTTTAATCAATGGAATTTCTTTATTTTGTTTTGTTACCTTTTAAAACTTATATCTGCTATTGATAAATATACAGATTATACCTCCTTTGCCATCCACTGTTCGGAATTGAATCAGGTCCCCCATAAAAGACATGTTCAAGTCTTAATCCACATTCCTGTGGGTGTGGACCCATTTGTGAAAGGGACTTTTGACAATGTAATTGTTAATTAAAGGATGGATTCATTTGTGAATAGGGTCTTTGAAGATCCTGTTTAGATGGGGCCAAAGTGAATCAGAGTGGGCCTTATTCCACACAGCACAGTCCTCATAAAGAGAAGAAACCTAGTTACAGATGCAGATGCAAATGGATAAGCAGGAGAAGGAGATGACATGGGACAGGAGGCAGAGATGCAAGCCAAGGAAGTCCAAGGATTGCCGGCAGCCAGCCCCAGAACGCTACAGACTTTGGGCGGAAGCATGGTCTGTTTAGACCTTCATTTTGAATTTCTAGACTCCAAAACCATGAGACAAAAAAATTCCCATTGTTGAAGCCAGCCCATTGTGTAGTATTCATCATAGCAACTGTGGCAGACTAAGACACCCACCTCCCTCCAGATTCTGACTTGCCTCCGACAGAGTGGTTTGCCCATGGGTAGAGAATCCCAGTATCTTCTGTGTCACTCTATTAGCCAAAAAGATCTAGTTGAATTTTACTTTTTAGAGCAAAAGCAATAAGTTTAGTGTCCCTAACAAAAATATTATATAATATTGAGTGGATTTTTTCAAACTGCCCTTGTCCCCCCTCTAGCTATCCCCCTTATGATTCTCACGTTTTTCTTCCAAACAATGGTTATTTTTTGTGATTATCATCTTGCATTTCCCACACTAATTTCATGTGAGAAACTTAAGATTCTTTAGGAATCCTTCCAACTCCATGAATTCCTCACAACAACCCTACGAAGAAGATACAAGGCTTTGATAATGTAGAATTCCACATAATATCTAGTGACCTGGGGTGATTCAACGAAAACCATAAAGAAAAGCAGGCCCTTATAAATTGTCAACATTTGCTCTGTTTCCATGGTTCTCAAAGGTTGAGTCAGGTGCCACTTGAGCTGGGTTTTGCTGTCAAATCAGCAGACTGCCCCCTTTTGAAGGAAATATCAGCCATCCTCCTTAATGCTACGGTAAATTGTCCTTTTTCAGGACTCCTTTCATTTCCACCGAGATGGCACCAAAATAGGAAAGAAAACATTTCTATTATGGTTATAGGGCAAGGTGTTTTGGGATTTATTCTCTTTCCTTCAATTCCCATTAAAAAAGTATCCAGAACGTAAATTAAGTCTCTATTTGCATACCTTGCCTTTGTTACTGATGATGGGCTTTTAAAAATGAACGATCCAACCACCTGGGAATAACTCGTGTAAGTCTGCCCTGATTTTTGCTTGCCTCACCCCTCTTCACTGCTTTCTCTTCTTCTAGCCTGCTGTTGCTAGGCCCATGTGAGAGTCACGTACTCCATCGTGATTCCAGGATTGCATCAGTGAATCATTGCCACCTCCTTATTAACTCATGCCTTTGGAATAGGTGAGCGTTTCTAGATCCATGAGTGGAGAGATCCTTCTAGGAGCTGGGGCTGCAGCTTCTCAGCATCCCCAACTCACTGTGTGAACTTGGGTGGACCATGGAGGCTGTCTGCGTCTCTTTGCTCCAGACCATACCTGTCCCCCATGAAACCAGAAAGCAGTGCTCCAAGAATTATGGCATCTTCATCCTCGCAGATGTCTTGTGAGGATCTGGTAAACGCCGGGTTCCCAGACTTGTTCTCTGGCTCTAACTCCTGAGCTTGTTTATACATATACATATCTCTCAACATGGAAGAGGAGAAACCCCCAAAGCTTTCCAAACGCGTATGTGTACATAAACACTTCCAGAGAAGCAGAAAACGAAATGCATCCAACAGTCAGGAGACATTTGCCTGGGACTGTTTCTTTGTCATTACTCTCCTCCCTGCCAAAATGTAAGCCCTGGCCAGTGCCTCTGTTTACTGGCCTGTTAGATTGGACAAACTTTTCCTAGCCTCAAATTCTGATCAGGAACACACTGATAATCCCAGATCTGCTCAATTTTCTGTTCCTCAAGCACCTACCTAATCCTTTGCCGTCTCAAGCAATTAAATATATTCATAGCATCGTTTGCCTTTCTTGTACTCCTTTTAAAATTTAACCTCCCACTGCCCTCTTGGACTCTCCAAACTTCAGTCTTGCAACACAGGCCAGGAGATAACAAGGTTCATAGATTGTGGAAGGGTAGGAACGAAGCTGTCAGGTTTTTTTCATCTGTTTTTTTCTTAGCCATAGAAAAAGAGAAGATTTATTCTACATTAGAGAGGGACATCTAGGAAAGGGCAAAAAACAAAACTGAAGTTGGTCTGCACTCAGATATTTGCATTAAATATTAATAGGCCTTGGGGTGAGGGTAGTTTCTCTTTTATTCACACACCAGTTGCCTTGGCTGCCTGGGCTTTGCAGGGTTGGCTCTGGGTGGAGGTGGAAGGCTGCCCTTCTCCCCACCACCACCCACGAGCAGCTCAGGGTCAGATGCGCATCCTGCACCAGACACTGTGGCCCAGACTGCGAAGAGCAAGTTCAAGGAACTGAAAGATCTGGAAGTTTCTACGAATAACCAGAGAACATCTGATGGCCACTTTTAATCAATGAAACACTCTCATGCTTTGAAAGCAGTGACCAGAGTTGAAGCCCAACAGAAGACATCGTGGAGGGACAGTGCAATAAGGGAGGGCAAGTGCCATGTCTGAGTGATGGATGTGTTCCGTGAGCCCCTGGGGAGGGGGTGCGAGGAGTGTGTTATGCTGGGAGTGGAGAGAGCCCTTTTGTCAAGCCTGTGCAGCTTACAGCTCCTGGGCTTACTTGTGCTAACTCAGGAGATGTGTAAAGAGGACGATGTGGGAGGGGAAGGATTGGCATCCCCTCTTTATCCATCTTTTGTTTTTGAAGGGAGGTCAGGAGGTGGTGGAGTTGGTGACTGTGGTGGAAGCTGCTAATGGAAGAAATGACGGCTCTGGGTCCAGGGTGGACTGTTTGGTGGCAGGTGGAAGCCCTTGATACAAAGCGTCCTGTAGTGGGTTCTTCTACTGCCCCTGAACTCACACCCGTGGAGTGACCATTTCCTTGGTTTTCCTGCAGGGCTGGTTCTGGCGTCCCACTTCTGGGTCTGTCCCTGTCTTACCCTCTGCAAGGAAACGACCATTTCCATAGCTCTCTCCCATCCAACTCCACTGGCCAGAGTGTTGGAGTGTTGTAGCATAGAGCAGTTGTTTTCAATTTTGACTGCTTACTAGAATCGCCTGGAATCTTTTAAAAGTGTGGATGCCCAGGTGACACCCGGCTCAATAAAATCAGAACCTCTAGGAGTGAGTGCCCACGCCTCATTATTTTTTAAACTCCCTGGAGTGATTCTGATGTGCAGCCAACTTGGATTATGAACACAGTCCAGATGGCTTGGATTTGGCTTTTGGCTCTGTGGCTGGAACTAGCCTTGGGTAAGTTACTTTCTGCTCTCTGCCTCAGTTTCCTCATCTGTTAAATGGGAATCATAATAGTACCGACAATAGCACATAGCATTGGGGTGAAGATTAAATGAGTTGATATGCATGAAAGGCTTAGAAATGGCTGGCAATTAGCACTATATAAATATTTGCCACATGCTATTCCCAGAGCACAACTTAGAGGGGCATTGAAAGCAGAATAGGTAAGATGGCGAGGGAACCTGAGCACATGGCTCTTGAGAAGGGATGTAAAGAACTGGAGGTATTTCTCTGGAAAGGAGGAGACTTTGTTGAGATATGATGGTTTGGTGGTTGTCCTTCGGTTCCTATCATATGGGAAAGGAATGTGGCTTGTTCTGTGTGACCATGAAGGAAAGAACAAGGATTTGGGACTGGAAATTTTCCAACAGTCATTCAGCAATGAGATGGACCACGGCATGGGGCTGTGGATGTATTCAAGCAGACGTTGGATAGCGCACGGTGGAAATGTTACAGAAGGAATAAAAGTGGAGCTAAATTACCTCTAATGCTTTGCATGCACCAAGTACTATTAGCTGTTGGCCATTACTAAATGTACCTTGAAATGGACGAGGGCTAGCAGGGGTTGGAGATAGAGGCCAGAGGTGACTCTAAAACTGTGTCCAAGAGAGGATCAAGGTCAACTAGGTGGATCCAACCTGTTTTCAAGTTAAAGGGGCAAACCTGGGCCCAGGAATGGGAGTATGGCCAGTGCCACATGGAGCAGGATATATGTCAAGAAGCCAGACACAGGTGAGCTCTAGGGCTTGTGCTGTGATAGAAGTCCTATTTGTTGCATTCTGGACCCATGACAGATGGGTAGTTTTGTTTTGTTTAAGGCCTAGGGTCAATTCAGTCTCTAAATCTGAAGATCTTGGCTTCGACAATTGTCCCCCACAGCATCCAGAATGCGTGGGGCCGTCCCCCCATCATTTTGTCTTTGCTCACCCTCCCTTCTCACGGTGTAGTTCCCCGCCAGACTTTCCCTACTTTGGAAGGACTCTACAAAGCCTTCTATTTTGGTTGCCTCCTCTTTTAGGGGTAGGGTGGGACACTCATTGGGTCACTGGTGACACTGGGTCACTAGAAATAAAGCTGAGCTTCCCTTTTAACGTGGCACCTCTCCTTCTACCCCTTTGTATTTGTGTGGCACATACGTGATCACCTCCCTGCACATTTGGTAGGTGGCTTCCACCATGGCTCCAGTCCTCCGTCTGTCCATCCCAGCACTGCTCGCAGGCCATCGTCCTCCGGTCCAGCTCCCCTCACTTCCTTGATCTCCTCAATCCCAGTGACCTCATTGTCATCTGCACCTCTGTCCCTTCCTGCCCAGCCACTTATGCCTTGCAGGACACTCCACCATTAGGATCACTATCTCTGTACCCACAGCCTCTTGTCCTTCCACTTTCCCCACTCGCTCATGCCTACTAAACCTGTTCTTTGCCTTCAAAGGGACCCCTGGGATCCCTGCCCATGTTGCTGGCACCATGGACCCATCCAGCTGCATCTGTTCCCGCCATCCTCCTCCTGCATGGCTTGTTCCAGCAAAGTCCTTGAAACACCTCTGATCCCTTGTTGACCTTTGGGTGCGTCTCCCTGGACAACCCTCTCACTTAGCCCTGGTCCCCAACTGCGGAATTCTGTTGAAGAGGTTTGTTTCTGCCACTGGACTCTCTCAGTGCCCTGCAGGAATCTTCATTGAACTCCATTTTTAGCTCCCTATCAAATTCCCCACAACAGCTGCTCCTAAGCTTTTCCACTCTCCTCAAGCCCTAACCGACCCTGCTCACCACTTCTCTCCATAACAGACTGGACTGAATTGGCTAAAAAATCCACCCCTCCACGCTGTCAAGATTAAAAAAAAATTTTTTTTTATATAGATCATATCCCATTCTCTTTTCTTTTTACCCTGTTTTGGAAGAAGTATTCCTTGTCCTTTCCAAGGCTACCCCTTCCACTTGAGCTCCTCATTCTGACATCTCTTCCTCTGCAATCTTGCTCCATAGTCTTCTCTTCTCATGTTCAATCTCCCTTTTCCTCTGACCCTTGAATCTTGAGACTGACTCTAATTTCCTTTACCTTAAAGAACAACCAGTGACAAAAGCCTTTTTCCATCTTTCTCTCCCACCCCCTCCTTCCTCTATCACTATCCTTGAACATCCACTTCTTCATTCTCTAATCTGCCTGCATCTCGGGCTCCACTTTTTTCCCCGTACCTCAAATTGCAATGATGTTTCTAAATTATGCCTTGCAGTCTCCCTCCTCCCAGAAGGCAGCCTGGTCAAGTGGAAAAAGCCCTGGCTTTGGAGTCAGCCAAATAGGGGTTTAAATCCTGGCTTTACTCCATCGATATTATATGATCCTGGGCACCTTATTTAAGCTCTCTGAGGCTCAGTTTCTGCCTGTGAGAAATGGAAGCAGTGATTCCTAGTACACTGGGAGGTTGCGAATGTTAAGTGGGATTAGACCATTACACCTGTAAAGTGCCTAACACATAGTTGGTGTTGAAAAAAAAAAATCCCTTCCATCCCTTGCTTTAGCGAATGCTGACCCTCCATCCCATATGCCTTTCCTTCTTCCATCTACGTGTTGATGCTCCACCTGTCCTCCACCCATCCTTCCTTCTTCTCCAAGGGCTGGAGAGCAAGTGTTCGAGTCCCTCCAATCTGCTTTCCCTTGGAAACGTGCTCCTCTGTTGTGGCATGTGTCGCGGTCTGCTTTGTATCGGGATCATTTGTCCATAATTTTCTGGCCCGCTTAGGAAATCAAGAGCCTCTGAGGGCAGCTTTGGATCTTTCTAGAATGTCTACTGCAGGGACTTACCTGGAACAGCTACTCAGTGACTGAAAAGTCTCTGAAAGTTTAAGAGAATCCCATGCTGCTTGGTATGTCTTTATAGCCTAAAAAAAAATCTGAGCTGGTCTCTCCCCGCCCATGAATATACTCCTCTAACCTTGTAAAATTTACAAGCAAATAGGGATTTACAATGCACAGATTTGAAAGGACCTTTTGATGAAGGCTTTTGACAGGTCTAGCCAGATTTTTGTGGTCCTTATGCTACTTGGTGGAAATTATCTGCCTGCAGATTCTTAAGGGCCTATTTTTGGCACATCATTGAGATAGTTGCATAGATTAGACTTAAGGAAATGGTCAGACTCATCAGCATCTAAGATTCCTTCCAGCTCTAACAGACTATGACCCAGTGACCCTGTGTTTTGGGTGTGCCATATTTATGGCCCTTATTTGTAAAGGTGACCAAGTATGCTCCTGCGGCTTATCCTGTAATAAAATTTCCATTAGGAAGGCTATTTTCTTGAATTACTTGAATTAAGTGATCTGTTCTTACCATAATTATTTATTGATCAGGGACTGTGTGTGCCTGGCCTGGTATTAGGTGTTGGGACCACAAAGATGGCCCAAGAGAGCATTGGCTGTTTTTGGGAGGGGAAGAAGCATGGAGGTGGGCTGGGCTGGAGGCCACCGGGCCCAGTGGCTATCAGAATGGACAATCTGGAGGGACAGCTTTCAGCAGCGGCAGCAGTAGCACCTGCCCCTCCTGGCAGGACCCTCCCAGCAGTGACGCTGGCTGTGAGTCTCTGGGTTTGTCACATTATCCACAGGCAGTCTGAAATGCCTCCTGTTCCACACACCAGCTTTCCCTCCATTCATCTTTCAATCTGGAGGATTTACAAAGATTTATACAATTAAGAGCAAGATCTCAGCAACATGCCATATGGGAAAAACATGTTCTGCTCCTGCCCGTATACGTATTAGCCTGTAAGCTCTTCTGGGCAGGGACCCATTGGATGTGTCACGTTCTCTGTGCAAAGCTTGAGCCCTCCTTAGGGCCGAGGTTTTAGAAATTTGGGTCTATAACTTTATCCCAGATCAACATTTAGGCATGAACTCCGGTTCCTGGCCAGCGGTGAGTAATCTACATTTCCCAACAGGTCATGTGGGTCTGAATCCAATCTTATATGCCCCAAGAAAACAAAAGAAGTTGGAGGCTGATGCTCAGATGGGTGCAGTTTCTGTTTGGGGTGATGGAAAAATTTTGGTAAAGGATAGTGGGGATTGTGGCATGATACTGTGAATTTTGTAATGAACACCACTGAACTGTATACTTGAAAGTGGTTAAAGTGGGAAATGCTATGTTGAATTTATGTTACTACAATAAAAAATAATGATAATAAAAAAGGACAGGGAAGCAGATGTGGCTCAAGCGATTGGACTCCCGTCTACCGTATGGGAGGTCCAGGGTTCGATTCCTGGGAACTCCTGGTGAAAGGCAAGCTGGCCCACGCGGCGAGCTGGCCTGGGCGGAGTGCTGGTGCAGCAAGATGACGCAACGAAAAGAGACACAGAGGAGAGACAATAAAAGATGCAACAGACCAGGGACCAGGGAACTGAGGTGGTGCAAGAGATTGAGCACCTCTCTCCCACTCTGGAATCTCCCAGGCTCGGTTCCCGGTGCCGCCTAAAGGGAAGACAAGCAGTCACAGAAGAACACACAGAGAGCAGACAGTGAGTGCAAAACAACAGGGATGGGGTGGGGGGAATTAAAAAAAGGACAATGGAGGCGAGAACAGCAATATTTCTTCAAGTCATACCCTCTTCTTGGCTAAGGAGCAGCAGAGCTGAAAGTCATTAAACCTTGTCAATATTTGAGGGTCATTCTCCGAAGGCGAATGAAGTTAAAATTGAGCACAAATGAGATAGGATTTCCCTATGCCATGTGCTCCTTGCATCAACCGAATCACTCTGACCTGTAGATTTCCTGGACAGAGAAGTCACAAACGGCCATCTGGGGAGCTTGCATGGAAAGGAATATGGGGACATGAATTTGGGGGGCTTATGACTTATGAATCACATTATTCTCTCCTACTGGCTATCTTCCTCCACTGTGGACCACCTACCAGAGCCCGTGTGAGGAGAAAATTATTCAGATTCACCCATTAGTTCTAGATGCCTACAAAGAGCCCACAGACTGAGCAGGGGAGAGGAAAGCAGAGGATGGAGAGAAGTCCGTGCGTCCATCCTTTCTTGTAGTGTGCAGGGTGAGCAGACAGAATGGAGCGGGGAGAAAGAGAATGGGGTGTGGGTGGAGGAGGGGAGATCCTGAATTACCTGCAGGCACAGTAAATGTTTGAGTTTTAAGTTTTCTGGCTCCAGATACGCAAATCCCAGATGAAGGACTCTGTAATTCTGTCTCTGCCCCATCAAAAAATCATCAAACCCCCAAGTCGCTCTTTTCTATGTCAGCAGCAAATTTGGCTACAGGGTCACCTGGAGTGGATGGCTGTGATTTCCAGCTTGAGTCGCACTGGCTAGCACCAGGTGGGGTTGTACAGCTTCCCAAACCATTCCTTCTCCTCCTCATTTGATTTGATCCCCACCACATCTGTCTGGGGCAGCAGGGCAGGGATTACTTGCCTCGGTTTATAGGCAATGAATTTGAGGCGCCGGAGATGAAATGACTTATAGCTGCCTCTCCAAGGCTGGAGTAACCCCATGCTTTCTTCATTAAACCGGCCCGTGTCTATTGACAGAACAGAAAGGAGAACAAGAAAGGCAGAGAATTTTTTCCTTATGATAGAACCCTACAGAGTGATGCTGGGTTTGAACATATTTCACTTTTTTCCACCATAGGCTGTCTGAGCGGTGGGGGGTGGGGGTGGGATAAGTATTGGGACACTTCAATATATATGCCCCCACGGAGATGCCAACATCTAATTTACAGGTGTGTGGTTTAATAGCCCAGGTGTGCAGGCTGAACAGTCAGGCACTCTGAAGAAGTTATAACCTCACCCTTGCTAGAGGAGATTTGTCTACTCTGCAGCCAGCCTAGGGAAGTTTTTTCATACTTTTAAAAGAGCAGCTGACTCAAGAACCCTTCTCCTGCCTCTGACGAGCCCACAGATTTAATCTGCTGTGTGGATAGAGGGCATCACTCAACTAAGTTAGCACAAGTACCTTTTATCCAGAGGACCAACTGGAAGAAATCCGGATGCTGTAGCACACCTGTGAAGTTTCTGATCAGCTATAAAAGCCTTTCCTAACAACCAGCAGCCTACACTGGCAGCCAGGAGCAAAGATGGAGGGTAAAAAGAAGGGCTCAATTTGGCCAGTTGGGAAAAATGAGAGGCCCAGCTGAAACAGCGATTGGGTTGGATAAATTCATCATCTTATGTTATCTTTCTCTCTGGGGACATTTATTGTCAGGTGGAAGATGGATGTGGCTGATAGCACACACACACACACTCTCTCTCTCTCTATTTTTTAGGAGGTTCGGGGGGTTGAACCCAGGACTTCGTACATGGGAAGCAGGCGCACAACCACTGAGCTATTTCTGCTCCCCAGTGAGAGTTGGCTTTTTCATTTGTTTGTTTTGTTTTTAGGAGGTACTGGGAATTGAACCCGGGACCTTGTTCATGAGGAGCAGGTACTCAACCACTTAGGCTACATCCACTTCCCACTCGATATTTTTTTGTTCTCACTTGAAATTTTTGAATTTCATGAATTTTGAATGTCCCTGACCTGGCATACTTTTGTTTTGATCGTTATGTTAATGATTTCCAATTTTATATAAAACAGATTTTCAGATAGAAATAAAGATAAAAGGACTACTGGAAGGCAGAAGAAAGATGCTTTTTGCTCTCTCTCTCTCTATCTCTCTAAAGCTCCCAATAAAAATCGTTCTGTTTGTCAACAAAAACATCAAGAGCTAAACTCAGCCCTGAGGAGACCTGAGCTGGCCCTCATTTGACAGGTGGGTTATATTGGCCCATTACCCACAGCCGTCCTGGGTGAATATTGCTGGGGTTTGACAGGATGGGTAGATGAGGCTCCTTCTAGGTTTATATTTGCATATCTGGGAACTGAAGCAAATGCCTTTTAAAATTGTGAGAGGCCCTAGTGCAGAAAGTATTATTTCAATACTTATATATCATCTGATCAAGAAATCCCTTTTGTTACCGAGGTGGATGCAGTATAGTGATGGGCTCTGATGACTCATATACAAAGAGCTTATATATACCTCATCATCCACAAAGGAGTGAACTGATATTAGAATTGAAACAAATAATTGAAATATCTGCTTAGTAAATTGCGGGGGTGGGGGGATTGGGGGGTGGGCAGTGATATAGCCTCAAGGGAGGGCTTGCAAGATGGAATGAATGGGGGTCGACTCTTAACAAAAAGTGCTAATTGAAGTTAAATGAAAATATTAGATGCTAGGATAACAAGATGCAAGCTTTTTAAAAAAACGCTTGCAACAATTTAAAGTGGTAAATCAGCACGTTGCTGAATGATCTTAAGATTTGACTGAACACCCAGTTTCCAGAGTGAAATGTTTTCGTGTAGCAAATAAATAGCTCCTGAAATCAAAATTTGATCCCAAGGCTTAGGTGATGAGAGTAGAGCTGCTACCCCCAATAGAATCAGTTGTTCTCATTACAATGCGGGCAGAGTTGTCCCGGGATTAACAGAGCAGTACCCAGTATCCTTGTAGATACTTTATTTTACAATAGCTGCATGGCAGGTATTATGTCCATCGTACATATGAGAACACTAAGGCAAGAGGCTGAGTAACTGAGCTTGGCTAATCACAAAGTTAAAAAAGGCCAGTCTTCTGGATTTCAAAGCTCTTGTTCCTTTTGACTTTGCAATTCAGCTCTGCCTCTGTGAAGCATTAATGTAGAAATGCAAGGTACATCCTACAGAGTATAACCAGGGCCCAGGAACACTTTACCTCAATGTTCTGTGGTTTGTACATGGATACCTGTATATGTGGAAGGGAGTTATAGGAGAACAGATCTATTGGCCCCTGCGGACAGGGCTTTCTCAGGGAGTATTTCCTTAATGGAGTCAGGGAAAACCCTTAGGTTTTGAAAATGGATTTTTTTTCAGTTAAGTGCTATCTAGGGGACTGACTCATGCGAACCAAACTGACCGATAAAACAGGTGTTGCTTTGCCAACTAAATGTGAGTGGCACCAAAGAAATTTGCCAAGTTTCCTTCCTGCTGCAGTGGAGATTGTGGAAGTGTGTGTTGAGATGGAATCTCTGGCAGGCCTGGGTTCTGGAGTGACTCTGGTGAGCTGGCCTGTATTGGGCCATGGAGTGAGAGAGAAAATAAGCTTGCTGTTTATTCCATAGAGTTGTCAGGATTGTTTGTTACATCCATAATAACTAGCCTGTACTGACTGATACAATAGCTCAGCCTTGCCCTCTTATACTGCAGTGATTAAAATCCTGTCCCAGTTCTAGCAGTGGAAGAAATTAAAACATTCATGTGAAGGCAGTGGCTACTGGAGGCTGTGGGGGCAGGGGGAGGGAAAGACAGGTGTAATGTGGGGGCTTTTTTGGGATGTGGAAATTGTCCTGAATGGCATTGCAATGACAGATATAGGCCATCATATATCTTCCTATAGCCTGCAGAATTGTGTGGCAGAGAATGTAGACTACAAGGTGAACTATGGTCCATGCTCAATGGCAATGCCCCAGGATGCATTTATCAATTGCAATGAATGTGCCCCACTAATGAAGGATGTTGTTCACATGGGAGGATGTGGGAGGTGTGGGGAGTGGGGCATATGGAAATCCCTATATTTTTTTGTGTAACATTTGTGCAATCTAAGTATCTTAAAAAAAAAAAAAAATTCCCGTTCCTAGCATGCAAACGAGAGGTATGTTTGAGCCCAGATATGGATTTTAATCAATTCTATGTTAAAATTTCAATGCCCTGTTGTCCAACTAATCAGAATTCAATTAATTTGTGTACTTACCTCTATCTTCAGGGCTCCTGTTGTAGGCACCATTGTGTGTGGATGACTGCAATAGCCTCCTCATCCTTTCTCTCTGCATCTATCCTTACCTCCCCACCTTTCCCTAATCCAATCCCATTACAAGACTGTGTGCTTTTACGGTGTCCCAAACTGATAGTTTAGTTAACAATAAACTGGGAACATCTTTTTATATGTCAGGGAGATTAGATATTTCTCACTGAAGGAATATGGTTTGAGAATCAGGACCAGCCATTTGCCAAGACCCTTCCTTCTAGTGGGTGGGTGATCTTGGGGAGATCCACCAAAAAGTCCAGCAGATGGTCACTCGATGTACAGAGAATCGGAACAGAAGGAGCAGAGTATTTTGCAAGGAATATGTCCACAGGCAGTGGTGTTCTCATAGATTGTCAGATGTCCTTCCTTCTAGTCCAGCCCTTTATGCATACAGGATATTTAATGTTTGCTTAATCAGAAGAAGCCATTCTTGTTGAGCTTTCATGGTACAGCCTGTTTTGTAACGAGGCTATAGCTGCATTCCTAAGAAACCTTGAGCTATCAAAAATCCAATAAAAAATAGCTACCTTGGTGGTTAAAAAAAAAAGAGGTGAGGGCTAGAAACTTTCCTACTCACCCAGAATTAAATTATTTTTTTCTGGCAGGAATTTCAGTAAATAGGTATTTCATATATAATATATATTTTGTTATTAGAAACTTAAAACTGTGAGCTGGTTCATCAAAACTGGCGGCAACAAACCTCATCATCACAGAGAAAAGACCAGAAGGCATATAAGACTGAAAATAAACTGTATTTATAAACCAGGAAGATGGATTGTTGCCTAGTTTGTGACCTCCAGTGATAAGTGAAGCCACAGGATGGTGTCTGTGCCACGGGTCACTTAAACCAACTGCGTGTGTGCCCATGATGCCTTCTCCGCTTTCTTTTCTTGCTTGCGTGGTGCTGGAGCCTGACTGCGATCATGATAAGACCAAGCATGTTAGGTGATATGCAAAAAAATCAAGCTCGCAATAATTATCACCTTCTTATTCACCTTACACAAACACGAGCAGAGGAGCTCCTAGCTATACGTATAGTCTCTACCACATCTGTGAACCAACCAAAAAACCCAGAAACACCCCCTCATGCGTTTGCCCATTTTGATGTAGAATGCCAGTCTTTATTTCAGAGAGCGGTCGTTCAAAGAACAGGCTGCTTGCATGCAGTGGTGTCACACGTGCAGAGGGGTTCTCAAACCCGTGGAAGTTCCACAAAGGGGAAATGCCCCTGCCACTTGCAGGATGGAATGCTTGCTGGAGAAGTTCCCTTCCTTGGAAGTGCTGCTCAAAGGATGCCACTCAAATCTCCAGACTGTGTGACGGCCCAGTGTTTTAGCAGGAAGCGAAAGCCTGGACGAGGCCTGGAGAAGAGTGACAGAATGAGCAAACTGAATGAAATAGATGGAAACAACTCTCTGTGTCGGAAAACGACGGCATTCGACAGGAGAATCCCAGAAAAGTTGCAGGGACTTTAGGAACTGCAGCATAGTTTAGATATCAGAAAAGCACCAGGAAAAAAAAAAAAAAGTGGACTTTCCATCAGGAAGAGACTGTTTTACACAAAGTCATAAAAAGTTCAAGGGAAAGTTTACTTTTGATTAGAGCTGAAGGGACACATGTGGCTTGTGGTGGAATTTGGTATTTCAGAGGGCACCCTTGTCCTGAGGCATTTTGAGAAGGTTCTGTGGGCTCCTGGGCTCATCAGTTGCCTTGGAAACCATTAATCTCCGTGCTGAAGTTGTAAGTGCTTTGAGGCGAAGAATGGTGGTCTGGACACATTTTACTCCTGACCCTTCTTCCTACATATGACTTGGCCCTCGTGGCCGGAATGCCTCCTGCTGCTCTGTGGCCACAGGTGCTGCCGCCTTTTTGGGTATTCCACAAATGAATCAGCACAAGTCAGAATTGTTATTAGGAAACTCTAGCAGGAAAACAGTCCAGGCAGGTCTGAGCCGAGCTGGCGTAAATGCTGGCACGCACTGGCTCACCTGTTGTGTGATTAAGTCATGGGGTTGCCTCTTGTTCTCTTTGGGACGAGGCCAGGCAGCATTTGTTCAAGTGAAAAATGAGGCTCTGTGTGTGCTGTGTGACTGCATCAATAGAAACGGGCAAACAGATTCCTGCAGAAGAAAAGAATGAGAAAGTGGGCGGCAGGGACGATCCAGCAGCTGTGTTGAAAGGTGTCTTAGTCAAGGATGGTTTGGTGGTAAGAAACAAAAGCGTACTTAGCTCTAGTCACGGGGGATTGGTTATATGGTGTCAGGAGAATCTCAGGGAACCCAAGTGAAGGAAGTGGACGGTTGACATCATGGGAACTGGAAAGTCGCCTGGCAGCTCCTCACACTCTCTTTGACATCTTCTGCATGTCTGCTTCGTTCTTCCTTCTTTGCACACTGAGCCTTTGGAAGGCCTCTCTCCCATCGCTTGGGCCTGTGTGTGGATTTGGGCTGCAATGGTGCCAAGGAGGGTCCCAATTCAACATCATCTTATGGCTCAGGTACCCAACATGCTCACAAATCTGACTCTGTTAGGACCTAGGCAAGGATCCATCACTGGTCCAATCACCTTTGGCCAGAGGGCAGAGTTTCCCCTTTCTGGCTGAGCAGGATGGGGTAGGTTCTCCTAGAATGAGATGGGATTGGGGGATAGAAATGGCAGGTGGAGGAAATGAGAGACATTTACAGAATGAAAGCCTGGTGTGGGCACTGACAAATCAAAACAGGTTAGAATGGATGCTGGCCATGAAAATGGTCTACCTAGACCCAGCCTTACTGGCTGAATGCTGGTGCTGGCCCAGGGAATACGGAGTTCTGAAAAGGGCAGAGTGTAGACTGGACTGTGGATTCCAGAGAGGATGGGAAGGCAGGGTAGCCTGAAGGAGGTTAAAGGATGACAAATGCACAGAGGGGTTGAGTAATGTAAGGACCTGGTAAGAACAAAGATCAGGAATTTTGGGGGCTCTAGGGGACAAAGATGGTCTCTGGAGAGAGATGGCCTTTGAAGAGTTGTGATTGGAGAGGCAGAAGTGGGGACTGGGCTAATCTGGGTGAGGTTTGGGTTGGAGCCACACTGGGTATGCTCTAGAAACTCTTTGCTTGCCATCACATAAATGGATGGCATGGAGAGAGGTCCATTTAATGGCCTAGAAGCAACCTTAGGACTCAAAGAGAAGGTCAACCATACCCAGCTTGGCCACGGAACTGCAGGGAGTGAGAGCAGGCTAGAGCAGGAAGGTGTACTTTCTAGAGAGAGTCTGGAGGCAGAGGAAAGAGGTGAGAGAGGAAAGCCAGCCCACAGTACACAGGGCAAGGGAAAGGAGGCTGTGGAAGGAGGTGATGGCAAGGACAGGAGTGGAGGGAGGTGGATGTGGGTGGGCTGTTGGCTGGGCTGGGTAAGGCAGCAGGGGAAAGAGATTACCTGCCGCTCTCAGGCAGGATGCAGATAACTGATGTCACAGCAGCGCTGCGTGAGAACAGACCAACCCTAGAGGCAGGAAGGAGTGAACACTGGGTTGGCAAAATACTGTAGTGGAGGCAGCCTGATTAAAGAAGAACACACATACACACACCTTGTTTTGTCCCAGGTGATCTTAGGGATTCTGTGTCAGAGTGGCCTCTTACCAGGGAGCCTGCAGCTTCCCCATCCGAATAAGAGGGTTTGGAATTCCTTGGGGTGCTTGGATGGGACTAGAATCCTTAAGACACAGTATGCTGAGGCTCTGTACCTACCCCCAGTGCTTCGGAATAAAATCATTTTCTGATTTGCTTTCTTGTCTCTGCCAGATTATGAAGGCATTGACTCTCCTGCACAGACTGATTCTGAGGCTTCAATTTTGGAGAGCCTAGAATTTCTTTTCTTACTCAGTGGTTTGCTTCAGCAGGGAAAGGAGTATGGGGCCTTGGTATAAAATCTTTGAGAAGTATAGATGGAGGTCAGTAACTGACTTGTGAATGATTTTGGGGGGGCAACCTTGGTTGTTGGCTGATTAAGGAGAGGAATGAGAGAGAGAGAAAAAGAGAGAGAGGAGAGACAGAAGGAGTGGGTGTGTGTTGAGGTGAGCCCAGGATGACTCAGAGCTATGCCCTGTAGCACAGCTAAGCCCTATGCTCAGAGTTCATCACATGGGGCCACAATGCAAGTAAAGCCATAAAAATAGATGGCAACATGTTAATATCTTCTTTCTTTTTTTTTAGGTACTGGTGGTGGGGATTGAACCTAGGACCCCGTATGTGGGAAACCGGTGCTCAACTGCTTGAGCTACATCAGCTCCCCTGTGTTGGTTTTCCATTTGTTTTGCTTGTTACTTGTTTTTTTTTTTTTTTTTTTTTTAAGAGAACCAAAGCTGGGACCTCCCGTGTGTGAAGCAGGTGCTCAACTGCTAGAGCCACATCCGCTCCCCTATATCTTAACATAGATCTCTTGAATATCACTAGAATGTAAGCTCCTTAAGAGGAAGGGCTATTACTGCTACATTTCCCAGCACCTAGATAATGTGCCTAGCACAACAAATCTGCAGAATGAATGAATGAAATCATGCAGTTCAACTGCATCCTTAAGAAAAGTTACCACTACCTGCCCCTTCCCCCCACCTCAAAAAAAGAACATGTACAGAAAAATCACAGAAGAGGGACTGCAAATGACCAAAAATGGTCAGTGTTACTCAGAATCAAAGAAATGCAAATTAACATTATAATGATAAGCCTCTTTAAAATGAGCATATATATTCTTTTGAAGTTAGCAAAGATTAAAAAAATGACAATTCCTAAAAATAAAAAAAAAATTGACAAAATTGGCATGGATACAGTGATGCAATCTCTTCACTTCAGGTGGGAGGGTGAATAGGTATAACTTTTTTTTCTGGCTTCTTTCACTTAGCATAATGTTTTTGTTTTTTTTTTAAATTATTATAATTTGTTTTGAATTAGAGAGGTTGTTGGTTTACAGAAAAGTCATGTAAAAAATACAACATTCCCATGCACCTCCTTCTTGTTAACAGTTTGCATTTGTGTGGTACGTTTGTTACAATCGATGAAAGAATATGAAAATACTACTGTTAACTATAGCCCACAGTTTACATTTGATGTGGTTTCCCACATACCATCCCATTATTGACACCAATAAAAGCCATTTGTCAGGAAGTGGATGTGGCTCAAGCAGTTGGGTGCCCACCTACCACATGGGAGGTCCCCGGTTTGGATCCCGGTGCCTCCTTAAAAAAAAAAAAATATATGCGAGCACACAATGAGCAGAAGTGAGCCCAAACAATGGGGGTGGGGGGTGGGGAGGAGGTTGGGGGAATAAATAAAATAAATCTTTTAAAACAAATGTCATTTGTCAATGTGTATAAAAACCTGTAAAAATGCTCATATCAGGTGAGCCAGTAAGATTCTGATAGGAATTTGATGGCTAAATCTTGAGCCAAATCCACTTCATAATACTGACTTCCCAATTACAGTGGTATATTTATGGTGAGGTGGCCGTATATTAATGGAGGGAAAAAAATATTGGTAGTGAAAATCATGAGGTATTGAGATAGAAGTAGAAATGAGCAATCTAGAAAATATTTCTGGCCAGATAGCAGGAGGCATGTTTTGGTTCCTTCCTTCCTGCCTCCCTGCCTCCTTGCCTCCCTGCTTCCCTGCCTCCCTCCTTCCCTGCCTCCCTTCCTCCCTGCCTCCCTCCCTCCCTGTCTCCCTCCTTCCTTCTCTCCCTCCCTGCCTCCCTCCTTCCTTCTCTCCCTCCCTGCCTCCCTCCCTCCTTCTCTCCCTCCCTGCCTCCCTCCCTCCTTTCCTTCCTCCCAGTACTAGTGTGCACAGAGGTGAGACTAAAGTATTCTCTACCATATTTTACAGTGTTTTATACGACTTGCTTCTACATGATTCAAGTTTATGCCATTAGATTGTTTTGCTTTTAAAGTCGTCTAGTTAGCATTTAGCTAACCTTAAAATGAAATTATTAATGTGGGAAAGTAGGTGTGTGTGGGGGAGTGGGGCATATGGGAGTCCCTTATATTTTTTATGTAACATCTATGTAATCTAAAGCTTCTTTAAAAAAAAAAAAAATTATATATTAAAAAAAAAAAAAAAAAGAAAAGAAATCACGTACCTTATAAGTTTGGACAATTGGCACATGGGCAGAAATAACCATGAAGTGTTCTCTCCCAGATGCTGTTTTAACATTACATTGTTGCTTTCTTTGTTTCTGTCCCCTGGTGTTCACAGTTCTACTGTTGTGCCATTCTTATTCTTCATTGTCCTATTCTACAATTATAGATGGTCAGATGGAGTCAAGGTCTGTTTTACTTTCTCTTATTTTCTTCTTTATAATCCCATCTGGACAACTAGAACACAAGGTAATAAATACCAAAGGAATTATTGTTGGCATTTTTTTTCACAATAAAATTATTAGGCTACATTTAAAAAAATGAAATTATGTGAATAACTTATATTCAGAGTCATATATTCCAGGGCTTCAGATGCACTGCAATCTTTTTTTCCCCCAAGTTACTTTAATAGTTCTTGGATTTGGGGCGAATGCCTAGTAACAATGTATTTGCTTTATTTTATTATTTGAATACTTATTAACTACGTTTTACTATACAGCCATTTCAAAAAAAATAGTAGAGCCTGAAGTGCAAGTAGCAATGAGGTGGAAGCCTTTTTCAATTAAGGAAGAGGACTAAATGTAAAATATAAACCCTGATTCTTAATAACCATGGTCTGCGTGTATACAGGCTTGTGGAATTCATTTGTTTTTAGATGTTCATTTGACAGACAAGTAAGAATGCTCTGGGCCTAAGTCATTGTTAATAAACCTCGGAGCTGCAAATGTCACGCACCTGTCAGCCATGAATGGTCTTTTCTTTCTTGAGCTGCTGTGATGTCATTGTGCCTTATTTTAACTTCTACCAGGGGTTGTCTTTCCAGTGAACTTTGGCGATTAGTCATTTCATCAGGACTTCCCCATCAACCTCTGCTCCAAAAGCCAGTTGTGTGATAGAGAGCGTGGCACAGTGCTTCGAAACTCATGAAGAGCCATTATGCAGATGGTGGGCATTGAAGAGGCGGCCATCTTGGCTACGCCATCTAAGAAGGAACGCAAAGGGGACAACATCTGCTGCTCTCCATGCCTGAGTTTGCTCACCTGAAATCTCCCACCATGAACCTTCTCAGGGAGCTCCTCCCTCCTTTGCAAGATCCTTGTAATACACGGATCAGTAAGACACTCCTGTCACTTTCCACCTTACTCTGTTCACAATCTCACAGCCCATTTACTCTTTACCCTCTGCGAGCTGGCGTCTCCTCCGAGCTCCCTTGGAAGCTTCCAGCTGCCTTTCAAGTGGCAAAGCTTGGTGGCCTCTTCTAGGGCCTTGCCCTGCTCAACTTTTGTGATGGAAATGACATTTGAATGGGAATCAAAACATGGACTGGCCATTGGAATTCAAGTTCAGTTTTTCACTAGTCCTCTTTGTTCCTTTTCTCTCCCTTCATCAGTCATCCTTCTTAAACCTAAATGTGGCAGTTACATTCCATGGCTCAAGAGCCTTCCATGGTTTTCCATTGCTTTGGGGCAATATTACCAAGTTTAATTTTAGCATGGCACCCCCTTCACTTCCTCTTTGCTGGCTTCATCTTAACCCTATGTCTACCTGCTGTTCTCTATATAATGGTATTTTATGCCTGGGTCCTTAACCCATCTGTACACTTGGTCTTTGAAGTCCCTTCCTCTAAATTCCTTCTTCCCACTGTGTCCCATACACATTCATTCTTCAGGATCCTATTAAAAATTCATACTGGGAGGACTTTCCTGACCTCCAATACAAAAGGATGTTTTATGCCTGATAGCCATTTACTTCAATCCCTCTGTAACACATTGTATTACAGTTACTTGCATATTTGCTTATCTTTTTCACTGGACTGTGGGCTTAATTAGCTCATTTAAACTACTTTCTTGTTGTGCTTGGCATTTAACAGATGCTTAATAAAATTTTGTTGACTATGAATGAATAACTTCACTTCTCCATCTGATTGTAGGCTTCCTAGGGGCAGGAATTCTAAATTTCCTCTTTGTTTCCCCCCTAGAATTTAGCTCAGTGCCTGCCAGAGAGGAGATGCTAAAT
Source organism: Tolypeutes matacus (assembly GCA_026826555.1). Taxonomy (NCBI): domain Eukaryota; kingdom Metazoa; phylum Chordata; class Mammalia; order Cingulata; family Chlamyphoridae; genus Tolypeutes; species Tolypeutes matacus. The sequence goes on from JAKSZT010054399.1 coordinate 10,582,269, forward strand.
AGATATTTGTTGAAAATGATAATATATATATATATATAAATGCCTATAAAGAGAATACAAAATTGGTCAGACAACACCTCACCTGAGTGAGTAAAGTGGGAAAAAGAAGGTAATTTAGTCCATGTAGGGGTGAAAAAATCTGAAAAACAGAAAGGTTACCTGTTGGGCAGAAATAGACCTCACAACTCTTTTGACTTTCTAGTTTGCTACTTATTTCACTTCTTTGGACACTTCTAAGACTTGCATGTAATGTAATGTTGATGAATTGGGCAGACATCACTGTTGACCCACCTCACAGAAGTGTGAGGATTTTGGGAAAGCCAGGTGCTCTCAGAATGGGTTGTCTCCATTCATATGGAACGTGAACAAATAGGTAAATCAATCCCAACACCTGCCCCCTCCCACATCCCCAACTCAGAAGGTCAGGTGACTCTTGTCACAGGGTGGCCACGCTTCTGTGACCAGTGAACAATCTTCATTAAAAAGCACAGGTTTATATATTATTTATTTTTTCTGAAGCCGGCTCATTCACTCAGCATCGTTTGAGGGAGAGACTATTCCCTGCACCAGGAACTCTGCGAGGTGCTGGCTGCCCAGCTTTCTATTTCTCCCTTCAGTTTTGCCAGAGTTTGTCTCATATATTTTGGGGCACCCTGGTTAGGTGCGTAGATATTTATGACTGTTATATCTTCCTGGAGGATTGTCCCTTTTATTAATATATAATGGCCTTCTGCATCTCTTATCACTTTTTTGCATTTGAAGTCTGTTTTGTCTGATATTAGTATAGCTACCCCTGCTCTTTTCAGTTTACTATTCGCGTGGAGTATCTTTTTCCAACCTTTTACTTTCAGCCGGCTTGTATCCTTGTATCCGAGGTGAGTTTCTTGTAAGCAGCATATGGATGGCTCATGTTTTTTTATCCATTCTGTCAACCTGTATCTTTTGATTGGGGAATTTAATCCTTTCACATTCAATGATATTACTGAAAATGCACTATTTATTTCCTCCATTTTATTCTTTGGTTTTCATATGTCATCTTATTTTTGTCTTTCTTTTTACTCTTTTGGTTATCCTTTCTGCTTTTCTTTCTTCTATACTCTCCTCCAAGCCCCTTTCCCCTGTCTTTTTCTTTCAGGTTCTAAGGCTTCCTTTAATATTTCCTGCAAAGGTGGATTCTTTTTTGCAAACTCTCTTAGTTTCTGTTTGTTGATGAATACTTTATATTCACCTTCATATTTGAAGGACAGTTTTGCTGGATAAAGAATTCTCGGCTGGCAGTTTTTCTCTTTCAGTTTCCTAATTGTATCATACCACTGTCTTCTCGCCTCCATGGTTTCTGAAGAGAAATCTGCACAAAGTCTTACTGGACGTCCTTTGTACGTGATCGTTTGCTTCTCTCTTGCTGCTCTGAGAATTTTCTCTTTATCTTTTACATTTGACATTCTGAATAATATGTGTCTTGGCGTAGGTCTATTTGGATTTATTGTTATTGGGGTACGGTGTGCTTCTTGTACATGTAAGTTCATTTCTTTCGTGAGAGTTGGGAAATTTTCAGCTATTATTTCCTCAAATACTCTTTCTGCCCCTTTTCCTTTCTCTTCCCCTTCTGGAACTCCCATGACACGTATGTTCTTGTGTTTTGTGTTGTCATCCAACTCTCTGAGCCCCTGCTCAATTTTTTACTTTCTTTTCTCTCTTCAATTTTAGCTGCTCTGTCTTCAGTATCACTTATTCTTTCTTCTATCATTTCGAGTATGCTGTTGTATGCTTCAAATGTATTTTTGACTTCACCTATTGTGTCTTTCATTCCCATGAACTCCGTTACTTTTCTGTTCATGATTTCAAATTCTTCTTTACGTTCGTGCAATGACTTCTTGATGTCATTGATCTCTTTAACTATATTCTCTTTCATCTCATTAATTTGATTTTGGAAATGTGTGCTCATCTCACTGATTAGTTCTCTCAAATTCTGCATCTCTTCTGGGACTTTGCTGTATTCCTTTTCTTGGGCCATGTCTTCTATTTTCTTAGTATGGCCCGTAATTTTTTGTTGGTGCTTAGGCATCTGGTTAGTTTGTATTTTACTTAGATGCTCTATCTCTTTCTCTTTTATGGGGTTTTAGTGGCAGGAAGCTGTGAGTTACCATCGCTCTTTGATTTTTGGCTCAACCTTGATTGTTAGGATTGTTCTGCTGGTTGCTCAAAACTGGGCACTGGACCCAGTAATTGGTTGTAGAGTCATTTCCTAGGGCCTTGGGCAGGGAGGCTATAGAGGCCAGGAAAGCCTCTCTTACTTATTAATTTTCTTATGTGCACTTCCTTGGTCTGCCAGGAGATGGCGCTTGTTGGCAGCTCTCAATTCAATGCCTGGTCGGAGCGTATTTGTTGTGACACAGGCCAGATCAATGTGATAGAGCTTCCTGTCTGGGGGCTAAGAGCCCTGTGATTCAAACTTTCTGAGACAGTTCTCCAGACTTCTCTCGTAGCGCCCCCCTTTTCCCAGCTAGGAAATGTTTCCACTCCCCTCTGAGTCCTCAACAATCAGTCCCTGTTATTAGAGGAGGAGATTGGGAGGTTTGTATATCTTTAGCCCCTTGCAGGCTCCAAGGCAAACAATGGTGCAGCCCCACCCAGCCTGGAAGGGCTCTCAGGACAGGGCAGACCAAACCGGGAGTGGCAGATCCCTGAAGCCCCCTTTGTCTGTGGTCGCAGGCCCAGAGGCCCAAGAATTCTGAAGAGTGTGGGGGAGGGTGTCGGCAGCAGCAGAAGCTGCTACTTGCAACTCACAGTTCTATAGTCGCGATTTCCCTCTTCTGTCCCTCTCTCCTCTGGGTGGTGTGCAGCCTTCACCTGCTGTCCTAAACCCTAGAAGATCTTTTTTGGGGCTGTTTCAGCTTGTCCTCTAGCTATTTTTCTGGAGAAGAGATTCCCGTGTCTTACTAGTCCGCCATCTTCCCGGAAGTACCCCAGGTTTCAACAGAGCCAATAGGCCCCTGTCTCAAGAGCTCCCAGTCCCACTGGGGACACTCACTCACCCAGTCACACCTGCCTGACCACCACACAGGTGGAAGGCTCTGAAAGGGAGCTGGGCTGAGGTGCACAGGAGCACAGAGGATGGAGCTGGGGCTGGACTCAGGCTTTTTGTCTCGACTGGATGACTCAGGGCAGCCAGGCAAGAAAGCCAGGGGGAGGCTGGTGGCAGCAATGATTTTGAGAAGAGGAAAGTACGAAAGGTGTCCTCTTCTTTTCCCATGTGGCAATATGAAACTTACGGCCGCCTTATGCCAGTCGTGCCCAACTCTGCCTGGCTCATTCTGCTCCCCTTACCCTCCCAAAATCCAACTCTGTCTCCACGTTCTCCACACAGACTCAGGCATGTGAATACATACACATATGCCTGCCCACAGCCAGCGTCTCTGCTCCAGCTTTCAGCATGTCTGTTTATGAAAAGAGAAGAGGCGTGCAGGCTAGCACAACTGCTATCCCTGCCACCTCAAGCCAGCAAAGCTTTGTTCCTAATGAAACAGTAGAAGACTGAAGAAAAAGAGGCAAAGAAAACAAGGAGTTCAAACAAACAGAAGGAAGGCAGAGAGCTGAACTGTTCTGTTGTAACTATGCAACCAAGCACTTACCTGGAAAAAAAAAACTTCCCTGCCTCATGACTGCATCCTAATTTTGGACTGCTTAAGCTGCCATAAAGAGTGTAACTATTATAAAAGTTAACACAGCAAATCCTAATGTCCTCATTCGGCGGGTTTTCCAACTAAGGCAGAAGACGAGTTAAATTGTAGTAGTGCAAGCAAGTAGCAGAGCAAAAGTCACTGTGCTATTTCTTGGAACTGTTTCTGCCTAACCAGTTATCATTTCTCAAGCCCTCTGAAACTGTGCCAAGAGCTGTCTGCGTAAGAAGTAGCAGGCTGAGCAACCAGCATTGGGTGTTCCAGTCTCTGAGTATCATGCTGAGCAGCTTTTACAGTTAGCTCTTTAATTGGCCTCTTATTTGCTTTTTTTTTCAAAATTGTGGGTAAAAATCAAAATTTTCACAATATTTGTAAAATGATATATAAATATATATGCATATATGTGCATTTGCTTACGTAAATGTTATTTATTTGCTTTTATTTTAAGCATTGCCTTTCGGTGGAAGAGAGCACTAAACTAGGAGTCCTATCAGCTCACCATATCATAGGTTCTGTAAGCATCGGATTCTTCAGCCATGAAAGGAGAAGCAATTAATTTGGAGCTTGCTAATGGCCCCTCCCACTTCTGATATGTCTTATACCAGGGGTTGGCAAACTATGGCCTGGAGGCCAAATCCCACCTGCTGCCTTTTTATGTACCGCCCATGAGCTATGAAGATTCTTTACATTTGTAGATCATTGACAGAAAATTAAAAGAAGAATAATATTGCGCGATACATGAAAATAAGGTGAACGTCAACTTTTGGTGCCGGTAAATAGTCTTATTGGAACACAGACATATACACTGGCCTCTGGTCTGTGGCTCCTTTTGTACTTCAACGGCAGAGTGGAGTAGCTGCGACAGAGATTGTATGGCCTGCAAAGCTGAAAATGGCCTTTACGGAAAAAGTTTGCTGATAGCTATTCACCGTAGTACAATGCATTTAGGGAAACAGTAAGACCTCCTTGAATTACTGTACGGATTAAATAAGATAAGTTAAATGCACTGTGCAAATGTTCACAACACAATGAATTCTGAGAAAGGCTATCATACAAGAAAATGCCCATCTAGTAGGTACTGCTGAGTGGAGAAGGAGCAAACCCTTATTAATAATTTATACAAAAGCAAGTTATATTTTTAGTCAACAGGGTTGAAAATGTACAGGATAGGACTGCAGGTGTGTGAAATTATGTGTGCATCTGGAAGGGAAAAGAGAAAGAGCTTATCTGCTAGGTTAAGGTGATTCTAGATGATTTGTTTATGCCTCATTTCTTTAAACTACTGTTTTAATTCTGTTCTAAAATTTAAAAAAAAAGAAAAGAAAAGGAAAAGTGCCACTCGCAAACCTGATTTCTATACTCGTATTTTGAAAAGTTTTCTCATTTCCAAAATGAATTTTGAAATCTAGTGGATGAAATATAGTTGTCTGTATTTTTCATAATAAATGGTCTTCGAGCAACACGATGGCCCAGACAAATGAAAGATATAGTCAAATGTTTGGAACAAAATACAATTTTAGGGAAATTAGAATATCCATAGTATCTATTGTTTATGGTTTTTATTAGTATAATGTTAGACTATCCTGTCACCAATTAGATAGTTCATCCTTCTTTTACGTGTTTAACCAGAGAAGCAAAATTCAAATTGTCTAAAAATTTAACTTTCTCAGAGAGTTGGGGGGAAAATAAACATTTTAAAGGGGATAGAGTCAGTGTCAGGTTTGACAAAATACAGAAGGACTGAAGTATTCCATGAGAGGTTCAGGGGTTCAGTTTGCCAAAGAATAGTCTAGAAATAGCAGAACTTGGATTTCTGATCCTATTTTCTAAGCATGTCTGTCTGGGAAATGTCAAGATCAATTTAGTCTGTTTGTCCCTTTGGCATGTTACTTGTAAAGATGATGTTCTTTCCAACTAGCTGTTTGATTCCTCTGGCTGAGTTTTGCCAGGTGGGCTCAGCCTTCCTGTAAGATGGGAACAAGCTTCTCTCTACAGAAAGCAGGGTTGCCTCCCTCTCCCTTTCTAGGTGTGGACAACTGGTCACCTCAGATGGTGCAGCTCACGGGCAGCTGTAGAACACCCAGCCTGAGAGTTTGAGTTCCGTGCCCAGATTTCTGAGTTGGTGTCGTAGCTCCTTTTGTTATTAGCTGTGGGACCTTGGGCAAGCCAATTGACCGTTCTGAGCCTCAACTAACTTATCTTCAAATGGGGATAATTAATAACACTTAATTCATAAATTTGAATATTAAATGTGACAATCCATGGACAGCACGTGGGACCATTTAGATAAATGTTAACTATTCCTATTTTCATGGATGGGGATGTAGCTAAAAAACAAAAACAGAATAGGGAAGCAGATGTGGTTCAAGAGATTGGGCTCCCGTCTACCACATAGAGAGTCCTGAGTTCAGTTCCCGGGGCCTCCTGGTGAAAGCAAGCTGGCCTGTCCAGAGAGCTGGCTCGCATGGAGCGCTGGCAACAAGATGACACAACAACAAAAACAAAAACAAAAACAAATATTTCTTGATGGCAGTAGGGGTTTGAGCAAGACTTCCATTTCCTGCAAGTCCTGGGTCACATGGGGAATGTCAGGCTGTCTAGCTCACAGGTTTGTAACAGATGAAAATATCTGGCAAAATTTATTATCAACTGTAAGTCTTCAGATAACACCCTTAGGCAGAAGCCAGTTTGGTGTTTGATGAGTTATTTTTTTAAACACTAATATCCACCCAACAAAATGACAAATGGCCAACACACTGGCCATCTGATGTGTCAGGAGTGGTCAATAAACAATGACAAAGGATCTTTCATGTTCTTACAGTAAGCACTGCTACTCCTCACCATCTTCCTTGATAAACACCATCTGGAGTTAGCTTCGACTGAGAGGCGGCGCATCGCTTTGATGGAGAATGAAGCCAGTGGCCTCCGGAAGATTTAATTTTTGCTTTTGGTTTTGATTAAGCATGTTGACCAGTGGAGGTCCCTGTTTGTGAGTCCTGGATTCTAGCAGCTCCCTTCCTGATTTAGGAGACAAGTTTAGGTAATTTATTTATTTTTTTCTCTGTCATCTCAGCCTTTTGCTTTTGTATTAAAGGAGGGCCTAAGGCTGGCTGTGAAGGAGTCGGGAGCTTGGAGTGGGAAGGAGAAAGACTTTTGGGGGCTTGCAGTGTGAGAGAAAGATAACAGATGGGAAAGGTAGGAGGGTATCTCAACATGCCTTCCCTCTTTGGTGAAGAACTAAATATATTTTTGGATGCTGTGGCAGTTGATACTATTGATGAATTCCAAAAAGAAATACTGATTATGTTTGTAAACTGGTCTATTCCTCTGGGCATATTAGATTGTATTGAATTCAGAGGTTTCACTTTCACTTGGCTAAATAATTATTAAGACTTTGATTGGACCACATCAGTAGGACGTTTAGTCCCTGCCCCCTTGGTGGGTGGGGACTTACAGAGAAAATGACATGCCAGAGGAGACAGTTGGAGTTTTTAATGCTGGAGCCTGGGAAGTAAGCACGCAGAGACGCAGATACATGAGGAAAGAGAGAAGGCTCCATTAGACACAACGGAGGCCCCGGGAGAGAGATGAGCCATTTGCCTGACAGTTTACTGGCCTCGTGGAGAGAGCAGAGCAGCGGAGCCCTGGGAGAGAGATGAGACTTATCCCAGACTACAGCTGATATTGGAAGAAGCTGGGACCACGGAGCCTTAAGAGGGAGAGTGAGGCTGGACCCTTGTAGACGTCGCCCGCCATCTTGCTCCAACATGTGGCAACAGACTTTGGTGAGGGAAGTAACTTACCCTTTATGGTCTGGTAACAGTAAGCTTCTACCCCAAATAAACACCTTTTATAAAAGCCAACAGATTTCTGGTACTTTGCATTAGCACCCCTTTGGCTGACTAATACAGATGCTGACCTGGAGTTTCACTGACTGCTTCACCTGGCCGAGGTGGGCCCACCACTGCAAACTCCACGTGGCAGGGAATTTCTTATCCAACCTATTTGTATCTTTCTCCCCTGTGCCAAGAACAGTACCTGATGCATTGTACGTGCTTAATAAATATTTGTTGAATGGATTATCATCATCCTCTTTCCAAGTGTGTATCTCATGACCCTAATGCCATAAGTCTCCAAATGTATACACTTAATTACAAACATGTTCAAGGAATTAGCCAGTTATTAGAACTCTCTTCTGGCCTTTCCCTGCCCTTCCCTTTCCCATTCCACTATATCCATTCATACATACACATTCCAGAAACATCTTCAAATGTCCCATATAAGTCATTATCTTAGAACTTCCTATGTCTGTCCTTATGTGTTCTGACCAAGAAAATTATAGTCATTGGAATAAGTCTGTCTCTTGCTCTAAAATGAAGGCATTGGCTCTCTAGTTTGTAAATCAGGCTCTTGGTGAATTTCGTGAGCATGAATCGATTCTCCAGTGCCAACTCACTCATGGTGAGCTGGACTTGACTGAGTTCCTGTGAATCTAATTACTAGATCTTAAATCTGACCTTGTTACCTCAGGCTACCTCTCTGGGTACTGGGAAAGGCATTACTTGACCAGATGATGATTTTGGAGGGCTGAAAGATGCTATTTGGTGAGGGACTAAGAAATAGATTAATTCTTTTTGGCCCAGCCAGTTTCTCCCTCCAAAAATTCCCAGGGAAACATAGACATGTGGTAGTAGCCCATGGCCGAGCTGTCATGTGCAAGGGAAAGTGTCCTAATAAAGGGGAGGGGGGACACCAGTCCCCCTTCACAAATGGGTGGGAAAGAAGAAGGTCACGCCATGTACACCAGAGAAGTGTATTCTCTGAGCATCACTCCCACTTGAAATTTGATGCAAGTGTGTGCATAAGGATTTAGAGAACCCCTCTTTTATTTTGAGTGTGTAGATGTGGTGATAGGGGAGGGGGTTTAATTTCCTTGCCTTTACCTTCTACGCCTGATCTGGACTCATTCAGTGGAAGGAAGGGGTATGTATGAGTTTGTGTGCATGTGTGTATGTGAGGGTATGAGTGAGACTGTGAGTGAATGTAGGTGTGTGAAAAGCCTGGGGAGTTCTTTGGAAGACAAGTTTATTCTCAGTGCATTCATCCTCCTGTGCCATTCAGACTCCTTATGTTAGGAATTGGTGGGGAAGAGAACACTTTAAAGGAACCAGTAGCTTTTAGATTAGTCATTAATGTAAGAACACAAATCCCACCAGATGGAAAACATGAATTCTGATGTATTCAAGTAAATAAACATTCATTGTGCTCCTACTATGTGCCAAGTGCTATGGCTAGAAAGATGAGTAAGAAACAAAATCAACTCTGAAGTATCTCCTGGCTCAGTGAGAAGAGAATAAAACAGAGTATAATTAGTTTTATACTGAAATGTGAAGAAAGATGAGGGAGCAATTCATGTCTGTCTTGGCCAGGGGTTGTATAGGAAAGCTGGAGAATTAGTCCATTTGGGCTGATCTCTGAAGGATGGTCAGAAGGTTACTGTGGCAATTTGAAGCTGGGTGGACCCTAGAAAAATCATATCCTTAGAGCTAGTCCATTCCGGTGCATGTAAACTTACTGTAGGTGGGAGCTTTCGATTAGATCACTTTAACAGGGTATGACCCAGGGTGGGTCTTAATTCTTTTTACTGGAGTCCTTTATAAATGGAGGAATAAAATCTTCAGACACAGAAAGAAGCAGCAGAGGCAGAGAAACCCTGAGAGGAAGAGAGAGAGGTCCTGGAACCTGGAATCAGTAGAGCACAGAGGCATGGAAAGAGGTCCCTGAGAGGCTGCAAGAGAAGAGACTTGGAGAAGAGGGGAGAGAGGAGCCATATGCCTGACTGCCCACAGCTGAGCTGGGAGAGAAAGCATCTTTAAATGACACTGTCAGTTGCCTGATTGCCTGCAGCTGCATCTGGGAGAGACAGCATTTCTTGATGATACCCAACCTTGGACATGTTCACAGCCTCAGAACTGTAAGCTTTTAACCTAATAAATTCCCATTTTAAAAGCCAAACTATTTCTAGTATATTGCACCCAACAGCTTTTAGCAAACTCAAATAGTTACCAGGTGGATGATGTGGGGAGTGGAGGGAAGAACATTCTATTCTGAGAAAAGAGCAACGAGTAAATGCAGGGACATGTAGAAATGTCTGGTTTTTGCAGGCACAAACTAGTTTGGCGTGATTGAGGGATGTAAAGTGTAGGGTACCCCAAGGAGAAAGAGGAGAGAAGAGAAGATGGTAGTATGCATCCTATTCCAACACAAGTCTATTGCAGATTAGGTTCTCCAGGTGCTAAGATGGAGTTTGAGTGCAAGATATTCCATGTGTGGGAAGACCCTCTAATCTGCTCAGAGTTCTTAGAGGGTCCTTGTAGGGTAGTGGTATCTAATGAAGGGCTGGCTCTTATGAGCCCCTTAGTTATAGTGAATGTGGATTCTACACCAAGACCAAGACCAACTGTGGTTAAGAGATCCACCTTGTGAAATGCATAAGCCAATTCATGGTGGCCAAATGGCTCTATAATTATTGACAAGAAGTTGTCAGTTTGGAGGTTGCTGTGGAATCAGCAACCCATGTTCACAGCATCTGCATGCCCCTTAACTTGGTTGTGAGTGTCCTTGGATCCCTGTTTCCCTTCCTATGTGCTCTCTGTTGAACAATTGGGCAGGTTGTCAAAACTCAGGATTCCTAATGACCCATAAGGAGGGCTGTGAGTTCACATGGAGAAAACACCAGGGCATATTCCAGCTTCAGTATGAGTCCAGTATGAAGAAGGAACTTGACTGAGGGAACTTTGTTTTGTAAGTAGGGGAAGGTTGAGGAGTGACAAGGAAGACAGAACAGCACTGTGATTCATTTGTCTTATTATTGATACTGCCAAAGACTCATCCTTGTTTTAAACAGCACACAGCCTGGATTCCAATCCTAGTGCAAGCACTTCCTAGCTGTGTGACTTAGGCCAACTTAACTTCCTTGTCTGTGCTGCCATTTCCTCATATTAAAGACGGGAGTGATAATGACAATGATAACTTCACAGGGTGGTAGAAATCATCATGAAGATGAAATACTTTGGGGAACAAATGTAATTCAAGTGGTTGAGACCTGCTTCCCATGTACAAGGTCCTGGGTTTGATCCCTGGTACCTCCTAAAAACAAACAAACAAACAAACAAAAAAACAACTCTCATTGGGGAGCAGGTGTAGCTCAATGGTTGAGTGCCTGCCTCCCATGTTTGAGGGTCTGGGTTCAATCCCTAGTACCTTCTAAAAAAAAAAATGAAAGAAAAAGGTTGAAATGTTTTGATGAGAATAAAATGCTTAGAACAGTGTCTAATGCACAGTAAGTATTCTATAAAAGCTAGCTCTTATTTGATTATTTTGAAACCACTTAATATTATAACCCCAAATGTTTAAGACTTTAGAGATCATGGCAGTTTGATATTATTGATGAATTCCAAAAAGTAATGTTGGATTATATTTGTAAACTGGTCTTTTCCTCTGGGCATATTAGAGTGTATTGGATTCAGAGGTTTTACTTTTACTTGATTAAATAATAATTAAGGCTTTGATTGGGCCACATCAGTAGGACGTTGCATCCCTGCTCCCTTGGTGGGCAGGGACTCACAGAGAAACTGCACCACAGAGAAGGGAGTTTGGAGTTTTTGAGCTGGAGCTTCGAGAAGTAAGCGCACAGAGGAGCTTGATCGTGAGGAAAGAGAAAAGGCCGTGAGACGAGAAAAAAGCTGTTCACCTGATAGTCTACAGCTGGACTTGTGGAGACAGCAGAGGAGCCGAGCTCGGAGAGAAGCAAGCCAGGAAGAGAGGAACCCAGGAAGCCTGAACCCTCACGGACCTCGGCAGCCATCTTGCTCCAACACGTGGCAACAGACTTTGGTGAGGGAAGTAACTTACGCTTTATGGCCTGGTAACTGTAAGCTTCTACCCCAAATAAATACCCTTTATAAAAGCCAACAGATTTCTGGTATTTTGCATCAGCACTCCTTTGGCTGACTAATACAGAGACTGTCTTCATTTGCCAGGCTGCTAACGGTATGGGAGGGTCCTGGTTTGGGAGGCTGGAAGTCCAAAACCAAGGTGCTAGCAAGGCCCTGCTTTCTCCCCAAAGTCTGTAGTGTTCTGGTGCTCACTTGCTGCTCTCCTTGGGCTTCCTTGATTTGCCTCTCTGCTTCCTGTCACATGCTGCTCTCTCTCTCTCCACGTGTCTGCTCTTCTGGTTTCCATTGACTTCTGACTTCTTCCCGTGGTCCTTCTCTGATGCATTGCATCCCAATTTATTCAGCTTCTACAGGACTCCAGTAATATGGATCAAAGTCCACCCTGACTCAGTTGGGCCACACCTTACCTAATAATCCATCTTCAAAGGGTCCTATTTACACCCACAAGAATGTGGATTTAAGCCTGAGAACATGTCTTTGTTGGGGAAGTATAATTCAACCTACCACAGAGAACTTTGAAGAAGCCAGGAGAATGTAATGGGAGGAGATGGATGGGAATGGAAATGACCTTTAATTCCTTCATTTATCATCTAATATTTTTGCTATGTATGCCATGTGGCATGTGTGCAAAGAAGTAGGGTGACCTGAATAAATAAGCTATAGTTTCTACTCCTGAGGATTCAGTTGAGTGGGGTACCTATAAACTTAAGTAAAATATCACAATATGTCATACGGGCTATATTAGAGGCATTTAAAACTGTCAGGGGAAGCCGCCATTTGCCCATGGAATGCTTTAGAGAAGAGGGTCTCAAATGGCGAGGAGGGGAGGCAGATATGGCTCAAGCAGTTGGGCGCCCACCTACCATATCGGAGGTCCTGGGTTCGGTTTCCAGTGCCTCCTAAAGAAGATGAGCAAGACAGTGAGCTGATGTAACGGGCTGGCATGGCAAACTGACACACCAAGCTGACGCAATGAGGAGACACAACAAGGAAACACAATCAGAGACACAACAAGCAGGGAGTGGAGGTGGCTCAAGTGATTGAGGGCCTCCCTTCCACATGGGAGGTCCCAGGTTCGGTTCCTGGTACCTCCTAAAAAGAAGAGTAGCAGACACAGAGAGCAGACAGCAAGCACAAACAACGGGGTGTGGGGGGAGAAATAAATAAAATAAATCTTTAAAAAACAGTTGAGGAGCAAGTCAGCAAATGGGGAGAGAGGGACGATATTGAGGGTGGGGGGTTGTGCATTGAAGAAAGCACAGAGGTGCAGCCAGGCACCAGTTCATTTTCCTTGAGAAGGCGATTATGGCTGGAGAGTGAGGCAGGTGATGGCTGGACAGGTGAGCAGGGGCCAGGATGCCCAGAGTCTTCAACTGCCGAGATTCCTCCGGCTTCACAGCAATCCAGTGCATATACTGGAATAGGGAAGAGAATGGAGCTCAGGAAGCTGAAGTTAGAAGGCCCAGAGTCCTTTTCACTTCCCAATAAGATTTTTTTTTTTTTAAAGATTTATTTATTTATTTATTTTATCCATTTTAAACCCTCCCCTCCATTTTTGCTTTTTTTGCTGTTTTTGTGTCCATTCACTGGGCAATTCTCTGTGTCTGTTTCCTGCCCTCTTTTCCCATCCTTCTCCTCCTTTCTAGACCGGGATTTGATCCTGGGGACCTCTGATGGGGGAGAGAGGCATTCTACCACCTGTGCCACCTCAGTTCCTGGTTTTTCAGTGCATCTCGTCTTGGCTCTCCCCTGTGTCTCTTTCTTGTTATGTCATCACCTTGCTGCATGGCTCAGCGGGGTGGCGTGGGCCCTGGCAGCATGAGTACCTTCTACATTTTTCTTTTTTCTTTTCTTTTATTGGGAGGTCCCGGGGATCGAACCCAGGTTCCTCCATATGGCAGATGGACGCCCAACTACCTGAGCCACATCCACTGCCCACCCCCACCCCCGCCTCCCTCAATGAGATCTTGGTATTCAGAGTAAGATCTGGGCCCAGCAGCATTATCTGGCAGCCCAATGGAAATGCAGACTCTCGGCACTGCCCCCGCCAGGCCCTCTGAAGCAGTGCCAGCACTTTAACATGATCTTCAGGTGAGTTCGTTTGCACAACAGTCATTGCATATCTAGGTCCTGTGGGTTTCACAAATATCAGCTTCTCTTTCATTCTGTGGCCAGGAAGTTGAGCTTAACAAGCAAGAAGAGCAGAACTGAGGGGAGCTGTTGTCTCTTGGCCGCTCTACAGGCCCAGCTACCTGCAACCATGGGGGCCGCTCATCCATGTCTATCTCCCTGGGCTTCTCTCAGTTAGGGTGTTTGTACTTTCCTGTTGGGACACGGACATGTTTCAAGATATTTCTGCTCACCAAGTGCTTAAAAATCAGCATTATCAGATTTTCATGCCCTGTACTTTTTTCAAGCTTTGTAGTATTGGCAAGATATTTCAAAGTATGGGAAAAAAACTAGGGGAATCAAAGAGAAGTCTCTTTATTTTTTGACTTCCTATGATAATTTAAAAAATTATATGCAAAGCTATCTGGATGTATCTTACCAAATCAACCCCTGAACCTGATATCTCACCATGGAACATCCAAGTATGACATACTGTTCTCATGGAATGAATGCTCTGCAAGCATTTAATCAGTCTCTTCATTCCAACTCAGGGAAGACTAGAAAGAAAGGAATTTGGGGGGAGAGCAGAGCTTTCTTACCCTCTATATCAAGGGTAAATCCAAAAGAAACAACACTAGACCTGTTCCAAATAAGTGGTCCTACCAAATACAAGCAAACAAGGATGAGAATATAATATAGCTTGGTGGTTAGTCCAGGATTTTCCAACTTGGCTCTATTAACACTTTGGGCTGGATAACCCTTTGTGGTGGGGACTCTCCTGTGTATTGTAAGATATTTAGTAGCATTTCTGGCTTCTACCCATTAGATGCCAGTCACATTCCAGTTGTGACAACTAAAAAAATGTCTCCAGAGATGGCTAAATGTCCCTGAGGGCTAAAATCACCCCTGGATGAGAACAGCTGAGTACCCTAAAGGATGGGCTATACTTACCTGGCAGGGGAGATACCATGATCACGAAGGTGGTTTTCCCAGGGCGAGGCTTATCCATTGCACTCCAGATGTGCTGACCCCGGCGATTTCCCCAAATGTGGGAAACTCGACTGCATAATTTGTGGTAGTGGGGGACTGCATTCATGCTTTCCCCTGTAAAAAAAGAAAAAGAAAAAAAAAAAAAAAAAAAAAAGAAGAGAAAAAAAAAAGCAAAAGAAAAAAAGAAACAAAACAAAACAAAAAGAACGGGCTAGCTGGATTCACATCCCAGCTCTGCCACCTACTAGCTCTATGACCTTGGATAAGTCTCTGAGTCTCTCTTGGACTCCCCTTCTTTATCTCTAAAAATGGGGACATCTCACAGGATTACTATGGGATTACATGCTTAAACATGCATCATCTAGCATATAGCACGAGTTCAATACCGCTGAACTATTTTTGTGATGAAAGTGACATCTCATCTCAGCTAAGATACTATAGCCAAAAAACTGGAAGGACTCTGATAAAAGGATTAAAGACAGACCACATCTTACATGATCACACATGGAAAAATCCCGCTGTAGTGGAAAAAAAAAGTATTGATTTGCCCGATGCTCACTTCCCAACTCAAAGAAAAGCACTAACACGGGATGAGCAAAGAAACTCTAGAAATTCTGAAAGACTCAAACAGCCCTAAGAGGGGGGGGCAGGACTTAACCTTGGAAATCTGGAAAACAACAGGGCACAGTGTAAACAGAGTATAAAAAGAACAGTGGGTCTTTGAGAAGAGCTGTGAGGCTAAAACAAAACCCTTCCTCACTGTAAAAAACCCACTGTCTCTCTGGAGAGCCTCACTCAGAAAGTCCCTTTAAAATCGACACCAACTGGTCATCCTCACTTCAGAACATGAGGATTCCAACGTGCCACTCTTTAGTCCTGAAGAGAGAGGCAGAATCACTGCTGTGTTCTCCAAAATGTTGAATGGAGAATCCAGGCAGAAACAGGGGTGGGGTGGGGGGAGGAGGTTAAAATAGACTGAAGAGCCATCACTGTTTTGATTGATTTGTGACAGACGCATATATCAAGCAAGTTGTGAACTTTAAATTGATTGCAATACGTTGTGTTATCACTGGGTTCTCTGATTACTTAATTTCTGATCTGATCTTATCTCCTGTTTCCCAAGATGAGCCTAAATCACTTTCTTTTCTCCTGCCAGTATTCCATGTTCCCAGAGCGTGTGTAGCTGGGGAAAAGTTTTATATAGCACAAGTTAGCACTTTGCTGGCCTCTCCCTTGCCTATAGCAAATTCTGTGCATTTTGAAAGAAAAATCTCTCTCTCTGGAGTTATCTCTGCTTTCATGATATATCTTTTAATCCCCACAATCATTTCAAGGCCTTGGTGTGTTGTTTTTTTTTACATATTACTCATCTATTTTTATCTTTTTTAAAAAAACTTTGTATTTCATTTTGCCCTGAATTGACATCTAAAAATTTTAACATCAATTTGAATGTTATCAGGGTTATTTTTTCACATCAAGGGGCTCAGAAATTCTGATCTATTAGGGAGTTTAACCTGGCCTTGAATTCCACCCTGCCCTTGGAGACACCAGAATTAGTTGGAATTCGGGTAGAAAGAAGGTGGTTTAATTGAAAAGAATATTGATGATGGTGCTTTGGGCAGAGTTCGGGAAACAAGCCTGGGTAGTGAGACTCCCAGGACTAGCACCATGAGGAGCTGTCACCACCCCCAAGAGACCGGAATGGGGGATGGATGGGGCAGCGAGGTGGGACAGGGTTGTCAGAAGCTGATGAGAAAGGGACTGTGCAGGAGTAGCTTCAACAAGAGTGTACCATAGAAGAACAGTCACCAGCAGAACCCAGAGAGATGTGGAGACAGCAGGGAGAACCATCTGCCCTGGCTTCTCCCTTCTCCCACCTTTTGACCTCCTGATGGTACCTCATTGGCCAATTGGGATGGCCCAGTCCAGAGACATCAGCTTCCCCAGCCCAGAGAAGGGCAGAGATTGGATCTGGATTCGAGTGGGGATAAGGCTCAAAGTATGACCAACACCCACCTCTTCTTCACTTTGGGCCGTTGAAGTTCTCATTAGATGATCAATAGATGAGCAATTCTCAGCAGATTATCAGTGGTGATGGGCAAACATGAATGCTGACAGTGATATTGTTGTTCTGATACAATCCATTCTATGCTCTTTTTGCAAACAGGATTTTGTTTTGTTTTGCTTTAGGGAACTTCTCTTTCTTCTGCTTGACCAGCCTTGTGTCTCCCTGCTCAGTGGACAGCTGTTCTTAAAAGCCTCATGTCCCCAGGCAAAGAACTGCTCAAGGCTCTCTGCAGTCTAACCTGGATTTTTGTTTTTATTTTTATTTTTTGGCCGGGGATTGAAACTGGGACCTTGTATGTAGAAAGCTGTTGCTCAACCACTGAGCCATATCGACTCCCCTGAGTTGCTTTTTTCCTTTGTTTTGCTTGTTGTTTGCTTTTGTTTTTGTTTTTAGGAGGCACCGGGAACTGAAATCGGGACCTCCCATGTTGGAGGCGAGTGCTCAACCGCTTGAGCCACATCCGCCCCCTAACCGGAATTTTGATTTGCCTTTCCTGCCACCTCTCTCACCAGTTTCTCCTCTAGCTTGTATGATCAGTGCACATTGGGACTAGCTGGTGCTGCCTGAACATGTCTTCTTTTCTGACCTTCATGCCTGTACTGTGTGGTTTCTTCTGCTGAGATGAGTAGTTCTCAAAGTGGGGTTCCTGGACTCATAACAGTGGTAGCAGCATCTGGGAACTTGTGAGAAATGCAAATTCCTGGCCCCATACCACTGACCCACTGATCCAAAACCTCTGAGGGTGGGGCCCAGCCATCTGTGTTAACAAGCCTCCCAGGTGAGCCTGACGCATGCAAGTTTGAGAAGCACCAGGCTAGATATTGTGTAGAAAATCTCCGATGCTTCTCTCGCACCACACCTTCTTGTTCCAGTTATTGCTATGGCAACCACCTGTGCACAGGTGTTCCCTGACCACACCTCAGCTACACCCTGTCTCTCTTCTGCCCCTGGGCTTCTCTACTACTGCAGTGTGGGATAATGGCAGGTGGGGAGGCAGGAAGGAGGCCAGCTCAGCCATTGTTGGCCAGATGCAACCTGGGCATGCTCCAGAGTTAATAGCCTTGGGGCAATCCTGGACCAATGGAAGTTGGGGACCAATGAATAAAAACTCTCTCCTCTCCGTCTCTGACTCGGGGTGGAGTTGCATTCTACCTGACTCCTCAGTGGGCTCCAGTGGGATTGAGCCCCATTTGCCCAAAGCACTAGCCAGCTCCATAAAATACCTTTTTGCAGGTTTCCTTCATCTCAGTGCCTTCATTTTTGTTTCCTGGGAACATTTCCCAAAGTAAACTACCTCCAAGCAAACCTTTATCTCAGGCTCTACTTTTGGGGGGAAAACCAAGGTAAGGCAAACATTCCTTGCCCGTTCCTTTTTCAACATTTTTTTTTTTTTTTTACCTTTTAAGAGCCAGTTCAAATGTCATTTATAGTTCATAAACCTCTTTCTCTCCAGCTAGAAGCCAAATACTCTCTCCCTTCTGCTTGCACAGCACTTTATTTTTATCATTATAGCAGCTGTCATAATGTGCCTGACAATATAGTTCTGTAGTTATCTGTCTCCCCAACTCGACTGGTGTTCTGGAGATCAGACACAGTGTCTATTCATTCAAGAAACACCCTTCCCCCATCTCTGTCCCACTTTTTTAGGGGGGAAACGGGGGGGGGGGCAGCGCTGAGCACAATAAATGTCTGTTGAATTTAATAGAATGTTAGAATCCAGTTTGATGGCTTTTAAAGACATGTTGTAATGTTCCCAACTCATCTGACTTGGAATAGTGGTATTCCTTATTGTTAGGGTCTTGGGGCTATGAGGTTTTCTCTTCTAGCTATTTTCAGTCCAGCTGTTGCTTGAGAATGGGGTCCAGTTGGCTGCGACCATTCAGTACAGCCAGAGCCAGCTTCATGGGTGTGTGACCTGGGTAGCACACAGGGTCTCTCCATGCTTGGTTTAATGCTTCCCTGTCACCATCTTGAGAGTCTTAATAATTTCATCCCTGTAATTGTGGTTTGTAGGGACATCTGAAAGGGCAATGGAGTACATGTGTGGGCTGAGTGATACATGAAACGTGTGCTCACCCTTCCTCGTTGTTCCGTTTGCACATACAGCATATATGAGCCTACGTTAGCACAGAATGCCAGTGGACCCACCAGGCGTGGGAGTACACGGAAAGTGAGTACAAGGAAAGCGTATTATGTCCACAGCTGAGTAAATGGGGGTGTTGACAGCCCCCAAAAGCCATGTTTTCCATTTGAACCAGAACTTGCTTCAAACACAGAAAGAAGGCAGAAGTGTTCTGAAAAATACGAACAGCCAAGGAACCCTAGCATATTCTTTCCTTATGTTGAAAATGATGCCATAGAAGGAAAGGAAAAGATAGGACAACCCACAGTTCCTTTTCCTGTAGCCTTCCTTACTATCAGTGAGCCTGAGGTAGAAAGTGTTGGAAGAATATGCACATATCAAGAAGTGAAATAAAAACAATTTAGCTACTTTTGCACAGTGTGTCCACTGTTTGGCTAAGAAGGAAATATATAAGCATATATGAGCTCCACAATATGAACCGTGTAATTTCAGTGATTCTGCATGAGTTAAATACTCTTATATTTGCATTTAAAATTGTCATTGCAGCGGGAGCGGATGTGGCTCAAGCAGTTGGGCGCCCGCTTCCTACATGAGAGATCTCGGATTCGGTTCCTGGTGGCTCCTAAAGAAAAAGCAAACAAACAATGAGGAGACAATGAGCAAAAAACAAACAAAACAAAACAGAAAACAAAGCAAAAAAAAACAAACCCCACAATAAGCAAAAACAACAAGCAAACAGATGAGGGAGCTGTCTTAGGAGGGGATTGTCACTGCACAATATAAAGATGGAAGGTAAAATAAATTCATGCTCATAATTAAAATTTTAATTTTTCTTTACTAGAATGATGTCATTAAGTAGCAAACAAAAAAACTCAATGGCAAATCCAGAGAGAGACCTTGGAAGGAAGGAAGAAGTTTTATCATGGTAGGCAAAATTCTAAGATGACCCTCAATGAGCTACACTCTTGTATAGTTGGCTCCCCTTGAGTGTATTTGATAGAACATCACACTCATGTTTGGGTTATCTTCTATGACAGTTGACCTTTGGGAAAACTGTGTGGGTAGGCCTAATCTAATCGCATGTATCCTTTAAAAGCAAAGTGTTTTCTCTGGCTGGAGCAGAAGAGGAAATCGGATATTTAAAGGACAGGGGGAGTCACTGTGCCTTGGAGGGGACCACATGGAAGGAACCTGAGGGTGACCTTGAGGAGCTGACAGTGACCCTGATCAACAGATAGCAAGAAAACAGGGACCTCGATTGCACAACCACACGGCAATTAATTCTGCTAACAACCGGTGAGCTCCAGAAGAGAATGAAGTCTGGCTGACACTTTGACTTCAGCCCAGTGAGACCCCCATACAGAAAACCCAGCACCACTGTGCCCAGACTTCTAACCTACAGAAACTATGAGCTAATAAATGGGTGTTGGTTTGAGCCACTGAGTTTGTGGTAATTTGTTACACAGCAACGGGAAACTGATACATTTGTATTTTAGTACCGTTAACGGCACCTTTTTCTTGCTTTTTGAACAAGAGGCCCATCTTTTCATTTGCATTGGGCCCCACAAATTATGCAGTTGGCAATTTCTCCATTCAATACAAGATATAGAAGCAGGATAGTGTAACAGAGGTACCAACTGTGGAGCTAGATGGCTTAAGTTTGAATTCCAGCCCTGCCATCTTACCCGTTGTATGATCTCGGGCAAGCTGCTTGAGCTCTCAGTGCCCCCATTATCCTCCTAACATTTGGATAGAATTGCCTCTACCTTATAGAGTTGTTATGAGGATTAAATGAGATAGTACATGAAAGATACTTAGGTCAGCACGTGGCACACATAAGGACAGCGTTTCCTTATTATTACCCAGCAACTCAACCACCTGGAACATAGGACACAGAGCTTGAGAGTCCCCTGAATAATGAAAATAGATATTATGTGGTCACAGTACTGAGAACTTTCTGCTTGCTCATGGCACAGCTCTTCAGGCCTCTCTCAGGTCCTAGTGGCTATTATTTTAGATACAATGTTAAAAAGATTGCTAGAGTGGAACAGTTCACCTAAGACAGGAACAGTGATGGCAATAGAAGAGACAATGGACAGGCTGATGACAATAGGAGAAACAAAAAGGATAAAGGACATTTTAAAAGTCCAAGGAGGATGGCAATCTGACACCATTTAGGCAAGACTAGAATGTTCTCTGCACTTCAATGTACCTTAAAGGCAGTATTATATAACAGCTGACACAATAATTCATGCCCAATTACCATACTGGACACTCAAGAAAATGTTACATTTGTGCTTACTCTGCTTTGTTTATGTAGAAAGTAAGCAAGCATTTATTGGGTCCCTGATATGCATGGTTCTTATGCAACATTTTTGTTGAAAGGTTTCATCAAAAGTTTCCCATTCTGGAAAACAGGATTACCCTCACCTTATAGAGGAGGAACTGGAGTCTCTGAGAGATGACAACTTAGACAAGTTAATTCAGCTATGATCTGGCAGAACTGGGATTTTAACTCCATTCTTCTCACGCTAAGGCCAGTTCCCTCTGTCTATAAAAGCATATGGAAAGTATGCTCTCTACTTCAGAAAAATTTCCACCTGTGTGTGTTTGAAGACTTGGTTCTCATTTTAGTTTCCTAGGCTGCTCAAAACAGATACTGGGTTAGGCTTAAACAATGGCAATTTATTAGTTTATAGTTTGAAAACAAGAAAATGTCCAAAACAAGACATCATCAAGGCAATACTTTTTTCCTGAAACAGATTACCAGAGATCCTTGGTTCCTCTGCCACATGGCAAGGTTCATGGCAGCATCTTCTGATTGCGCTCTTCTTTTCTGGGTTTTGTTGATTCCATGGCGTTCTCCCTCCTTCTGTATCCATTCTGTTTACAAAGGATCCCAGTAAGAGGATTAAGACCCCTCCTGAATGAGGTGAGTCACACCTTAACTGAAGTAGCCTCATCAATAGGTCCTCCTTACAATGGATCCACACCCACAGGAATAGATTAGATTTAAGAGAATGTTTTTCTGGGGGTACATACAGCCTCAAACAGTTCTTAAAGGTAAACTTCAGTGACATGGAAAATTCACTTCTGAAGGACCCCTTATTTCCTGCCATTACTCTCCAGGGGGTCCAGGGCCTAAGGGAGAAGTGGACAGAAGAGAGGGGGAGCTTTGAGTCTCTTGTGTTCTAATTAAAGTATAAACCCATATCAAATGGGGCTGCACTTAAGTTTGCCCATCAAAGAATAAGAAAACTCCGGCATCAAGGTCAAACCATGCTTATTCTGCTTAGGAGCGATGGAGAATGTTTTGAAAAGTGAAGCCACTCAAGACTCTGAGAAGGAAAGCAGAAGGTGAAGGAGAGATGAAGTGGGACCCATGGCAAAGAGTTGAGAGCTTCTGAGAAGAAAGGATGGAGACAAAAATGATTTCTGCCCTGGACCACCCTGGCCTGACTCGGCCTTCGGCAGTTCAGCAGTGTTGACCTTCATCTTGGGTTGGTCCTCATTCAACTGCAAAGGCCTTTGGCTTCTCAGAAAGGTATTTGTCTTGTAAAACTGGACGAGCTCTACTACCCCAGCCTGCTCTACCATGCAAAGGGCTTTCCACTGTGAATGAGAAAGCCCGAGAAAGCAAGTCCTGTGACATTTCATGGTAGACCTCCAGGAGGGAAGACTTAAACACATTCCCGCAGAAAGAGAAACAGAGATATGAATGAGAAAGAAATGGAAAAGAAAGCAATACATTCTCAAAAGGCATTTTTGCAATCATACAAAATACAGCTCTTGAAAAAATAAGAGGAAGTGTCTGTAAGGGAAGCTGCCTCTCTTCTTAGTTAAACTGTGACAGGCATTGGGAATACAAAGATAAAAGCTTTAGTTCCTGCCCAAGGACTTCACAGATTAGCAGGGGATTCAGACAAGTAATTCAACAACCAGAGAAGCGTGTGGTGAGCGTCACGTGAAACACGCAGGAGATAGGGGAGCAGAGAGGGCAGGCATCTCGGTAAGTGATGGAGATTGCCTCATGGAATCCTGACCACCAGCCACTCTCTAACACAGTGCTTGGCACATTGTGGGACCTCAATAATAAAGAAGATGATTTGGAACCAGAGAAGTTTCCTGGAGGGAGTGATCTCTTATGTGAAGATTCAGTACTTGGCTTGACAGATACTTCAGTTGCCCAATGAATCTCCAAACAACCAGTGGTTTTCACTGATGCAGGTTTTTTTTGTTTGTTTTGGAGGTGCTGGGGATTGAACCCAGGACCTCATACATGGGAAGCAGGCACTCAGTCACTGAGCTACATCCACTCTCCCACTGATGAGGATTTGAGTGATGTTAGCAAGCAGGAAAAGCTAGGTGAAATGCAATTTTCAGGAGAGTCCCCTCTTAGGATGGCAATATTTGTGTTCAACATCAGTGGAAAAAAGAAACATGGGTGCCCATTCCCGCCTTATATGCTATTCTTATTCACAAGAGTCGCATTTAATTTTGCATTATAAGTTTCATGGCTAAAAATCACAAAGGTCTTTGTGTCTTCTTACATGGATGTAATATTTTCCCTCTCCTTACATTTTCTACTTTCATCTATGTTACCTATTCTACTTTTTTCTATGCACATCTCATGTCTTTGCCACAAGAGACTCAACAGCTTTCACCACTGAAAGAAAGACTTGTTCAAAAAGACCCTTCTAGGGTGGCACAAGGACCCCTTGGAAGATGATGTGTACCAATATTTGTCATCCTTGGAGCCTCCGAAGAACTTCACTTGCCCTGCCTGTGGCTCTCCTGCTTGGTGTGACCACTATTTGTGAATTGATTGGACTGACAGTTTCTTGAGAGTGGCTTTGTGTTTAAGTCACCTCTATGTCTGTCCTGGGAAACAGTACAGTACCTGGTAGGCAGAAGGGGCCGGAGAAATGTGGCTGGAGAAATGAGTAGGCTAATGCCATATTATTGCTCCAAACTTCTTTAATTACGGTCTTTGGTCACTTACCAAATTATGACCACACTCTTTGCCTTATCACGCTTTTCTTAACATCTTTAAAAATTTTAATTGATTTCTATTTACAAACACTCTGTGGCCACAAAGCAAAAGCTTCCCCCCACCCTTCTTCCATCCCCTGGTAACCTGTAATCTACTCTCTGTCTCTGCAAATTTGCTATTTCTAGATGTCTCTTATAAGCTATATCAGACAATTATTTTTCCTTAGGTGCCTTGCTTATTTCACTAAGCCTAATGTTTTCAAGCTTCTTCTGTATTTCAGCATGTCTTGGAAATTCATTCCTTCTGTGGTCGAGTAATATTCCATTGTATATACCATGTTTAGTTTATCCATTCATTTGTTGATGGACTTTTGGGTTGTTTTAAACTTTTTGGTTATTGTGGGTAATGCTGCTTTAAACATTGTTGTATGAGTATCTGTTTTAGACTCTGCTTTCTCTTTCTTTAGGTATATACCAAGGTGTGGAATTCGTGCATCTAATGGTAATTCTTTTTTTGAGGAAATGCCATAGTGCTTTCCATCGTGGTTGTGCCATTTTACATTCCCACCAACAGTACGGAAGTGTTCCCATTCCTCCACAGCTCCTCCAACACTGGTTATTTTCTATTTTTTAAACTAATAGCCATCCCAGTATCTTTTTGATTATACACATGCATGTACACACACACACACACACAAACACACTGACTTCATACATGCAAAGTGGAACCTGACTAAAAAATTTAGTTGGGACACTTCCATGCTTATTCAGACAGTCCATAAGCACATAAAAATGACGGATTGTATAGTCCCGGTCCCTTGCCTGTTTTGCAGCGATGGAATCTCTTGGTAGTGTCTGATTTTGGAGCTCACCTGTAGACCAGTTACAGCCTGTGCTACTGAGTGGGTGTGGCAGTGTGAGATTATTTATGAATTCCAAAAAGTGATATTGATTATGTTTGTAAACTGGTCGATACCTCTGGGCCTGATACCCTTTGATTGTATTAAATTCAAAGGTTATGTTCACTTGATTAAATTAAGATTAGGGCTTTGATTCATGAGTAGGGCATTGACTCCCCACCCCCTTGGTGGGCAGACTCACACAGGAGAAGAACACAGAGGAATAGAGACAGCTGATAGACACGGCAGAGGTCCCGGGAAGAGAGATGAGCCTGATAGTTTACAGCTGACCTTGTGAAGAGAACAGAGCAGGTGAGCCTGGAAAGAAATGAGCCCCAGGGAGAGAGAGGAGTCTTATGCCAGCCTACAGCTGAGATTGGAAGAAGCTGGGACCATGATGCCTTAAGAGGAAAGAGGAAGGCTGAACCCTCACAGATGTCTCCTGCCATCTTGCTTCAACATGTGGCAACAGACTTTGGATGAGGAAGTATCCCTTATGGTACCTTGAGTTGAACTCTTTAGGGCCTTGTAACTGTGAGCTTCTACCCTAAATAAATACCCTTCATAAAAGCCAACAGATTTCTGGTACTTTGCATCAGCACCCCTTTGGCTGACCAATACAGTGGGTTTGAAAAACACGTATGAATTATAAAGCTAAAATTAAATGATGAGTTTTTACATGTTGTTTAGCAGCACCAGCTGATGCAAATCTTTGTCAACACAGAACTTTTCATACCTCGGGTTTCAGCTATTGTAAGTGGATTATGTGTAAGCGTGGCATTGGTGTTTTGGCATGGAAAATGAATGCACTGACTTGAGAAAATTAAAAGTCGTGCCATTTACCCATTTACCTTCCTTTGAACACAACTTTTTTTTTTTAAACCAAGAATTCTAAGAATTTGGTTCACTTCTCTATTTGAGGTTCTTCTAGGATACCTGGAGCACTTTGGAAAATGCCAGGTGCTGTGATGTTTCCATGATCATTTTTCCTAGAGTAGCTGAAGTGTCCTCATCTGGGATCTGGAATGCTAATCCCCACAAGCCCTCGTTTGTGGTCCTCAATGTAACAGCCTTTGCTTGTAGCCTCTTGTTCTGCTGCCCACATGGTTTTGCTGCTGGCGTATTCCTTTGGCTCTTCCCCTTGGCCCTCATTCCCCGTCTTCCACAAAACATCCTACTCCCCGTGAAAGGTCCAGAACGAACCCACATCAAACCTGTTCAATGCCCCAGGGTCTTCCCAGGGTACCACGTTTTTGTAGATTACAACCCTCTGTGTACAATTTTTCATACAGTGCCTTTCTTGGTGCCGAACAAAATCTCTCAACACAAACTGTTACAGAGACTGCCATGGGCCTCAAAAATAAGATGGGACCCAGATGTAGGGCAAGATTACCAAAAAATGTGGCATCATCTAAATTTGAAGATACTAAGAGCTACATTACGGAGAGGACAAGCTGCATGCAGGAAAGCCGCCGACTGTAACAAGGCTCATATGCTATTGTTATCAATTATTATTACTTCACAATATTTGTAGATAAGTAGATTGTATAAAGTATTTTTATGTATATGATCATTTACCTTTAACCGTAGGTAGGCATTGTAATCTCCTTTTAAATTTCTATATATTTTACTAAACTTTTTTATTGTGGTAACCTGAAAATAGTGCAAAATTTCCCATTTTAAATCACCATCATGTGTACAACTCAGTGGTACTAATTACACTCCCAATTGGTGTGCTACCATCACCGCCATCCATTGCCGTTCATCACCCTGAAGAGAAACTCTGCACCCATTAAGTAACAATCCTCCCCTCCCTGCTCCAGCCCCTGGTAACTTCTAATCTACTTTCTGTCTCTGGGAACTTGCATATTCTAGGTATTTCATATAAGTGAAGTCATACGATATTTGTCCTTTTGTGCCTGATTTGAATCATTCAACATCATGTCTTCAAGGTTCATCAGTGTTGTAGTGTGTATCAGGACTTCATTCCTTTTTATGGCTGAATATGTGATCTGCTTTTATGTATGAGGAAACTGAGGCTTATAGGAGTTAAATAATCCTTACAAGGATGCTCAACTATTTAAAAAAATTTTTTTTTCTTTATTTTGTACATTTAATTATTGAAAATATAAACAATTAAAAACTAAAAAGTAAACACAGATGAATAAATACATACATTTCTCAAATCTAATGGATACATATAAATTTTTTTTTTTTAATCAAACAATATGTTACACAATATATTTGGTTCACAGTAATGCATTCATACAGTATTTGTCTGTTTGTGTCTGGCTTGCTTCACTCAACATAATGTCCTCCAGGTTCATCCATGTTGCCATATGCTTTATGACTTCATTTCTTCTTACAGCTGCATAATATTCTATCGTGTGAATCGACCACAGTTTGTTTATCCATTCGTCTGTTGATGGACACCTGGGTTGTTTCCAACTTTTGGCAATGGTGAATAATGTGGCTATGAACATCGGTGTGCAGATGTCTGTTCGTGTCACTGCTCTCAGTTTTTCTGGGTATATTTAGTAGAAGAACTGGGACTTAGAAACTAAGCCTAAGGATGCAACTGGTATATTTACTGAAAAAATTAAAGTATTTCCTTAGATATCTTTAGGAAGCAGCTAGTCTAACAGGATCAACAGCAAACAATGCATAAGCTTGTTATAATATGAAAACTTTCTATAAAGTGCAAACAGAAGGGTGATGAGCCTCGTGGAGTCTAGAAAAGGAGGATGGGGCTAAGAATAGTTGAGTATTTCCAGCACTGTCAAAAGGGGAAAGACATTGTGTTTAGTAAACTAGAATATTCTGGTCACTAAAAAAATGTATTCTCCAATGGGGAAGAGAGATTTCATCACCTCCTAATGTAATCCAAATGAAGACTGTTTTGAGGTCCTTCAATTCCTTTTGCTTTTGGGGTTCCAGACAACCATTTGGTTATCCATTCTATTTCCCTAGTACCTAGCAGCTGGGCAGAAGTAGGGTGCCTTGGATATTGGACAAGAAAATTATAATCGTTGGAATAAGTCTGTCTCTTGCTCTAAAATGAAGTCATTGGCTCTCTAGTTTGTAAATCAGGCTCTTGGTGAATTTCATTAGCATGAATTGATTCTCAATTGCCAACTCACTCATGGTGAGCTGGACTTGACTGAGTTCCTGTGAAACTAATCACTAGATCTTAAATCCACAGGTATCATTCCAAGTGCAGCTTTCTGAGAGTTCCGGCCTGGACCCACCAGCTTACCTTCTCCAATACTTGGTATGAAAATAAATCAGATTAGATGGTCCAATGAAACAAGAGTCTTCACTAGTAGCATCTTAGAGTTGAAGGGATCTTTGTAATCATCGAGTCTAACCTCTCCCTCTATGTGGAAATCCTTTTCTAAAACAGCTCCCATAAGCCAGCAGTGAGTTTATTGTCTCAAAATTTACTCACTTTGGGATTGCTCTAATTGTTAAAATTTGCTTTCCCATATACATTGAGCTGAAATGTAATTTCATTTCTATAGAGCTGCGTGGAATAAACTGTCGACATGAAAACCCTTTGAATATTCAAGTTTCAGCAATTACATACAAGATGTAAACATTCATTATGGGAGCAGTTGAGCGCCTGCATGGGACTGCCCACATGGGAGGTCCTGGGTTCAGTTCCTGGTGCCTCCTGAAAAAACAAAAACAAACAACAAGCAAAACAAATGAAAAAACCAACTCAGGGAAGCTGATGTGGCTCAGTGGTTGAGCCCCGGCTTCCCACATACGAGGTCCCTGGTTCTATCCCTGGCCCCCAGTACTTCAGAAGGAAAAATTCATTATGACTGATTTCTCTAGTCCTCAGCCCTTTAAGGATTGTTCAGTAAAAGAAGAGCTGGACTGGGTGACTTCTGTATTGTAGGAGAGGGGTGAGTCTGACTGGAATAAGAATGGAGATTATTTAATGTTTTAGTTTTTACATGCCAACTATCAAGAACTTAGAGGGAGCTGAGATTTTGCCCTGCTTGCAAAGTTAACAAGTTATCCTGCTACAGTTTCATGGGTGCTGGCAGAAGATATGAGACTCCTGGGTTAGAGGCAAGGGACCATTTAATACTCACAGCAATACCAGTAGCCCAAGTGTCATCATTTTCTTGCACCGGTTCCAACAGGACAGTAAAGAGGGTCAGGTGATACCTGTATACATGGTGGGGTGTGTTACAGGAGAGGACCCTCAAGCTTAGGCAACCCCAGTCTTTTATAGTGGACTGTAAGCAAACTGCCAACCTTCACTCGGAGGAAGACATTATCTGAATTGTACTGAACATCAAACAAACTCGCCCTTTGCTCCTGAGAGGTCACGTACTCTGTTTTCCAAGGCTGTTTGCTGAACAAACATCCTTGAAAAGATAACTTGGAACAAAGGCAGTCAGTGTCTCTGCTTGCAAGATGTGCAGGAAGGTGAGAAACCCATGGGGAATTATCTCCCAGTAGCAACTGCTTTGACTTCATTTCAACTCTTCCACACAAATCTCCAAATCACCTAACTCACTGCATTTATCTTCTGACTCTCCCAGCAAACCAAAACTCCATGCCAAAAGATACAGGGGCTAGAAAGAACAAAGAAAGGTAGGCACCTCAAGACCCTTTCAATAACTACTGAGTTCTATTTAGAATATTCCCTACTAAGTTCTTTTCATTCTTGTCGAAGAGACGGTTTCCTCTCTGAATAATGCAGATGAAAAGAATTAGATTTCTAGCACTGCATTGATTCAATGGAAATTGTACTATAGAGCATATAAAAACTAGTTCCATTCAGCAAAAAGAAAGCATAAACAAAATTATTAAAAGTTAAGTGACAGGCTTGGTAAAACATCTGCAACTTTTCTAATAGACCAAAGATTAATATCCAGACTCTTTCTCCCACTGAAAAAACCAACCAACCAAATAAAAAACTCCAAAAACCCAATTCAAAATGACAGGGAATATGAATAAGTAATTCTCAGAAAAGGAGGTAAAGTGGCTGATAAATTTATGAAAAAATGTTTAGCCACAAACAATAATCAGGTAAATGTAAATTTACATTATGAGATATCCCCAACATATTGGTAAAAATGCAAAAGGCTGTAATATCCAGCATCGGTGAGGGGGTTAGAAATAGGCACTGGGGAATGGCTAGGGGCAATGGAAATTGATTCATTTTTTTAAAAAGAGGTACCGGGGATTGAACCCAGGACCTTGTACCTGGGAAGCAGGTACTCAACCACTGAGTTACATCTGCTCCCCAAAGTCTTATTTAAAAAAAAAAAAAAAAATTTTTTTTTAAAAGAGATACTAGGGACTGAACCTGGGATCAGAAATAGTCTTATTTAATAAAAAATTTCAGAAAAATACTTATGATATGATCCTTTTTTTCCCCCTTAATAACTCAAAAATGATATATTTGTACATGTAAACAAACATGAATATATGTGCCTAGAAGAGACACAGAAAAATATGCACCATATTAACCAAATTCATTCTGAGCTGGAGAATAGGACAGGGAATGGGGGAGTTGTAAAGTTTAACCTTTGCTTTTAATTCAATACTTCTTGGTGTTGATGGTTTTAATTACCTGTGTCACTATATTGTTTGTGTGATTAAAGTAATAAAAAAAGATATTGTATGGAAAGTGGATGTGGCTCAAGTGATTGGGCTCCCGTCTACCACATGGGAGGTCCAGGGTTCCATTCCTGGGGCTTCCTGGTGAAGGCAGGCTGGCCTGAGTGGAGTGCTGGCCCATGCAGGAGAGCGGGCACAGCAAGATGATGCAACAAAAAGAGACACAGAGGAGAGACAATAAGAGATGCAGCAGACCAGGGAGCTGAGGTGGCGCAAGAGATTGAGCGCCTCTCTCTCACTCCGGAAGGTCTCAGGATCGGTTCCTGGTGCTGCCTTAAGAGAAGACAAGCAGACACAGAAGAACACACAGCAAATAGACACAGAGAGCAGACAGCGAGTACAAAAACAACGGGGAACGTGGGGAAGTTAAAAAAAACAAGGTATTGCAGCAAATCAATCTGGTTCTCCCACAGTGGCCACATCATACCAAGATCCCCCTGGGCCAGCGACGTGACTCTAGTTGAAAAAGTGAGTGGAATTTTACAACAACCACATGGAAGAAGAAAAAGTAGGATCTTTATTATGAAACACTTTCAATTTTGCACAGCACGGCACTCCCAGGTTTTCCAGGTCTAATGCAGAGATTTCTAGTGAGAGAGAGATCAAGAAACACATACTGAATTCTAGGGAGAAATTAAAGATGATTGAAGAGTTAGAGATGAACACATAGGAAGAGAAGACGGCTATTCTAGGGCTTGAGGGGGCCAGAGCACATAACAAAGGGATACTCCGCACCCTCGGTGACTTGGAATTAAGCCACCACCAAACAGCTGCAAGCAGGTAGACTTTCTCAGGTTCTCAAAGTGGGGTCCCCGATCACCAGCGCCGTTATCAGGGTTAGAAACACAAATTCTCGGACCCCAATGCAGGCTTATACAATCAGAAACTCTGCAGGTGGAGCCCAGCAAACTTTTTTTTTTTTTTTTTTTCAAATTTAAACATGAATTAAAATAGGTTACAGAGTTGAATACAACATCATATTAACGTGTAAGCTCCAAACCAAGACAAAGAAGTTTGGCCTTCCAGCCAAGTTTCAGCAAGCCCTGCGGGTGATGATGATGCTGGCACCTGGCTGCCTCTGCTTTAGACCAGTGCTTCTTCACCTTTAATATATATATGCATCATCTGGGAAGCTTGTTAAACAGCATATTCCCATTCAGGGGAACGGGGTGGAGTTTGAGAGGCCGCCAGGTCTCACCAGCTCCCAGTTGAGGCCAATGCCGCCGTTTCACAGACCACACTTTTTTTGTTTTTTAATAATAATTTTTTAAAAGATACTTAGATTATATAAATGTTACACAAAAAATATAAGGATTCCCATATGCCCCGCTCCCCACACCTCCCACACCCTCCCACATAAACAACATCCTTCATTAGTGGGGCACATTCATTGCATCCTGGGGCATTGCCACTGAGCACAGACCATAGTTCACCCTGCAAACAGACCACGCTTTGAATCACTTTAGAAAATTGGATACCTTTAGTGTGTTCAATCATGGGGTAGGGGTGGGGTTCTCCTAAGAAAATAATCAGGGAAAATACACATATTATCAGCATCATTTTATTTCTATTGGTAATTTAAAGGATATGAGCCAGAACTATGCTCCTTTTCTTGAATGGCCTGGCGTGAAAGCTTTCACTAATAATATTGTATTTGTGCATCTATAACCTGCTTCTTGGAAGCTCCAAGCATTAGCTGCTACTCCTGATTTTTTATTTATTTTTTAACTGTTCCTCTTTCCAGATGGAGAAGCTATTTGAGTTGCAAGGGCACAGAGACCTGGGATGGGCTGGGCTGGCAAAGGTCTCCTGCCTGCCTGGCTGCGAGCTCTTTCCACAGGCCCCCCAGACCTCTCCTCAGGCTGTGACAAATGGTGACAGAGCTGATGAGATTAACATCAGTGGCTCAGTTGTAAAAACTGGACAAACTCCGTCTCCGAGCTCATGGGTGAATAATAGGAATCTTTATCACCCTTTCCGTCAGAGAGCATTTATTTAAACCCCTTGGCTCAACCACGGGGTGAGCTGGCCTGTCTTACACCGTCACATGGTTTGGAAACTGGTGATTAAATTTAGCAACCCACCTCGGCAACTTCAGTCTGAGATGGGTACAGGCAAGGCTGGGAGGAGCTGGGGGTTTCATTCCTGAATGGAGACGTTTCCAGGGAAGGGAAATAAGGCTCGAGTGGATGATAGCGAAAGGAGGAGCACCTGCTCCCATCAGTAACCTGGCGTCCAGAAAATTCTCGGCGGCGCCGGAATGCCCATTCTGCCTGCCTCCTGGTGGAGGGCTATCGACCACACCAACTCCGAAATGGGGGAGAGCTGGAATGGGGGATAGCCATTTGCTCCAAGTTCAGCTTGTTTGTTTACCGACTCTAGGGACCAAGAGCCACGGCAGAAACCAAATAATAAATGTGCAGCCCGGCCTGCATCTGCAGCAATGCAGCTGTGCAACCTGAGCGGGCTGCGGTGACAGCTGGCAGCAGGGTGGGTGCGTTAGGTGGCGAGCCTTCCTGGTGTCCAGGGTGCAGTGAATTGTGGCATGGATCCAGCTGGGGCCCAGGAAGCTCCTCTGTTATCAAGCTCTGCTGTCTGGAAAACCCCTTGGGTGGAAAATTAGCAAAAGCGGAATTTGTGTGTACTGCCGGCTCTGGTCAGGTGTGCTGGGGTGTCAAAACCAGAGCAGGTGATAGTTTTCTTTTTGGCCAAATGCTCAGCCAGAACCTTTGCTTTGATGTGGCTGGGAATTTGGTTGTCAGACAGGAAGTAAGAGGACTTCACTAAGGGAGGTCTTGCCGACTGCTAAAATCTTTGGTCACATCTTTCCCAGGCCCTGCTGCACTTCTACAAGGGCTTGTCTTCAACAAGAGCCCAGATGTGCTCCTGGGGGATGGGGGAGAAGAGGACCCTTGCAACTTTCGAGAAAGGCGAGGGATCCTGCTTCTCCACCTGCGAGAAAGCATTCCACCGTTGATCCAGATCAACGTGCCTAAGCGCCAGCCCGACTCTCTGTTCTCCCATATTACACAATGGTGAGTTACAGAAGCGGGCCCTTGGGTGAGGAAAAAGGCCAGCTGATAATGTCACCACCCCTGACGGGAAGTGCAAGGGTGTAACTATTTCATCTTTGGAATATTTGTGAATTTTCCAGTTCTGTTGAGGGGTGATGGAAGGCACCAAAGCCTTTAAGGCTGGTTAAAGCCAGATTCTCTCCCACGCCATAATTAAGTGTGGCGGCAGAACAGTTCCAGAAGCAACTTGTTGTTAGTGTCTATCTGTCCTCCTAGAATCTTTCTTTATTTCTGCCTTCGTGCCCCTCCCCTTTTCTTTATTCTCTTATCCCCTTTCTAGGCCTATTGGCCAAGAGTGACCCCAGGTAGACATTGTGTAGCTGCACTGCAGCCCTTGGACTAGAGGTAACTGGCCCGACTGTGGCTCAAGAGAAATGGGTTTTGGGCTGACACTCAGGTGGACTTGATTCCAATGCCAGTTTGTCCCCCTGTGCTGGTATTTTCAGAACCTGGGTTTCTCTGTCTGTAAAATGGGGATGACTTCAAGGACTAGTGAGGTCATCTGAAGGAATGCTCCTGGGAGGAAGGGTGCGGGCTGAATGCTGGGCATTATTGTCTCACAGGGCCCTTCATGGACGTTCTTCGCCATCTCCTAAAGTGGGCTGAATCCTCGGAACTGTCTTTGGCGCAACGTCACACCAGGTTGGGTGCTCAGCCCATTGGGCCACGGTCACCCCTGGTCTCTGGCGCAGGAAATAATGCTCTGCTTCTCTAGGTGAATGGAAACCTGTACACGGCTTCCTCCTCCCCTAGCAGACACTTGAATCTGGCTCTGTGTTTGGCCTGGATCTCATGAATGCCTACCCTGGCCTGCTACTTGCTGAGAGATACCGTGGTGCAGAAGTGTTTATCAGGGGACATTCCATGTAGCAAAGGCAGTGCCAAGCGCACAGACTCATTTTGGGGCTTTAGGAGTGATGGATTGACCTGGCAAGTGTGAGTTTTCCAGGCTAAGTATAATGTTTTCATTCAGTTGAATTTTAAATTCAATTTCCTTTAGATGTGGAGCATCTAAAACAAAAATGCCCAGATAGAACCACCCCCATAAACTCCACCAAGAGAAAAAAAAAGTGGAAAAATCCCTCTGAATGCTTAAGATGAGGACAGAAAGCTGTGGCTAAATGGTGCTGGCCATTGGGCCTGGATTCCCTACTGGCTTCTTTGTTTTTGTTTTTTTAAAAGATTTATTTTGTTTATTTATTTCTCCCCCCTCCCTCATTGTTTGCTCTCTGTATCTGCTTGTTGTGTGCTCTCTGTGTCTGCTTGTCTTCTTTTTTCAGGAGGTACTGGGAACCAAACCCAGGACCTCCCATGTGGAAGGGATGTGCCCAATTGCTTGAGCCACCTCCGCTCCTTGCTTGTTGTGTCTCTTGTGTTTTTCCTTGTTATGTCTCTCCTCGTTGTGTCATCTTGTTGCGTCTGCTCGCTATACCAGCCCATTGCATTGGCCCACTGTCTTGCTCTTCTTCTTTAGGAGGCACCGGGAACAAAACCTGGAACCTCTCATGTGGTAGGCAGGTGCCCAACTGCTTGAGCCACATCCACTTCCCCCTACTGGCTTCTGATTGCAAGGGGATGTCTTCAGCAATTACCTTTCCCAGGCCCCCCTGCCTGCAGCTTCTTCTAAGTGCAAGCCATGGGAGTTGGTGATGATGTACTAAGAGGCTGCAGGAAGGGAGAAGCCAGGTGTTCCTCTCCTTTGCTCTCTGCTGTGACCAGACTCTCTTCCAGTGCTTCCTCTGTGGTGTAACTCCTGCCAGACAGCCCCTCTCCCCTTGGTTCCCACTCCTACCAGGTGGACCTGAATGTTGGCTTCTGACAGCATTCCCTTCCCAACCCTAGGGGAGGAGAAACTCCCTGCCATTATTTAGATCTGGGTTGTTTCACCACCCCCATTTGGCCTCTCAGCTCGTCCAGCATCTTTGCTGCCAGTTTCCCATACTATATTCTCTCTGTTGAACTACCTGGCTGGGCATTGTGTACTAACTGACACATGGATGGGATCTCTGAAGGCACCTGGTCCACTTGACAAATTAGACCGAAACCCAGGGAACTTATGGGTCCTGCATAGATGAACTGGATTCACTGATGTGGCTGGAACCCAGGTCTCCCAATACTAACTTAGAGATGCCAGTGAGACGTACCTTTTTTGTTGCACAAGGGGCACTTGGGATCTGAGGGTCAAAGTGGACCACATTTTATTGGTAAGGAAAGAACCAGAAAAATAAGCTGAACTTGCCAGCTAATATAGAGATGTTCCAGACCCTCCAAGTCAGCCCAAAAGGTCCTTCCTTTGACTTAAAAACAAAAAACAAAACAAAACAAAAAAACTCTGAAAAGAAGAAGAGGAGAGAAATGTGGGTGTGTCAAGGTATGAAGGAAAGTTAGTCTTCCTTATTTCCCCTTTTTATTTGCCAACTTAGGCTTTTAAGAGGAGCAATAAGGTGCCTCTGGGTTGAGGAACTAGTTTGAGGAGAAACTGGGTCCCTGAGGACTAGAAACAGTGGTACCTGCTGGGGGCACCCATGGCTTAACCCTAAAACGTCTTGCAATGCTTTCTTTAGGGCATGTCTAGGATCCCAAACCTTGTACCAGCCTGCCCGAGCTGGGCAGCCTGCCTTTCTGCCACGATGCCACCAGCCAGTCCGTTTCAGACTCAGCCCAGCCCCGACTCCACCCCGGCCCAAACCAACCTTCCCGAACAGCACCTCTTGGTCAGCAGGGCCGGGAGGAGCCTGGAGAGGGCCCTGCCCTGGCCACCGCCTGACTCAGGAATTATTCACAGGCCTCTGAGCCAGGGTGCTGCCTGTTACCACACAGCTCCAGAGGCATGGCAGCTCTAAAGGGAGTTGGGATACCAGGAATTTTTAACTTTTTAATTTAATGTTAAAAATATATCATATTTGTGAGATAAAAATTTCAAAATGCAATCAAGGACGCATCATGGAGCATCCATTTCCCTCCCACCCTGTTTCCCTCTCCAGAGGCAACTGCTGTCAGCATCCTCACAGTATGCTTCCAGATCAGTCTATGCAGAGACAAGCTTGTATGCATGTGTTATATATTTCTTTTTTAAAAACAAATAGGAGAGCAGTGTACATATGCGACTACATGCTGCTTTAAAAAATTGAACGTACAATTTTTCACTTAATAGAATATTCCATAGCCATATTGATTGGCGACAAGGGAAAAATCTGTGTAGGATAGTTGGAACTGTCATTCACAGCATCATCCTTCTGCCCTAATACAGAAAGTTTTAGGTTTTAGAAAAACGTGTCTGTATTGTAGACTCATAACTTTCCCAGCAGCACCCTCTCAGCAAACAGAGGCAGAGACACGTACAAATAAATGCCATTAACTGTGATTAAGACTCTTCATAGCCGTCCATCGGTCCCACTTAGGTTTTGCCACCAAATGATTTTAGAAAAATGTCAGTTTCCAGAGCATTTTGGATTTCAGAATTGCGGAGAAGAGATTACGGGCTTGTGATATACAGGGATTGCCAGGCCCTGGATTGGGAGCTGTTCGTGTCTTTTTTTTTTTTTTACAATATATATTACCATTTTTAATAAAATATTTGTAAAAATATAGAATAAATCTGTATGTTCATGTCTTATTTCTGCTACAACAACCTCACGAGATGGACACTTTACAACTGGGGAAACTGAGGCCCAGAGACAGAAAGTAATTTGCCCCAGCTCACAGGAAGTGCCTATACAAGGAATCTGAACCCAGGTCTGCCTAATTCCAGAGCCTGGACTCTTTCCACTACATTCCAGGTGACCAAGTGCTGGCTGTCCCCTGTAATAATTAACAGTGTCCCCTTCACTCTCAGAAGAGCCAAGTCTCAGAATATACAGCGTAAGGCCAAGCTAAGTGGACCACGCTATGCCTTGGTGATTGCACTTCCTTGGCCACTGAGACCTGGCCCTGGCCACAGACATTAAAATAGTTTAAGAGCAGCCTTTCCACTTTGCTGGGTTTCCTTCTCCATTCAGACAGTTTTCCTGGCTTTTTCGGAGGGGGGCGGGGGTTGGATAGCCACGGAAGCTCCACCGCCTCCATGGAACCTTCCCTGACCTCCACATCCTCACCCGATCTTATGCCCATGCCCTTAACTTCATGAGGGCTATTTATTCTCTCTAAATTTTATAATAACGCTTTAAACTAAATGACTGCTCTGAGAGCAAGGCGTACCTGGTGGCTTCCTGGGTCTTACACGAGGGCAGCTCATTAAATAATAATGGCTGCACTGAGCAGACGTGCACATGTTCAGGGTTTGGAGCAGCCCTGGGAATGAAGCAAGAGGCTGGCGAGCCGACAGGGCCTCGAGGCTGCCCGTGGCCTGGCCTCTTGTGTGTTTCAACCCACACCTTCCTTTCATTTTTTTGGCACAGATTAATAATTGACTTACTACATTTAATTAAAAGGCAGGCATTATGTACTGGTGTCTCATCAGCTCGGCAGTGGGGTTCTGTGTATGTGTGTGTGCGTGTGTGTGTGTAATTTCTTGGCAGTGACAAGCTAGAGTGGGGACAGTAGATAGTCCCTCTTCCTGTTTATACTGACTTAATAGAAGCATTGGTTTAGAGAAATTATGGATAAACTACACTCTAGGTGTAAGACTGGGCTTTGATGGTTTTAAAAAGGAAGGAGGAAAACATTACTTTCTCTCATTTTCAAATGAGAAAGAGTATTCCTTCAAACGTCAAATCGGAAGGAAGGTGCTGGTTGTGAGTCTTGTGAGTTTTTTCCCAGTGTAAGACCGTGAAGGTACATCATCACATGTTACACCCACAGCTGGCGCTGATGGGCTATCTACTCTAGGGTAGCCAATATTCTGTGTGCTGTCTGACAAACTTATGTGTTCAGTGCTCTGATCATCTGTCAAAGAAATGGAGGCCCAGAGAGGTTAAGTGACTTGCACATGGCCACACAGCTGATTTTTAAAATTTATTTTTATTATTTTATTTTTTATTCATTAAAAAAAAAAATTAAAGAAACTTCAGATTCCATAAATGTTACAAAGAAAATATAGGGGATTCCAGTATACCTCGCCTTTCTCCCTCCCACACTTTCCCCTATTAACATCTTTCATTAGTGTGGTATATTAGTTACAATGGATGAGCACATATTGAAGTATTGCTGCTAAGTATGGTCTATAGTTTATATTATGGTTTACACTTTGCACCTCACAATTTTATAGGTTTTGACAAAATGTATACTGGCCTATATCTGTCATTCCAATGTCATGCAGAACAATTCCAATGTCCCTAAAATGTCCCATGTTACACCTATTCTCTCTCTTTCCCCTCAGAACCTCTGGTGACCACTGCGTTTATATCAATGTTACAAGTTCTTCCATTACTAGAATAATAAGTTTACTTTAGTCCATAGTTGCATTCCCCCCCCACCACCACCTTAAGTTTGTTCTATTCCTCAATCTTGAGGATTTTGGGATGGTGATGCCCACTCTGCTTCTGACTGAGAGGGGGCTTAGATCCCATGGAGCAGATGGATGAAATTGTCTGTCTTGCTTACAGTTGTAGATACTCTCTGATTTTGGGGATAGGCATTGTCCATCATCACCCTTTTGTTAGGTGTCCTGGATGAACCCAATGAACTGGAGAGTAGGTATTGGCTGCAACTCTGTTGAAATTCAGGGCTCAACCAGCTTATAAACAGCTGGAAGACTGAAATCTCTGGGACACATATTTAATGGGTATAGTGCTAATTATAGGTTCATATAAAAGGGGCATAAAACCATGTGTAGGAAAATTATAAGTGAGTCCAACTCTGATACATTAGGGGCATAGGTTATCATATATTCCAAGGTAAAGCCCACTGACAGGGTGCCAAATTCCTGGGGGTCTGTCCTGCCTATAGTACCTAGATGTGTCTAGAGCCCTCAGGAGCCCACTGCTTGAGGCACTGTTTATTGTGGCAGTCAGTTAGATCATCCTAAAACGCATAAGCATAACCTCTGGAATGACCTCCTGACTCACTTTGAAATCTCTTAGCCATAAAAACTCATTTGTATATAATATTTCCCCCTTTTTCCAAATGCTTTGTTAGTTGGCAGTTGGTAATAATCCCTTGGTACCAGGGAAGCTCATCCCAGGGAGTCATATCCCATGCAGAGGGGAAGTAAATGAGTTTATATGCTGAATTTGGCTTAGAGAGAGGCCACATTTAAGCAACATGGAGGCTTTCAGGAGGCAACTCTTAGGCAATATATAACACTAGGCTAAGTTTCAATTTCACAAGAATAAGGTTCATAAGTTCAAGCATCAATATCAAGGGCCTAGTGTATTGATCTGTCCTCCTTTGCTCGGCACTACCCATGTGCTCCAGAGATTCTTGCCACTCTATTGGAGAATGTAGCATGACTGCCCAAAATGGGAATTCAATATTCTTTTGGTTATTGTGTGGTTCTTCACAAGCCAATACCCCATGACCACTTGAACACATTCATATTCCATAGAGGCATGCCTCAGGTGTACCCCTCCCCACATATCCCCCTACCACTGACATCCTGCACCAGTGATCCTTCCTTTCCACAGTTGTGATCTTCTGCAATCCAATCCCCTCCAAAAGCAAAACCAAAAATAAATAAAGTAATAAAAAGATTAAAAAAAATAAGAAATATTATTTAAAAGTTCTTTGCTTTGTGTCTTTCATCACCGTAAGATCTCTTATCTTTCATGTACAGTGACAATTTCTTCTATATGTTCCCTCAGTGTCTTATTTTTGTGACTTCAAATTTCAGAGAAACTTTAGGTTACAGAAAATTCATATAGAAAATATAGGGGATGGCCATATGCACCCCCCCTCACATTTTCCCCTATTAATAACATCCTACATGAGTATGGTACGTTTGTTACAATTGATGAACAAATATTGAAGCATTGCTACTAACCATGCTCAGTGGTTCCATTGTGGTTTCCTTTCTGCGCCGTACACTTTTACAGGCGCTAACAAAATCACACAGCTGATTTCAATAGCGGCGGTCGGCTTTGTTGATAAGGCTCTCTTAAGAACCTGGCTTGGGTCTGACTTTTCAGCCTGGTGGGTGTCAAGGTATGTTTGGCTCAGAGAACATCTGAGTGGAAGTGCCTCAAGCTTGTTGCACACTGTGCAATGTTTGGCGTAGGCTGAGGCCTGGGTTGATGGCCTCTTGCCCCTTCCATCTTCAGACAGATAGACTGGCCTCCCTTTCTATCCTACCTTGCCCTGTTGACTTAGCCAGGAGCCCGGAAAGGTGGGCCTGACCAGCCTTCCGCCTGTGGTCTCAGGCCTGTCCTCACGATTGAGTTGCTAATGTTGACGCTGGAGTTTGCTCTGAGGCCAGCCTGGAGTTCCACCTGGGTCTGGGGAGCCTGAAACCTGGCAGGAGATCCTGCTTCAGCTCCTCCGAGGCCCCTGGCTCCGGGTAGCACCAGGAAGGCGGCCCTTTTCTGACGCTCCCCCTGCACAAATAGCCAGAAGCACTTCATTGAGGGGTGGAGTGATGGTGATGGTGGCAGCCGTCCAGGATCAACACCCAGAAACAGCTCTTTTCTTGTGAGTTACTGAAACAAAGAGGGAGCATGTGGGGCCTGGACAAGCCAAGCAAGATGGCCAGAGGTGTGCCACCCCCGGAGTCACCGTGGACTAAAGTGTGCACAGCGCCCCCTGGAGTTGTGTGACACAGTGGATCTGCTCAAATTGCCGCAGGTGGAAATGCATCTCGAGGCTTTATCAGTCAACCCCAAACTGGTGAAGATGCAGTCAGACGAGCATGAGATCAGAGCTAGAAATGGATGGTGTAGTTTGGGGCGGGAGTGGGGGGAATGGGGAGTACAGTTCCATCATTTCTCAGATGCATCTCCTTCTGCCTGTCCAGGGGGCCCCCATGGTCCCGGTTGCTGAACAGGCCTGATGATGGGCTGTGGGGTCTACAGCGAGTGTGCAAAGCAAAGTGACCTGAACTTGCTGGCTCACTCGGCAGCCCTGAGAGAGGAGGAGGAAGAAGCCGCCCAGAGGGCCTGTGTTTCGGGTGGCATTCGCTGGGGCTGGAACCCTACCGGGGTTCCCTGGAACCCTGAGTAGCAGCACAAGACATCCCAGACAAGCAAGGGGTGAGGCCTTAATCCTTCAGTGTGCATATTTTAAAATCCGTCGTGGGCGTTTATGTTTTCAACATACGTTTTATTTTTTTATTTTTTATTTTTTTTTAAGATTTTATTTATTTATTCATTTATCCCCCCTTGCTGCTTGTGCTCGCTGGGTCAGCTAACCACGCCGTGCCGGCGGGCTTGCCTTCACCAGGAGGCCCCGGGAACCGAACCCGGGGCCTCCCATATGGTAAACGGGAGCCCTACTGATTGAGCCACAGCCGCTTCCCATCAACATACGTTTTAAATATAAAGACCCGTGCTGTCGTATTGCCTGTGCGGGGAACCACATGCTCTCCTGGTGTCTCGCTGGCGGTGAAAGGTGGCCAGTGCTGGGCGATGCATGCGACTCCTGAGACGGATGGGGGGTAAGTGTCACACCTGGCCTTCT
This sequence comes from Tolypeutes matacus, assembly GCA_026826555.1. Lineage (NCBI taxonomy): Eukaryota > Metazoa > Chordata > Mammalia > Cingulata > Chlamyphoridae > Tolypeutes > Tolypeutes matacus. The sequence continues at coordinate 10,624,312 of JAKSZT010054399.1, forward strand.
GCCATCATGGTATTTGCTCCAAGACGTCACCCAGCTCGTGGTGGTTGAAGCTGAGCCCGGGATGGTCCTCTCGGCCCAGCCCAAGGAGCGCTCCACTGTACCGTAAATTCTCTTGTTCCTGGCCAGGCAATGGCCTCAGGGGTGTGGGGCCGGGGGGGAGGCTCAGGGTGGGGGTGGGAGAGCAAACTCCCACGAAAATCCGTGTGCTTTGTCTCCTGAGCCTCTGGAGCTCGCTCTCGCCATGCTTCCCGAATGCATTTTCAGTAGAGTCTTTGCAATTGCCGTGTCGACATCTGCCCTTTAAAATTGTTGAAACGGAGCCGCTCCTGGAGAGTGCCTCGAAGCAGAGCCACCACTCTTCCCGTCCCCCTCAGGCCACCACCTGGATGCCAGGCCTGCAACACAGGCTAAGGGAGCCTACCACCCTCAGCACAAATCACAGACGGAGCCCACTGGCTTGGCCACTGGGTGTGCTGCCTTACTTTATTCTACTTTTTGCCTCCGTTGCTTTCTGGACAGCTGTCAGAGAACTTGGCATCTCCAAGGATATATTTCCCTGTTTCTCTCTCCGGGAAGAGAGACCTCCCAGGGGTCTTGAGACATTGTCTCCTGCCTCCCCCTCATATCCCGATATTTTATGAGTCTCAGGGGGAATCCCTGAGCCACCTTCTCCCAGCTCTCTCTCACCTGGAGAGGATTCAGGTGAAAGATAAAATCATGAAGCATTGTTGAGAAAAACTGGCAGAGGAGAGGTGAGGAGCAGCCTGAGGGCAGCCTGGGGAAGGCAGATGTTCCTTAGGAGCAGAGGCTGTGAGTTTCACGGCACAGCTGGGATTAATCCCCTTATTGTAAGGCAGACCTTAGACCCAGTTGGAGAAGGGTGTTGGTGGAGACCTTTTCTCTCCCTCATTCTGATCTTGGCTGCTCTTCCCTGGACCACTAGCCAGCTTTTCATTGATTTCTTGGAGTAGTTCAAATGTGCAAATGGGTGTGGTTACAGAAATTCTCCAAGTGAGCCCCTAGTCAGTCACTACTCATGGGTGTGGGTGCTTAGCCATTCAGTCCACACCCATGAGTAGAGACTGGCTGTGGTGCCAGTCTACCAGAGGTCCTCTTTGACCCTGTTCTCTTCTTCCACCCAAAGTTAATGATCATCAAGTTTTATGGGTTCTACCTCTTAAACATTCTTTCATCCATTTCTTTCCTTTACCTCCCTAATTTGGGAGTCAGCAGACTATGGTCTGAGGGCCAAATATGGCCTGCTGCCTGTTTTGTAAATAGCCATCCTCATTCAGTTATGTCTATGACTGCTTTCTCTACGGCTGCTTTCTCGTTTCAATGAATATGCCCCATAAAGCTTAAAATATTTACTATCTGGCTGTTTACAGAAAAAGTTCACCAACCCCTGTACTAGTTCATCTTTTATACCCCTTCAATAGAATTATTGAGACATCTTGCTAACTGGCATCTCCATTGCCAGTCTTGTTCCTCTCTGATCCATTTTCCACACACTTGGCTTTCCAAAGTAAAAAATATGATTGTGGGGGAGAAGATGTAGCTCAAGCAGTTGGGGGTCCACTTCCCACATGGGAGGTCCTGGGTTCGGTTCCCGATGCCTCCTAAAGAAGATGAGCAGACAAGTGGACACAATGAATGGACACAATGAGCAGATACAATGAGCAGACCCAGTGAGCAGACAATGAACAGACAGATGAGGGTGCCATCTCAGGGAGGGAAAAAAGACATATTAAAAAAGTCTGATTGTGGTACTTTTCCAATTCCTTGGTGCCTCTTGCTCTCTTGAGGGCTTCTGAACACTGTATCCTTGTTGGCAGGAGTCTCTGTGCCTGGCTCTAGTGTCCTTTCCAGTCTTACCTTTGCTGTTCAGCCATGTTCAAGTGCGTGAAGCTTCCCATGGCACCAAGATCTTCCTCCAGATCTAGGTGTCTGTATGGGCTGTTTCCTCTTCCCGGAATGACCTTTCTCTCTCTCTTTACCTGGCCTGCTCTGACTCAGTCTTCTCTGACTCAGTTCTTAAGAAAGCCTCTTGACTTTCCAAGACTGGGCTGGGAGACTTTTCGGGTGCTTCCTTGGCAACCCAGACCTCTACCATTGTAACATATATCACACTATATTGAAATTTCATTTTCATTCATTGATTTATTCATGCATTCTTCATTCTATATGTCAGTCACTAGACTGAGGGCTTGGTATACAAAAAATCCAATGCTCCCCACTCTTCTCATGGGGCTTGCATTCTAGTGTGGGAAATAGAAATTAAACAAGATTAAAAAGTAAACTAGAGTGCTCACTTGGCAGCACATATACTAAAATTGGAAGGATACAGAGAAGATTAGCATGGCCCCTGAGCAAGGATGACATGAAAATTTGTGAAGCGTTCCATATTAAAAAAAAAAAAAAAAAAAAAAAAATAAAGTAAACTAGAGAATACCAGAGAGGAGGATGTTTTAAAGAGAAAAAGTTAAATCAGGAAGGGGGCATGAAATTTGGGGTTGTTGAAATTTTAGATGGGGCAACTAGGGAAGGTGGTTTTTGAGTAAAGACTTGCAGGAAGGGAAGGAGTGAGCCATGTAGATATATGAGGGAGAGCAGTCCAGACAAAGGAAACACAGGTACAAAGATCCAAAGGCTTAAATTCATAGCAGAATTTAAAGGTTTGTGGCTATACCAGGTGGGACACTCACCTGGTGTGTTTGGACATGAGGCCAGTGTGGCTGGAAGGGAGAGAATGAGGAAGGGCAAGGAGGATGAAAAAGGGAAAGGATGAAGAAGGTCAGCCATGTGGGACTGTAGAAGCTGCGGTAAGGATCTTGGCCTTGACTCTGCAGGGCATGGGAGCCATTGCAGAATATTGAGCAGAGGAGTGGCATGACCTGATCTCAATTTTAATAGTCTTTCTGGGCATGATATTATACTACATTAGACAGCAGTTTCCTTGAGGGCAGGCATTATGATTTGTTGACCTTTATTCTTAGGACATAATACATCTGGTTCATAGAAGTCTTCAATAACTGTTTTACAAATGAATGAATGAATGAATATCTGGCTCCTAAGCACTCTGATAAGTCTTCTCATGGTTGAAGGCAGATGCTGGGTCCCAGGCCTTGCAGCCAAAAGCCAAGTGCCTGGGGCTCTTTGCTACCTGCTTGGATGTCACCATGGCAGAAACACATATCCAGATCAGTTTTCCTTGTTGCCACAGAGGGCTGCTTAAAGGATCAGTGTTACCTGAGGGAGGATTTCAGGGTGTATCACAGAGCCTTGTCCTTAGCCCTGCCCTGTGCAACGTTCTGCTCAGTGACATCGATGAAGCCAGAATATTATTGCCAAAATTGCAGATGGAGATGGGAAGGATAAATGATCTGTTGATTGAGAAACTCAGTATTTAAAACTATATTTGTAGGCTAAAGCCAAGGGATCGTACCACCAAGATACAGTTAAATCGGGAGAAATGTAAGGTTTTGTGTCAAAGCCAAGAAATCAGCTGCCAAAACAGATTTGGGGTGTGTATGGCTTTAGTACACGAGCTAAAAGTGTAAAGCAGTGGTCAAAAGCCATAAAGCAATCCAGGAAGCCATTCTAGAAGCATATTTATTGATGACCATCATCTGAGAGTGTTAAGGCTCCTATGGTTGTGTAAGGCTGTGCCCAAGTTGATGCCAAGTTGAGTCCTGGGTGTCATGCCCAAAGATGCTGTGAGCAAACTGCTTGATGACATCAGAAGGGCATTTGAAAGCACGCTGGGTGATGAGCTTGGAGAAAACGAGCCTGGCAGTGGGGACCATAGCTTTCATCAAAATCTGAATCTTTAGGTAGAAGAGGCCTAAGGTTTGAGAGTTATTCTAAATGACTGTAGGCGTTGGGACAGGGACAATTGGATGTCAGTTTAACTGATGGGAGCATTGTTCAATCATGAGATGGGTTGCCTCAGGCCCTTCTTGGGGGGTGGGATGGGGGAGATAACCAATCAACAGAAATGTTGTAAATGTGACTTAAGAATCAGATAAATAGTTTCGCTAGATAATTTAAAAACCTCTTTCCACACTGGGATTTCATGCATTCATGCTTCTCTATTACTGCATGTGGTAGAATCTGCTAATTACTCCCTAATATCCATTTTTCACTTCTTCCTTAGTAATAACTTCCCACATTTTTAGCATGCCTTCCCAGAATAAGGGCTCCTTTTCCCAGCTTCCCTTGGAACTAAGTGTGTCCAGGTGGTAAAATTGTGGCCAATGGGTGAAAAGTCAAAGTGTCATGTTCAGCTTCTGGGAAGCAGTAAGAGCAGAGGTGTGCCCTTGTTTCCCCTTCTTTCTTCCTGCTGGCTAGAATGTGGATGTGATGGCTGGAGCTCAGTAGCCATTTTGGGCCTTGAGGTGGAAGCTCTTTGTTGATAAAGACAGAACAGTAAAGGGAAGGAGCCAGATGCCACTGTTGCAACCCTACATGCTTACCTTATTCATTTTTGTGCAAGAGTTATAAACTTGTATTTTGACAAACCACTGTAATTTTGGCTTTTCTGAAACTTATGGATGGATCCATTCCTAACCAATAAACCATGAAAAGTGAATGAACAAACACATGCATGTGAAAGAACTGCATTGGAATGAAAAGCGTGGAATTTTGAGTTGGATTATTTGGCTTCAAATCCCAGCTCCATTACTTGCTAGCTGTGTGACCTTGGGCAAGTTTCTTAACCTCTCTGTGCCCAAGTTTACATACTCATAAAGTGGGAGTAAAAATAGTAGTAATAGTAGCAGTTGCTTAGAGGTTCTTTTTTTTTTTTTTTTTTTTTTTTTTTTGAGAGGATTAAAGATAGACAACAGTGCCTAACACATATTAACTATTTGTAATTAGATGGACATAGACCATACTTTTGTTTGCTCATACTTTGCCTCTTCATAATCTGAGGCAACTAAAGGTCACAGTAAGTATATTTTCCCATATTTACTTACTCATTTGATAATTTCCACTGATGTCCCAGAAGACAGAAAGAAACACTTCAAGGAGAGTCAAAATGCATAAACAGCTTAAGATGACCTGCTTAAAGACTTAAGACAACCTGCTTTAAGTCACGGGGTTGAGGAATGAATTGCATCTAGAAGAGGAGGTGGTTGGGATTTGCTGTGTGTTCTGGCTCCTTGACCATTCTGGTTATTTGTTTTCAGACTGTAGAAATACAGATTGCCTATTGGTAAACAGTAATTGGAACCTAGAGAAATAACACAGTTCTCTGCTTAGAGGCTGACTTCCTGGGTTTCTTAGGTTGAGTTCCTATACTCTCTGTACATGCCTCTTCTGACATGTGCCTCTTTGGAAATAATTCTTGGGCTGTGGGTGTCAGAGGATGAGTAAGAGCTTGCCGGGAAGAAAAGGTGGGGTGGCTTTTCTGGGAATTTATCCCCCAGAGATGCCTGCACATGTATGGAAGGATGTATGTACTTGGTTATTCACGAAAGGATTGTTTGTGGGAGCAGAAGCCAGAAGCAACTCAAGGGACCCTCTAGAGAGTACCTGATGATCTATGGACTCCCACACTGTGGAATACAATGCAACTGTGAAAAAGAGAGGGGGTGCTCTCTGTGCACTGCCATGACAAGATTTCCAGGATATGTTGTTAAGTGAAGAAAGCAGGGAAGCGGCTGTGGCTCAATCAGTGGGGCTCCCGTTTACCCTATGGGAGGCCCTGGGTTCGGTTCCCGGGGCCTCCTGGTGGGGGCAGGCCCGCCCGCATGGCGTGGTTGGCTGACCCAGCGAGCACAGGCAGCAAGGGGGGGATAAATGAGTGAATAAATAAAATCTTTAAAAAAAAAAAAAAGAAAGCAAAGAGTAGATGAGTGTCTATAATTGGCTACATATTGTGTAAGAAAAGGGAGGATAGTGACCATATTCATATTTGCAGAAAGACTGGAAAGATAAACAAGGAACTAATAAAAATGATTACCCTGCAGTGGTGGTATATGTGTGCAGCTGTGGGGGGGAGTGGAAAATGGTGGACCAGGTCCAGGTGGGAGCAAGGCTTGTCAATCATTCTTTACAGTTTTGATTTTTGAAGTATGTAAATGTACTATGAACTATGTAAAATTTTTAGGAGGTACCAGGGATTGAACCCAGGGCCTCATACATGGGAAGCAGGTGCTCAACCACTGAGCTACATCTACTCTCCATGAAATTTATTAAGGGAAGGGAAGGACATTCTCCACGGAGAGAAGAGTAAGAGCAGAGTTTCAGAGACAGGAAACAGCCAATAGCCAGGTATATCCAGAAAACAAACCACCCCTTCCTCTAAGTTTAATCTGGTGTCCTTCTGGCCAGGCTTCCAGAACAGTTTGTACTTCTTGGAGTGGTCAGTGTTTTGGATTTCCAGACACTTACTGGAATGTATGTTCCTCTAAGGCAGGGGCTCTGTCTGTCTTGGCCACCACCATATCCTCAGCTCTTAGAAGCCACGTAAATCCTAATGTTGCAGACTGACTCTATGAGAGCTCTCTCTCCTATGCATCTTAACATCTTCCAAAGAAGAAACCCTTTTCCTTTCCATAACCTTGTTCTCCTCAGCTGGAGTCCTCTGCTCTGCCTTTTCTTCAGTTCCTTAGACCAACTGCCATTCCATTCGTCTTCAAGAAGAGGAAAAGGTGTGGCTGGCTTGCCACCTTGTAATGATGCTTTTAAAGAGAAGTACATAGGTGTGTAGCTCCAGGTAAAATTGTAGATCTAAGTGGTGATTGGAGCATAACCTTGTGAATGTAACACCGCTGAATTATATATTTGAATGTGGCTAAAAGGGGAAATTTGAGGTTGTATATGTTACTAGAATAAAAATTGAAAACAAACAAAAAACCCATAGGGTAGCGTGATGAACCCTAATGTAAGCGATGGACTATCGTTAATAACACAATTATAATAATATTCTCTCATCAACTCTAGCAAGTAACACACTAATGCAAATAGCTAATAATGGTGGGGAGAAGTGTATATGAGAACTTTGTATTTTCTGCATGGTTCTTAAAATAAATCTACAACTTCTTTAATTAAAAGAATATATGGTAGGAAGCGGATGTGGCTCAATTGATAGGGCTCCTGTTTACCATGTGGGAGGCCCCGGTTCGGTTCCCGGGGCCTCCTGGTGAAGGCAAGCCAGCCCACGAGGCGCGGTGAGCTGACGCAGCAAGACGACCCAACAAAGGGAGACAAGCAGACACAGAAAAACGCACAGCAAATGGACACAGCAAGCACAAAATAAATAAATAAAATAAATAAATAAAATAAAAATAAATAAATAAAATCTTAAAAAAAAAAAGAATATATGGTTGCCCTTGTCCTCTCATGAGAAATTTGCTGGGCCATCACTGGTTTGTCAGGGACCAGGATGGCCAATCCACTGGGGCTGCTGAATGTGCTGCTCCAAGGGAGAGTCCAAGTCAAGCCTCCTGCACCCCAGATGCTCCTAAAAACAAAAAACAAAAAAAAAGGGTATATATCTACAAAACTCCAGTTTATACAGACATAGGGATGTGTATAAACTTCTACTTACACAAACACAGAGGACAACACGAAATAGGCTGCAGATATAACACATTTCACCTATTCAATCTACCAGTGGGTTTTCTAGAATGTGGTTTTCAAGAATTTTCGCTCGCACACTTCCTAAAGGAATTTTGAAGGAGACCTGTCCCAACGTTTACACATTACCATCTCAGACCTTTTTTTTTTTAAAGATTTTATTTATTCATTCATTTATCCCCCCCTTGCTGCTTGTGCTCTCTGGGTCAGCCAACCACGCCGTGCGGGTGGGCTTGCCTTCACCAGGAGGCCCCGGGAACCGAACCCGGGGCCTCCCATATGGTAAACGGGAGCCCTACTGATTGAGCCACAGCCACCTCCCCATCTCAGACCTTTTACCGTAACTTTAAATAGTTGCAAAGGATGTAATTTCTGTCATAATATGAAATGCTGATGTTTTAAAGTAAAAAATGCTGTATTACTTTAAAATATGTGTCAAATGGCATCTAAGTACTGTAGTGATTTGGTACCTGTCACATTTTAAATGATATCAACGATTCTTCTTAACGTTCAGGCATTTTTCATCTTTCTTTTTTCTCCTTGAATTCCTATTTCTATTCCATTTCTCTATAGATTTTTATCCTAATAGAATATATGAGTATGCCTGAAAGTCTTTTATTGATCACAGGCTTGTCTATTAAATATGTATGTGTAAATTGAAATGTTATATATGTTTTATTTCCCGTGACAGGTTACTAAATGCTGAAAAAAAAAGAGTTCTTTTTTCATCTGGATTGAGTTAGCACCACAATGAATAGTAGTGAATTTATCAAAATAAGATATGGCAGCTTTCTCTCGCCTCAAGGATGCTATATAAGAAGCAACCACAAACCCTAAAACGATAAGCTGTGTGTGTGTTTTTTTTTTGTTTTTTTGTTGTTGTTGCTTTTAGCTCAGGATTCTGTAAGCTGACTGCATGGCTCATTAGGTCTGGAATGGGCACGGCTGATCTTGTAGTCAGCTTGGTTGGCTGGGAGCGGACTGGGGTATACGGCCCGCAGTGGGGTCGCCTTGTTTCTGCCTTGTTCTCCAGCAGGTAAGCTCTTGTTTCTGTCTTGTTCTCCAGCAGGTAAGCTCGGGCTTCTTTGCAGGCTGCAGAGCAGGGCTCTGAGAGAGTGGATGGAAACAAAGCCTCTTCTGCTCAGCTTCAAAGCTGACTCACTGCCAATTCTGCCACATTCTATTGGCCAAAGGCAAGTCCCAAGGCCAATCTAGATTCAGGGAAGGGGAAAGAAACTCCAGCCTCTGATGGGGGGTGCTTCAAAGTCACATTGCAACTGGTGTGAAGACAGCAATGTGAAGGATTGGGGGTGTTTGTCATTAATCTACCACAAAAAAAAAAAAAAAAAAAAAAACAGTACAAATTTTGATAAATAGTCCACTAAACATAGTAAGTATATCTTTATGGGAAGTACATGAGATTAATAAAATGAATTACTATCAAACATTTTCTAAGGATGTGATGGAAGAGAAGGATCATGTGGAAAAAAACGGTTGAACAGATAGCAAATTCTCAAGTTTTCTTTTTTTTTTTTGAATAGGGCTTTGAAAATATTGGAGACATTATAGGATGAAAAAAGGTGACTCTAAATGAAATACACTTTTAATGATATAATTTGATTTCGTTATGTTATTAAATAGCATTAAATAGCACATGCTGAATCTAAAAGCAATCACGTGAAACTTTAATCCTGAAGGTTTAGCAAATGTATCTTGAACATTTTAGAAGTTGTGAAAAACATTCCATTTGCAGCTAAAATAACCGGCATCTGTAGACTATATGGTTTTAGTTGTTCGAAAGTGCTTTTCTTCTCAGCTAATGAAACCTCCTGGGGATGAGTTTTAAGAATAGCTGCAAAGAATTTCTTACATATAAAAACGTATATGTGAGGCAGCAGTCTTTTTTAGCATTAACTAATTCTTAAAAATGTTCTTGTTGATTTATTGTCATAGAACCCTCTCAAGAGTGGTGCCTTTCTTTCTTTCTTTCTTTCCTTCTTTCTTTCTTTCCTTCCTTCCTTCCTTCCTTCCTTCCTTCCTTC